>CM072814.1:5607495-5974995 GCA_036937905.1 Salvia rosmarinus
ACGCCTATGCCCTCTAATGTCAGCCTCATCCTTAACGCCACCTAGGGATATGCGGACAAATTTTCGCCCAAAGCAGCTGCAATTGATGAAGCTAAAGATGTCTTTCCAACACCTGGCGGACCAACAAAACACAATACGGACCTCTTGCATCTGGTTTAAGCTGCACAACATTTTGCAGCATGATCAATTTGATCAAAAGTTCCAAGGAAATGTCAAAATGGGTAATTAGTGGCCAACCTTGCGAACAGCCAAATATTCAATTATCCGCTGCTTCACCTTCTCTAAACCATAATGTTCAAGGTCAAGACACTCCTTTGCAGCCTTTAAGTCCAATTCCCGCTCTTCACTGGCTTTCTGCCAAGGTAGGTCTGCAAGAAGTTCCAGGTACACGCTGAGCTATTATACCCAGGTTGCTGGGGCTGCATTTTTCAGTCTCCTGATATAAGAATATAATTTGGAATTTAAATGAACCTTTTCTAAAAATGAAGAACAATGTAATCATGAGAAAATCTAAAACATGTTTATTTTTACGATGACCATCATGATAGATAAACATAAACACTACATAATAACATTATGTGAGTAAAGAAACTCACAGTCTGCACTAGAAACCCAAACCAGAATCAGAAAAAATATGTCAGGTATGTAAACCTAGACCCACTAGTGCAAACCCAATACAATGCAAAGCTTTGATAAAGTGAATTCATCTCAGAGGGCTGTCAGGTGAGAAAGATTCAAAAACTCACTTTTAAGGAACTCAACAATACCGTAACTACGCCTCAGGAATGAATTTATCCAAAGTGGACAAGTCATGCACACAAAGATAAGTCACGGTCTTATAAGCATATAAATCTCTCAATTAAGTATTCTTCCTAGTGTTATACCTTAGTTCTCTCTGAGCATGTTTCCAGATATTTGCAGGCATCGAAGCATCTTGCATCTTCCTCTCCAGAGCAGCCACATCATCCTCCTCATCATCATTATCACCAAGTTCTTCCTTTATAGCCCTCATCTGGTACATGTTCCAAAAAGCATTAAGGCATATCACACCATCAGAATCTACAACACTACATATAAGCCAGTGAAAATTAAGAACAACTTTCCCTAAGATCCAGACATCAAATAAGTGGGCCATCAAATATGAACCTGTTTTAGTTAGACATAGCAAAATAGTTTTTCGAAGAAGTAATACTTCTTATACTGGCCAATTGACCTGAATATACCACTTATAAGTTATAACCTGCACAAAGTTTTAGCTACATGCTGCTGGAAGTTACAATATATGTAAAGCTTTAGCCCTTTAACTCTTATCTAAGTTGGCAAAAGAGAATAGTACATTTAATAGAATTCTTCTTCTTATAATATAAAATAAATTCTAAAAATGAAGTAATTTGAGAGATGATGATTGTGCCCATTTTTTGTACTAATTGCAACAAATTGTTAATGGACATACTCCACTCCTCATCCTTATGTCCACTCCTCGTCCTTTTAGGTTGGGAGGTGGAGGGAAGAAGCTAAACAGTTCATCATTATACATCAGAAGCTAAGCACAAACAGAAAGTGTGGATGAGTCATGAAAAGAATTACAAGAAACGTTGGATACTTATTTTATGAGGAGAACAAAAAGAGTAAATTATATTTTGGGTCGAGTTGCGAAAATGGCTTTACCTTTAAAATATGAAAAATATATCCTGATCTTTCAGCGAAGTTGCAAATATGGAGCGGATAAAAATCTGGAATCCGAAATATAAGCTAGACGAAGTCCTGCGTGGATTTTCATATTTATTTTACTAAATAAGGTGGAAATTCTTTATTCCACCTATCAAAATGACGTCTATTATCCTTGGTTGAAATATATTAAATGAAAAGCATGAAAAATGACTTCTCTCCATCTTCTTCTTCTTCCCCCCATTTTCTTCTTCCTCCCCAATCCCAACCCTAATTTCGCAGAAGACCCCTTCTTTCCAAAATCTCAAAATCATTAGGCAAAATTCATATTTTCACAAGAATCCTCCATCCACAATTTGCCACGAACACCACCAATTTCTCAGCATTAGTTCTGAATCCAAAACGCCAACAATTTTCAGAAAGCCAATTCCGTTTTTCCGCAAAGTGATTCATCAAAACAATCAAGATATCTACTCAAGGTAATTAAACCTTTACTACCCAACGCACACAGAATATGAAATGGCAAACCTGCTGACGGAGCAGAAACTCTTTCTGTGACTTTGACAATTGTCCCTCAACCTTTTGTGTAATCTTCTCTGCTACACGAATCGACTGCATATCACGAAGAAGAATGGCTCATATTTACAGGCTCCCCAAAGTTTTAAAAACGCATTAGCTTAATCCAGATACCTGTAAATGCCTATCAACCAATTCTGTTGCTTTAGAAAGCCTCACTTTCACATCAACAGAATCTAGCATGGATAGCTGCTCTTCAAAGCTAATTTCAAAACTTGCGACAAAAATATCAGCCAGTTTGTGCACAGGAACTGTCTCCAGGAGAACTTTAGTCCTCCCTCCTGTTTTTTGTTTCTAGATATAGAAATTAATCAAATTAGAGAACTGGTAGTTTATTTCAACTGAGGAAAGTCATTGAAAAAGTACCTCTAGTTTCAGGTAGTCCATGACTTCCTTGGAATCAAATAACCACTGTAAAATCAAATTCAAATGATACCTGCTCAAGCACAGAAATAAGCTCCATAGCTGTGGCCTTAAATTGTCTGGACAATGCTATGAAATCTGGCTCTTGTTCCACTTGATCCATCTCTAGTAATACGATAAGGAAATTTTGAATCAGCATCTTTTTAAAGCTAGATCTATATCAGTGATGTCTAAATTTTAACCTAGATAATACATATAGAAATTCAAGTTGGCTTTTTGAGAAGACATACTTAGTATACGAGAAAATTGGCTTTTTAATGCAAGAATGATGATGTATCACACATACTTCTTCAAATGGATTGTTATAGCTTCTGTATGCAAACACCATATTAATGGTTCGACTCATTCACCACTTGTTAGCATTTAGAATTTTTTTACTAATCCTCTGTATATGAATCCTCATTGGTTTTTCAAGGAAAGTTGGTTGAATTCTGTTTGAAATGTTCGAGGAATCATTTTCTTGATTCCCTCTCCAATGCAACTGATCCAATGATGTTATATTAGAGTTTTCAGAGGCTAGGGAACTCACAAACTAAAAGATAGGTTGAGAGTTTGGAGAAGACTATCAGGGGCTCAAGTAGTTCAACATTCAAAAGGGTGCACCTAACGCTACAAGTGTGTGGTGCCAAAGGTTAGCAAAAGAACAAGTTAGAGGGATGATCTTGTTACTCATTTCAGCACATTCAGAAAACAATGCCTAATGTAGCATCGTTAATGAGATGATATTTACAATTTATTTCCCCGTCTGCCTGCAGTTAATGACAGAGAAATCAGGTCTCTCAACTCTTCTGGGAAAGCACAACACAAGAGATAAATTATGGGGGCTTGTACATTTTTGTGAATGGAAGAATTCAAGACCTTTCATTCGTGAACAGATTAACCTAACACATATCAAAAATCAGCTAAAGTAATTCATACAACTTTGCTTCTATTAACTCCATTTCAATGAGAAACTAACAATTTGCTGCTTTCTGTGCACAATAAAACACAAGTCAGGAGAGCACGGATGTGGTTAACTGGTTTACAGTTAGTTTTACCTCAAGGATTAAACACTCCTTTATGCAGGCCACACTCACCCCGAGCTCACCGTGTATATAGTTAGAATAAAGATTTTACTGTCACTAATTACTTGTACCTTTGAGTTATGCTTACCAAGTTTAGTCATATCTAGGGAAGTGATCCGGGCAGTGTAATATGTTCCTCTTGTGCTCAGCTCCTGAACATTGAATCTGCACAACCCTTCAAGAACAACAATGTAGGTGATCCTTCCACTTGGTTTCTCTACTCCTCTTGACAGATGTAAAGCTCGAGCAGCAACTCCCCTGGAGATTAAAAACAGAAATACCACTGACCAACAAAATTTAGCAATTGAAAAATGTAACAAACTCCAGCTTCAGTAATATCAATAAACCTGTTATGCCAGTGGATAACTTCTTGTTGATTCTTAGTTCCATGCTTGTGGGATTCAGATATTTCATCTTGGGTTTCGAGCTTCTGTCTCCTACATTAGTTCCTATGCCTGGAAAGGCCGTTCCACAATACTCATATGTCAGATCATTAAACTAGTGATACTGCTAGTACTGCCACTAAGATTACTTCTTAGCACATATTCATCAGGTTTCCAGATTTCCATCAAAACACAATTGGGGCAACGTGGATTCAGATGAGACTTTATCTGATTCGCCAGGTATAAGAATCACTCTCTATCAAACCGAAAGGTGGTGGACTTCACACAGAAAATCACTCAGTAAACAAAACACACGCAAGCACAAAATCCGACCTTTTCGGACCACAAAGCGAGTTAATCACCTGGAGACGGCAGGGAGCCGGCTGATGAAGACTCCGCCGCAGCATCACGAACCGGCAGGATTCCGATCAGTCCTTTCTCCTCCCTCTGCCACAATTCCTGTTCCACCAACTTCACACTAGCACCACAACCATTCACAGCAACATAAATATCTCAAACCAAATTCCGGAACAGCATAAACAGCTCATAAACAATAAATTCAACACAAAAATTGGAAGTACCTGCTGGATGAAGTGCATCGAATACGAATAATCGCACCAGGCAGCAGCACTTTGTTCCGGAACGGAAGTATAGCGAGCCGGCCGGGCAGCTCCACCGATTCCGCCATATCAAAACTATCAATTATATATTTCTATGACTAATTAATCAGAAAAAACGTCAGGAACAATGAATGTGTTTGTCAACTGTGCATACTCGTGTTATGTGTGATTCAAAGATAGAAATTGGTGAAGGAAAACTGGGGAAGAAAAGGAAAAACAAGGAGGCGGAGAAGGGGAGAAAACTGAAGTATCAAAACGAAGATAAAGAAGAGAAAATTGGTGAAGGTGTGGATTTATGAGGTTAGGCAATAATGATCATAGACATAGATCCCAACTATAAAGTCATAAAAGATATATATAGAGAGAAAGATCAATCTCTCACATCATGAACAATGTTTTATTTTAGGGTGAATCGATCTTCTACTTTCATAGTGCTACTTATCCAATTTATAAAAGTACTTATTCATTGTCACTTTAGGACGACCAAATAGTAAAATGAATTTTTATGATCAAAAGATAACATCAAATTTCATTAATATCTTTATAAATATGAACCTATCACACTTAATTTGTCATATGTGATTTACTTGTTCGATTCGATTTGAAGACGATATTTGACAATAACGATGTATGCGGATTTCCATAAATTAACAAAAATATTTATGAGGTGATTTTATGTGCGGACGTTCGTTTGTACGGACAATGATACTTTTTTCAGTATAGATGATATTTTTCTCCAATATAAATGATATTTTCGAATTACAGTATAAAAACAAATGATATTTTTCTTCAATGAAAATGGTACTTTTATCTGTCCGCAAGGTGCAGGCTAGGGCTGTGCATCGGTCGGTCGGTTCGACCGACCGATCGAAATTTGTCGAACCGATAACCGAATCGAATATTGAATTTTTGAACCGAACCGATAAAACCGATCGGTTTCGGTCGGACCAAAAAACCGACCGCCTATAAATTAAATCAGGCCCACTCTTTAGACTAAATGAAAAAAACAAAGAAGATAGCCCATATCCTTTTCTCCCTCTCTCTTACTCTCTGTCTCATCCCTCTCACTGTGACATCCGCCGCCTAAAGAAGAGAGTCTCACATACACAAATCTTAAAACCCTACTCCTCAATACATCCGCCGCCGCCTCCTCCGTCAACTCCGGCGAACAACCGTCGTCGTCGACAACACAAGCACTATCACTCGTCTCGCCCATCCCCCTCATCTCTCGACATTTCTCGTTCCTCACACAACATTTATAGTGGGATTGAAATCCTCCTTCTCAGAACCCCACCGCCATCGCTCGCTCCATCTCCGCCGATACGTATTGCGTTGCCATCTCTTTCTCTCTCACCGAACGCTAGTAGCCACATTTCAACGTCGCTGCCTCTCTCACAGATTGCCGTCATAGCCCTTCGCAATTGAACGAACGTTTTCGTATGCAACAGCAACAACGTCTCCACCTGACACCTCCATGTTCGGCGTTTGAAACTACACCGCCAACGCCTTCATCCGTTGAGCATCGCGGTTCGGGATTGCAACGACCACATATGCCGAGGACGGCCGCAAAGAACGAAGGCAAGAACGACAACTTTACGGTGAGAACAAATAGCGATGGTTGGCGGGATTAAGGCGATGTGAGTCTTTCGCTAATGGTTCCTACAATTGAGAGATGTGAGGAAAAAAGAGGCGCCATAAGTGATGTGAAATTGAGATAAATTTAGGTTCAGATTAGTGTTTTCACTTTTTATTCCAATTTATTATTAATTAGAAAATAATATATAAATATATAAATCGATTTCGGTTCGGTGCCGACCGATCCTAAACCCTATAACCGTAACCGAACCGAAAACCGATTTTTATGGGGAAAAAAACCGAACCGACAACCGAATACCTTAAAAACCGAACCGAATCGATCAAAATCGATCGGTTCGATCGGTTTTTTCGGTTCGGTTCGGTTCGGTTCGGTTCTTGCACACCCCTAGTGTAGGCGGATATGCAAGAGTTTTTGTAAATATTTATTCATCTTTCCAGCCTAATCTTTCTTTAGAAAGTTTATTAATTAAAAATATTCAAACTTCAATTCGTCAATTATAAGCTGTCAAATGAGTTTATACTAACAAGTCATTTAAATACTATATTTTTATAAAATAAATTTATACGTTAGTAGTTTTTTCATAGAGTGAATGTGAATTGAACAAGATATTTGAATAATGCTTGGTTTCAAAAATTATGTGGATGAGGTAACTTAATGTTTTTATTAATCTTATATGTTGTAGAATTTACAAACTTATTGTTTCTTATAGTATAGCATTTTTATTAGTTTGGTTGTTTTAGAGTATCTCCAATAATTTTCTCTATTTACAATTATTCAAGAATATTCTTTTTCATTTATTTAATATAATAATATGCAAAATACATATTTTAAATTTAATATATAGTATTTTATGTTCAATATTTATATTTCATGTGTATATGTCACATTCTTCATCTTCTTAAAATTCCATAGCCCAACAAATCTCAACCCAATTCTCATCCAAACCTTAAAACGAAGTATTACAATAATTGAAAAAGAAAATTATAATGCATTTAACGGAGACCATCTAGTCGCCAAATTATTTAGCAGGCACGATTTTCTAGCGGTTCCAGGTTAGCGTCTACTGAAGATGGTCAACTTTACTTTAAGTAGGAATGACAATGGGTCGTATCTGGATCGAATCTGATTAGGTTGAGATTCAGATTCGATTTTTTTACTTGGATCCGGATCCGATCCAGATCTATTGGATCAAAAAAAATTAAATCCAGATCCAGATCCGTAAGATCCATAGGATCCAGGGTCTAGATCCGGATCCATATATTTTCGCTTCTAAAATAAATTCTAAATCAACTATAATTCACAGTAATACCATAATAATCTAAATACACAATAATAATATAATAATTATTTAAAATTTTTATAATTATCACTATATTGGAAGACGTTAGTTACAAATTTAGTATAAGTTCGGAAAAAACAAACAACTCGATCGCTGGTGGTGTAAGTGGTTCGACCCGTCGTGAATGCCGACTTTTACATAATTGGAGAATTTGAAATGAAATTGAAAGCAGATTTGTTATGAGAGAATTTGTAAAAGGAAATTAAAGAGTTTTAAGTTGGGGTTAGGTATTTAATTATAATAAAAATAATATATATATATATATAGAGAGAGAGAGAGAGAAGGGATCAAATAGTACTCGGTCCCCAGATATTATGTAGTACTCAATCTCATCCACTCATCTAATAGATCCGATGGTTCAGATTTTTTCGGACTTTTTAAACTTAATTTCGCTAATTTTCGCTTCATTAAGGGTAAATTAGTAATTTGATTTGTTATGTGATTGTGAAAACAAACAATGCATTTAGTTGAACTGAACAATGCATTCAAATGAACACAAAATGCATTCACTTGAACACAAACATGCATATGAGTTTCAATTTTAATGCATGTCAGAACGCTCCCCAACGCTGTTCACAAGCATCCGGCCGCTTGCACAGATGCACCCAGCGCCCACTCACAAGACACCCAGCGCCACTTCGCGCACCCAACGCCGGTTGGGTACGATGCGATGTTATGTTGTTTAAATGCAATATTTAGTTGTTTTAAATGCGATGACATGTTATTTCATATGCATTATTTATGTTTTGTTGTGGTTCTTCCAAAACATAGCGCCGACGCTCACCCAACGCCCTACCCAGTCGGAGCCCACCCAAGATCCCTACCCAAATGGCGCAAGCGACCCAAGATCCCTATCCAAATAGCGTCGGCGACAAAACGCGCACCCAACACCGATTGTGTGTGATGCATTGTTATGTTATTTTGAATGCATTGTTATGTTATTCTCTATGCATTATTACGTTATTCTCTATGCATTATCGTGTTTTGTAGTGTCTTCCCCAAACTCAACGCCTGCGGAGACCCCAACGCCGGGACTCCCTACCGGTACGGACGGCACCCAGAGCCATTGGGTGCCTTCCCATTTTGCCCCGAGCGAAAAATGGGTTGCACGTGTCAAATTTTGGTGCGTCCACGTGTTCAAATGTGTGGTCTAGATTGAGTACTACATACTATCGGGGGACCGGATACTACGAACCAAACCCTATATATATATATATATATATATATATATAAAATAAAACTAACGGATCATGGACCGATCTGGACCGATTCGGTCTCAAAAATAAATCACAAATCCGGATCCGAAATATGGGAGTAGGATCCAGTTCGATCCGGATCCATCGAGTCTAAATTTTAAGGATCTAAATCACGAAAATGAATCGGATCGGTCCGAGATCCATTGTCATCTCTAACTTTAAGGAATGGAGTCAAAGTTTCCAAATTGTCTCATTAAATTGTGACGTACATAAAAACTTACGTCGGTCTCATAGGTTAAGAATCATCATGAATCCTCTCATCCAACTTGAATTCTATTTAGAGTTAATCATATTTTGTATTTTCAACTTTTAATATTTTCTAATATATCAACTAACATTTTTTCTAAAAAAAATCAACTTTGGAAAAATTTTGATTTATATTCGGTTTTACAGAATTCGACGATGGAACAATCAATCAATCACATCACCAAATTCTTAGATGGATTATACATTAACTTTTTTTCTCCACATAAGCATCAAAAATGCATCCTTTTGATGTTTAGGTGAGTTTTTTTTTTGTGTGATCTCTCTCACAAACATGTGAACCTTCTTCATCCTTATCAATCTCCTCTCAAGTTATGGCAATAGCGGAGAATATTTCATTTGAGTTTATTCGATTACTTGAGATTAAATTGGCTTGAAATTACTCGAGATTAATTTAAGTTGAGATTATTCAAGATTGATTTTGTTATAAAAAGAAACTAAGACTAATTGTATATGGCATTGTCCCGAAACTAAGTACCGGACATAGTCCACCTAATCGAACAACAGTTAGCTCATTTCATGGCGAAGGAAATTAGTTGAAGGTAGCTCAATTTATTTTGGCGTCTTTTGTAACGAAGGATATAGTGCCCCTTATGGTCCAAATTAGGGATGTCAATGGGTGCATTTTAGCCGAACTTATCCGGAACTGGTCAAAACCCATTTAATTTTAAATCAGTGGTTTTGGTTTTAATTCCGGTTCTAGACCTATTTTAGACCCGGACCGTTTAGATCCATAGTTTGATGGTTCGGTCAGGTTCAGATCCGATTCCGGTTCTAGAACCAGAACCAATACTTATTTATTGGTTCTGGTCCGAGTAAAATCCTTCTATTGACAAGTCTAACTATAAATAGGTTTGTCAATGAATTGGTTTTATCCATATCGATTCGAAATCACTCATAGTCCATTAAATTATAAAGCAACGATTTCGATTTCGATTCGGTCCCGCTCGGTTATAGATTCGCCGATCCGGACCGTTTAAGACCCATAGTTGATGGTCCTAGTCCGGTCCAGATCCAGTATAAATGGGTCAGTTCCAGAATCAGAACCATTACTTATTTATTGATTCTGATCCGAGTAAAACCCACCGATTGACATCCCTAGTCCAAATGATGTTGGCTCTTAGTAATTAATGAAAGTTTGATTTTATCCAGAAAATATTGATCAAATTATTTTAGTTGAATCCATCACACTTATTCTAAAATTATATACTTAGTATTAGATGTAGAGTAAAAAGAAGAGATATAATACACCAATATATAACATTTGGAGTCCGTTTATTTGGCTATGATTCCGTCGTGAGGAAGTAATCTAATTCCAAAAAAATTAATTTATGCTTTTGATTGTGTTTGTACAATATAAGGAAAATAATAAAAGAATCCTTAAAATAGAAAAAATAGTGCAATATTCAAGGATTCTTATTCCCCAGCAAATTTTAAGTATTCTTTTTCTGCAGTCTTAAGATTCTTATACTAATTACATATTTAGTATTATTTTTATCGAAATACAAACAATAGTTTATTATTATTATATTATTATTATTATTCTAAATCTTAACAACTTTCTTAGTATTTTTCAAACATGGAATAAGGAATCTATTAAGATTCAACTTTTGGAATTATTTTCCTAAAATTACATTTTCCGTTAATTTTACTCTCCTGTCAAATAAACAAACAAACCCTTAAAGAATGAATGAGAAGATGACATTTGAAATAACTGCTAGTTATTAACTAATTGATTTGCTCACAATGTTACTAGATTTTATGTTTTAGGTGACACCTAATCAATAAGCATTCTCCCTATAAAGGAGCGATAGTATTGGGTTCATCCCCGAACAATCTAAGAAGAATTACTCAAAAGGAACTATTAGAATTTTATGCTATTAACATAAATATTAAAATAGGGATTGATTATAAGAAGAATTACTTTTTAGATAAGAATTAATAATTAATCTTAGATTAAATAAGAACCAATTATCACCCTAATTTTTCACTATTTGAAGATCCATATCTCGAAAAAAAATTATGGAGATCTTTATCTCGAAAATTTTTCACATTTCATTTTTCGTTGTGCATGTAATCGTAGTTCTTATGCATGTTGAATCTTCGTTGTTCTTGTGCATGTGAGATCTTTCACATTCCAATTCGTTATTTTTTTTGGGTCAATTAATACAAAAATTTTAAAGGCTGCGTCACGGTGGACTCGAACCCGAGACATTTGACCTCGGGCATTAACCACTCTACCACTAGGCCAACATACACACACTTCCAATTCGTTATTTTGTTCATATAATTGTTAGTGATTGTACATATGAGAACGACTACCATAAATAAATATATAAATCCCTTGATTATAGGGCTGAAAACAGTTACTATTAAAATTTAAGGATAATAAATTGATTTATAACTAATCTTAACTGTTAACTTATAATGAATTGAAAAGACCACATCAATTTTTAATTAAAAAAAAAAACTCATTTATAGTATAACCTTTACTCACCTCTAAAAAGTTGAGAAATGGTCAATATATTTGCCTTTGTTCGAAAATTGATACCGAAATGGTTAACCAATCCCTTATAATTCTTTTTATTTCACTAAAATCAAATACCGAATTAATTTAAAATGTTCTCAAAATATAAATAAGTAAATAAAACCAAATTAAAGGATACTGGTCTTTTAATGAAATCATTTATGGTGGGTGGAGAACCTCTCTAAATCATCTTTTCTTACATTATTTTAATGTTTGTTCCATCTTTTCTTACTCCTTTTTGTAAATGTATTTCAGTTTGAAGTCAGCTAAAAATTCCTAATTGGAAACGTTCACAACTATACAGTAATGAAAAGTCAATCGCCATCAAAATGACATCCTAACAAATACGTAATCATATTACGTACTCCAAAATGACTTCTTAGGATGCGTAATCATTTTTCGTCGGCCATATCAATATATTATATTATTTATAATAAATATACATAGTGTACCCCTCTAAAATGAAATGATTGAACTTTTATTAGAGACGTTTAAAGGAAGACATATGTTTGTAAAATTATTCTCTCTTAAGTTTTATAAATAGTTTTAATTGTTTGCCGTCTTATCTACAAAAGCCAACTAAAAACACATCAATTTATCGGTACATAAAAAATACTTCATCTGTCTCATTTAAAATGTCTCACTTTTTTTTATTGTCTCATTCCATTTTAGTAAACAATTATCCCTTCAAAAAGTGTGGACCCTATCTACTTTTTAACACTTTAACTACTTTATACCTTTATACTAAATACTCATGCCCAAAAGAAATGAGACACTTTAGATGGGACTGAGGGGGTAATATACTAAAGAACCAAAAATATTGAGTAATGCAGGGATAGAAAAGATCACGCGGGAATGAAATATTTGTTTTATGAGTGAGTATAAATGAATTGACAAAGAAATATAATAGGATAAAATTGAGGTAATAGTTGACTTTTTCTCTGCAAGACAAAAATATTCTGTTATAGTGCACGCGGTTTCACAATATATATTTCCAAGATACAACGACTTTGACTGAATACGAGTAGTTGCATTATTAGTCATATTTTCGGACGAACTAATCGATACTCGGGACTGAACGAAATTTCAAAAAGTGTATAAAGATAATATTATTATCTTCGGAATTGGTGATTTGAACCATCATCCGCACGATCTATTTATAGCCCAAAGATGTATGTTTAGGAAATGGTACGAATGCCCAATCGTCGACCCAAACCGGTGATTGGTCCATGAACGAATATGGTCAATCGTAATGTGGAGAACTTTCATAATAGCACTATGGCCAAATGTCACACGTCGCTTGCTTGACACTTCCGCCGCACGCCCGCCGCCTAGATGGGGCAAGTCGTGGCGAGGATCAATGGTGAATGGCGAGTGTGGACTCACGGGCGCATACATGTGCATACTCGATGATGGGCACCAACATGGTTCCGCCAATCTTGAGAAGGCGGAAGGCATTGAGCAAGACGATTGTCCGGCGTCGGACAAGCCGGTTGGGCGCCGATGTCGTTCGCGATGAGCCTGGCGGCGAAACCGATTGTTGCCCGAATGTCCTGGGTGGAAAACCTCACGCCGGCGTGGGAAGCGATAGTATGCACCGTGGCAGCTGGTATCGAGCGGACCGCGGAGGCCGCTTGTATGGGCGAATGAAGCTACCCGCCGGGCGATCGCTGGCTGAGATTGGTTCTCGGGTCCCCCACGGGAAGCCCCAGCCGCGCGCTGGACTCTGTCGGGCGGAGGCGCGCTGCGTTGTTTGCTCGCGGGCATCGAATGGGATACGTCTAATGTTATAGCATATAGACATAAAGTAGGTGGAAATATATATGAGATATGTGATCCATATAAGAGCCGAGAGAGGAAGAGGAAGAGAAGAGGTAGAAATTAGGATGTACTATGTAATGATTTTATTTATTTTATCCCATGTAATAGATTCTTAGTTACATTATCTTATCGACAATGGATTAATTTTAATATGATCTTCAACTTCAATTTCAATTTCAATTTCAATTTCAATTCGAATTCCAATTCGATTCCAATTTCAATTCAATTGATTCAATTCAATTCAATTTGATTAAGTTAAAATAATAATAATGTTAATAATATCTTTACATGAATGTTTTCTTTCATTACAATGTCACTCGTCTACGGATAAGTAAGGACACTTCCGGCGTGTGAGATTCATTACCACACAGCTACATGTCCGTAGTGCACGACTTCTACTACTCGATCCCTTACGTTGGATGACGATATCGACCCACTTTGGGCGCCCGGCTGACGGACTCTATTAGGAGGCATAACAGTAATTCCGGCAACATCGGAGGAGCAGTCCAACTAGGCGTGGTGAGCAGGATTTATCCGATCTGGTATGCTTGACTAGCTTTGCAGAATGGTAGTACTCCCCCACATAGTTAGATATATGGTGACCTTTATGACTAAAAAATTTATATAATCAATTATATGTAAGTGAAATCAATTTGATCAAAAAAATTAACATAATTAAACTTAAATTCGTACCATATAGCTGCAACAACATGAGAACACGGTATCATATCCATGTCCCACTCCAAACACGCACACGATTGCGTATTGAGATTGACTCTGAATGTTTTGCTTCCGTGCTTGACTTTGAAAGTGGAGTCTGATGAGGGCACTACATCGTATCTGCGTGATAGTTCCATTGATACCATCATCTTCACGCGTTGCTTGGGGTCAATTCACCGCGTACCTCTTTCTTCTTCATGTCTCTCATCGAACCATTTTTACGTAATGTAACGGATTGCCTCAATCATTGAGCAAATTGGCAATCGTCTAGCCCATAATATTCGAGAATTGAATGATTCGGCAATGTTCGATGTCATAAAAGCGTAGCGCCTAACGAGCATCTGTGATCTAGCCCACTGCACTCCAACCTCCACCAACTTGGTATATCGCCACTACCATCGGCCTTCACGAGAGACTTTAACATAGCCATCGTTTTTCAAAGTGTGCATCTTGAGTACGCATAAGCGGCTTTCGGAATAACTGCGGATGGTTGCCCAAACGGGTGATTTTTTCGAGATGGTAGTAGCATAATCCGTGTGTTGCATCGGGGTGACACACTTGACCACGTTCATTATCTTGACATGAGCATACGAAACAATCAACATCTGCGGATTTGATCCATAAGCGACTTGTAGTCGAGAGAGAAACCAAGTCCATGAGACATCATTCTCGATCGGACCAATTCCATAAGCTAATGGAAAACTTGCTCGTTGCCGTCCTTTGTCACGGCAGCGAATAATATCTTTTATTGCGGCCCTTCAAGCGCGTCAGTCGACTACAATCACGGTCGGAGGCACAATGTATGCGCTTGATCTGCATGAACCGAGCGCGACAAAGAGGTGACAGAACCAGACCATCGATCCAATATCCAAGTCGGTCATCGAACCGGGATTGCTCATCCGTAACATATGCGAGATAACTCGGTAGTAGTGAAATGATTCTTCATGTCCACCGTATATCATCTCGATCGCCCTATTACGGGCTCGCATTGCTACTCAGTATGTAACGTGTACATCGTACTCTCATTGCAAATCGGCCATAATGGACCTCGGCTTTAGCACTTCACCATCTTCGCGTATTTTTCGTGATATGTATGCTGCAATTACACGGGCATTAACCTTCCTTACTCCGATATTCACTGGGTTACGTGGCAACTATGTATAGCATCAAACTTGCGGACAAACCAAAATCCACCTTTTGCGATGCACGTGGTAGAAAATGACATCGATTATGATATCGACATTTGAATGTAATCCTCGAATTATTGGATGGGAATAACAAATTCTACTCGACGTTCCAAATGCCATGCCCACGGATATCTTGATTCACCCTGGCATCGAAGATGGAACCTTCGCTCACTCGTCGAGTCTGGAACCGAGTCCGGAGGACGAGCAAAGAGATTAGCGAAGCATCATGAGGAATAACGAGACTAGCCGGTTGCTCATCTCCTCAACTTCTTCTCGCTCTGGGCCTCCTACGCGCTTCGTGTTACTCGCATAATCGTGAGATAGAAGCATCCCGAATCCACCCTCTCGGCGGATCCATCGTCAAACTCTACAAATGAGCCATAGCTACCAAAGCGAACTCGCGATCTTCTTCCTCTTCATCCGACTGTTTCATCTTCTTCTTCGTCAACGTAGTCGTCATCATTTGTCCTCAACAAGTGTATCAGCCGGTTGTGGTTGCGGCATATGTTGGAAAGCAAATTCTGGATGGATCCATGTGTTGCGGCATATATTGAGATGTATCGACATCAAACCAATCGGATGATGTAAATTGTTGTGTCAACGACGTATCGAGCGATATGTGTTGGGAAGTGTAGTCATATGTTGGCGATGATGGTATCTCGAATGAAGGTCTATATAGTTCTTGCTCCGATTGGGATGTGTCGGCATCGTGAGTCACATAGACCTCGGTTGGGCATCATGAGCGATCAAAAGTTGATCATCATTACTCAAAAGTAATTTGATAATTCTACCACTCGAGATCTCGATAGATAATGCGGTTGGTAGGTTGTAATCAACAATTTGTCGACATAATTTGATCAATCATCTCTATGAACTCGAAATAATTACATTGTCCATTCGAACAAAGGCATTTGATGATACCCGCCATGTAACATAAAGAAGGATCCCACCCTCCATATCTAACATAATGTTCTTCCATCCCGACATCTATAACAAATACAAGATTACATTAATGAAATATACGGTCTTAATATGATTTTCTAATGTACAAAACAAATATACATTCTAATCAAATATACAAATAAGAAAAAATAGCAATCTAATCAAAATCTAATTAAATAATTAAAGTCTCTTACAATAAATTAATTAAAGGGACTTATCTAAGCGAATTATGTCGGGACTTATCTAAGCGAATTATTCAATAATTATATCCAATTATCTAAGCGAATTATGCAATAATTATAAATAGCGAAACAATCGAATTATCTAAACAAATAAGCAAAACAAATGTAAACAAAATTAACAATAATTAATGTAAACAAAATTAACAATAATTAATCTAAACAAATTTAACAATAATAAATCTAAATAAAACTAACAATAAGAAATCTAATATCATAAACAACAATAATTCAAGATTATCCTAATTGATTTCATTTAAAATTAATTTGGGGATTATCCTAATTGATTTCATTTAAAATTAAAACAACAACAATAATTCAAGATTATCCTAATAAATCTAAAATTATCATAATTGATTTCATTTAAAATTAATTTCTAAAAAAATTAATTAATAATTAGTATTAAATTCCTTGTTTCCGATCGATACATTCATCTAAAATTAATTCAAGTTTTATGTCTCGGACGATATTTCCTTGTTTCCGATCGTAGGAGACATCAATTAAAATTAGTATTAAATTCATTTGATAATTCGAAGATTCCGTTCGAAAATAGGCTCTCCTATTCGAAAATAGGCTCTCTCCTATTGACAATCGAAGATTCCCATCGACCGGAATCATTGTTAATTTGATAATTTATGTTTCGGTCGACCAATTTTATGTTTCGATCGACGGAATCAATAATTAATTTAATTATGTTTGAATGAATTAAAAATTAAATTAAGTTAAAATCCCTCTCTCCGACCGATTCCTTGATTAGGTCGTAGGAATCAAGGAATGATCGTCAATTGAGAGGGATTTTAACTTAATTTAATTTTTAATTCATTATCTTTTAAAAACCCATAAAATCATTTATTTATCTATTTTTCATATAATTCATTTAATTCATCGACCTCTCTCATATAATTCCTTTAATTCATCGTAGGAGAGGGATTCCTTTAATTCATTTATTTTTCATATAAAAACCCATAAAATCATATAAAACATCTAATTTCATCTAAACTAATTATATCCAATTATATATTATATATAGGTAATTATACAATAATTATCTAAACGAATTATATCGAATTATATATACTAATTATGCAATAAATTCAAAACACTAAACAAATTATCCAATTAATTTAATTATCTAAATTATATATATGAATTATGCAATAAATTCAAAACACTAAATTAATTATCCATTAATTTAATTATCTAAACGCAATAATTTATCCATACCAATAAACAATAATAAATCTAAACAAAATTAACAATAATAAATCTAAACACAAATTAATATCATAAAAACAATAAATTCAAAACACGTCGAAAATAAATAAAAATCGAATAACTTACTTGTTGAGACATAGCTCTTGGCTTTTGGATTGAATAAATAAATTTAAAATTTTGAATATAAAATCGAAATGAACGAGCGAAAATTGGAGGAGCAGAGCGAAAGCAATTTGTTGGTTTGTATTTGTTACAATCGATTGTATAAATAGGAGAATTGGTTCAATTATTGGTTTACTTTTCGCATTTATTTGTCTTCTTCAATTTTTACGCAATTTTTACGCATTTATTTGTCTTCTTCAATTTTTCGCAATTTTAGTTGTAAGGTTTTACTTTTCGTAGTACTATTTTGTACACTATTAATTAATACGGTAAATATGAAGGATAATTTCAATATTAAATATTTCAAAATTCATACTGACATTTCAATATTTTGCAAAATTTCCATAGATTACCTTTAAATATTAATTTAAATATCATACATTCAATTTAAATTAATTAGTATTAAATTAATTTGAGATATCCTTCTTTCCGTTAGAAAAATCGTTGATTCGATCGACCTTTGATGTTCCGTTCGACCGGAGACATGAATTAATAATTAGTATTAATTTCATTTCATAACAAGTCGATAATTCCTCTCTCGGTCGACCAATTTGATGTCTACGATGATTGGAGACATGAATTAATAATTAGTATTAATTCTTATACAAATATATACCGATAATTCCTCTCTCCTATCGAATTAATTTGATGTTTCGATTGAATAGGAGATATGAATTAATTAAATTGTATTAAAAATCCTCTCCGGTCGACCAATTAGTATTCAAAATTTGAATTTTTAATTAAATTTCGGTCGTTCATCCTCTCTCCGGTCGATGATTCATGATTCAGTGATATATAAAGTAATTTAACATAATAATAATATCCAATACACTGAAAATAATTTCGCAATCATTTTTATTGATTCACATGTTTGTTATGTTTCGGAGTAAGTGTTATGTCATTTCACTGACCAAACTGACGAAACTGCACTATAAATATATATTAAAAAAATATAAATGGGTATGTTGTGTATTCATTTTGGAAAATGGGTATGAGTTGTACAGACTTTTACAAATGTGTGTAGTTTGATATATTTACCCATATTATTATCTTCGGAATTGGTGATTTGAACCATCATCTGCATGATCTATTTATAGCCCAAAGATGTCTGTTTAGGAAATGGTGCGAATGCCCAACCGTCGACCCAAACCGGTGATTGGTCCATGAACGAATATGGTCAATCGTAATGTGGAGAACTTTCATAATATCACTATGGCCAATCCTTTAAAGCGTGATCCTAAACGACGCGATGGTTCGGCCCATGTGCGAGCCGTGCACCATAGTTATAGCACACTTGATTACTCCTTATTGATGTAAATGTAATATATATATATATATATATGGCTTTGTATTTCAATATTTTTTCAATGTGAGATATTTCAATTTTTCAAGCATTAAGAAGCTAACTTTGTGTATTAATTATTCATGCATCCTATATTGGATTCGAACACATAAATACACAATGTACACAAAATATAGATTCAAAATCTACAATTTAATTTCATTGACCATCAATGAAACTATCATAATAAATTATGGCTTTCCACTTAGCACATATAAATATTTTCCAACAATACTAATATCATTAAGGAGAGTGGTGGTTGTAAAAACTCTCATTAACATATAAACTACGAACTCATGAAATCATTTGAATTCAACGTTAAAGTGTCTGAATTCTCATTAAAAGTGTCTGTATTAAAAAATTTTGTCTCTCATATGATTCAAACTCAAATATTTAAATTTATCAAGTAATATAATGAATTTATCATCGATCTTCATGAAACAAAAACTAAAAATAATTCTTATTTTATATTTTAAAATTGACTTATATTCAATCATCGTTAAGTAACACAACTTTTAGTAACGATTCTTGTAGGTCAACATATAACTATTATTTTCTTCTTCTATAAAGGTTTTATTCATAAAAGATGACACGTGTGAAAAGACGAATTTGTAGTAACTTGCACGCAAACAATCGCTTTCATACAACTGTGTATATGTAAATACCATTATATTATTACATGAACTTATTTATGTTTGTATGTATGTTTGTATGTATGAGGGAAGTAGATAACATCAGGGCCACATGGGAAGCTCTGATAGATAGGTAGCATAAGAGCCATGAGCCATACAAAATTAACTCATCCTATTCGTACGGACACGGTTGCCCTCTCACTTGGCCCCATCTTTTATACATATCACTTTTGCTTTTTGTTTCTCTTTTTCTTAAATTAAGAGGTGGATATTGGATATAACAAATATCTTTTATACATATCAATTTTGCTTTTTATTTATCTTTTATGTAACATAGGAAGTAAAAAAGAATCATCAATATCATTAAAGTACTACACCTTTGCTAGATTATGATTGCTCAATTGAAGCTAGGTATTTTGACTACTTCTCTCATGAATCTTATATATGGAAATATTTTAACTAGCTTTAATTAATGATTGTTAATATAATTGAGATGTTAAAATTATTCCGAATTCAAGCTAAAATTTTGAGTTTGTGTCTTAAAATTCCTAACAATATTTTTTGGTAATTTAATCTGAAATTTTAAAGGTTGCGTCGTGGACTCGATCTGGTTTCGAGCGTTAACGAATCGAACACACACACAAAATTCCTAACAATATTGTTTTGTGCATGAGAGGAAGGATCTATAGATCCTCGAATCGAATGTTTTCTAATTCCCGAATCCCGTTCAAGCGATAACTAAACCACGTTTAGTTCGGATTGCCTATTGAGGTGCGGCATCGAAAATTTTCAAATCGAAAAATCGAATCGAATGTTTTTGAATCGAAAATTTATAGTTTCGGATCGGTTGTCCCAAAACCGATCGGTTGTGATCGGATAGAAAACCCATCGAAACATATATTATGTATATATATTTTTAAATAATAATATTTTAATCCTAATTATTTAATTAAAATATTAATTAATTATTATATAAAATATATAAATATATAAAAATAATATTTTCGGTTCGGTTCGTAACCGAACCGAAAACGATTTTAATTGAAAATTTAAACCGAACCGAAAATCGATTTTCTCAAAATCGAACGGAACCACCAAAATTGATCGGTTCGGTCGGTTTTTTCGGTTCGATTCGGTTCTTGCACACCCCTAATTGTTGGTAGCACAAATCCCCTCTGCTTTGTTTCATTCTCATATCATGTATTGCTTTATCTCCCTTGAGGTTTCTTTTGCTTCTTTCTCGTCTTTAGGGATTGGTAAGTGTGGATTGATCTTGTCTATTTTCTTGTCTTGCCTAGGAGATTTTGAGTCTCTTTTAGTTTTCTTTTTTTCTCGTGAGATTTTGTCCAACTGATAGTTTTACTCACAACATTTTAATAAGTTCGTAGAGATCCTTGCTTAAGTCCCTTGGGTTTTCCTCCCTCCATCTGCTCTTTGAGCTACAGAAGAGAGATGGGAAATGTTTGCTCGACTCAATATGTACTTAAAAAATATTAAAATAAATAAATCTTTTTAATATTAATAAATATGATAAAATTTAATAAATATATTCTTTTATATATATCATATGTCTCAAGAATCAGACAATTAACAAAATCATATATTGAATATGAATATTATTTTAGGATAATTGCAGATTGTTTCGAGTGTTTGGAAATGTTATCCCTTTAATTTTAGTCCACGGCGCCCTAGTCAATTGAGTCCACTAAGTTCTAATAGCATCGTCCATTCAAAACTAACAAATATCCAAATGTAAGAGAAAATGATTATTTGAATATCGTTGCGAGGATATCGATAGCATAAATTATTTAAAGGGAACGTGAATCAATTAGGTTATTACAGGTATTTCTCCTATAGATGTATATTTTCCTATAAATATTATAATATAAATTATATAACGTAACAAAATAATATGCATAGTCACTTGGGAGAACATCCTCACATGAGAATGTTTAGGACACAATTAAAATTTAGTAACTCTGATTCGGTATGATTTCTACGTGTCCCCAACATGAGAACATCTTCACATGAAACAACATCAAATAATATTATTATTAAAATGAAATGCTACTGGCTATTCTACTCATGTACATTCTTTGTCAAACTCTTATTTTTAAAATAAAAAATTATGATTGTTCTTTTATTAACTCAAAACCCCAATTTATCTTTCGAAGGAAACGTCTTACCGATAACTGCACCAATTCTTTGGCAAAAGTTTAATTAAGAGAAACATAGAAGATGTTGAATAATTAAGTCCACTGCTGCGCAATTAAAGAAATTGATACAAGTTTAGATGTCAATGATGCACAATGTAATGAGAATGGCATAACACAAAAATTATTAAATATGAAAAGGTAATTTGAACGCAAAAATTACTTTGCTGTGGATAGTGTAGTTATGGACGTGACATGATACTTAGGAAGTGTTTACTTTTTATGATTAACATTTTGAATGATTGACTATTTGATGGATTAAATGTGTGATCAGATAATTTTTATCGATCAATCATTTGTTTACTATAAAGGATTAGTGAATGATTAAAATTGGGATAAATAATTCTCCATTTATTTGAATGATTATTTCAATCCTACCTATATTGGTTGAATTAAAATTAATGAAGAACAATTCAAAGGATAAAATAATCTTAAGCTTTGAGATATCCTCAAATATTAATCCTTAAAGTAAACACGTGATTATGTTGGATTAATTTTATCTATCCAACCTAATCACGAAAGAAACACTCCATGAATGATATATATAGCAGAAGCAGCCTCGACTTGAATTTTTACTAGCCGACATCGTTCTATTCTGATCCACTACTACTACTTGATACATCCCACAATTTGTCTATGCTTTCTCACTATTTTCTCCACCCTCATTACTCATCATCTATTTATTTTATCTCTCCACCCTAAAAGAAGTATAAAATAATAAGCATGTCTTTGTGCAATAATTAATAAATTGAAGCGTAACAACCAGCCATATGCCTAATCTTAATCATCGGAGTCTCAACATTTATGTGCTATTTTCGATGTGATTAATTAGCTTTTAGAAATGAAGATCGGCTGAATTTTGGATAAAAGTTTTTTAGGTAGTACAATATCTATTGAACTGGACTTGACACTTTATTTCTACAGATAAAAAAACCCACTAGTGGCATGAATTTAGTTGCTTGTCCTTGTGAACCAATTTCAAAATAACGGATTAAATTGGTTGAAGCCCCTCTAGTATTTAAATTTATAGAGAATGACGATCGACACAGGAGCCCCTTTAGTTACGTACACTGAAGAGGGATAACTAATTAAATATAACATATAGTTCGAAGCTATCATTGTTGATTTGGGGTCATTTTTGTACTTAATAGAGGTTAATTGCTAATAATTTTATGAATTTTGATTTGATTTTGATTTCAACATGCTTTATAATTGTTGCAATATAACATCCACTTTTCAATTTGTAGTAAAATAGACATACTTAATTCTTTTCGACAATTGAAAAATTGACGTAGTGTAATTTTGCATATTGACATTATGTAATCGCACATGTCACTCAAATAATAATGTCATATGAATTTGGGTAGAAATGATGTCATCAAAATATATTGAACGTGTCTAATTTGCTATAAAATTGTTTTATTTCAAACATTTACAAAAATGTGTCGAAAACCAAATAGAATAAAAGTTTTGAATTTTTTAACAACTAACCCATTAATTAATGATGAAACGTGATCGGGTAAAATGGTGTATAATTTTTTCTCATCAAGTTACTTTTTAGAATATATTAGGGATTTCAATAGGTGGGTTTTACCCAAACCAGAAACAATAAATAAGTAATGGTTCTGATTTTGGAACCGACCCATTAGACACAGGATTCGGACCAGACCCGGACCATCAACTATGAGTCTTAAGCGGTCCGGATCTGAACGGATCTGGAACCAGAACCGAACAAGAACCAGAACTAGAATCGAAACCGTTACTTTATAATTTAATGAGTTATGAGTGATTTCGAATCGATATAGATAAAATTAGCTAATTGAAAATGCTATTTAAACTTAGGCTTGCCAATAGACGGGTTTTATTCGGACCAGAATCAATAAATAAGTATTGGTTCTGGTTCTGAAACCAGATCCGGACCGGATCGAACCATCAAACTATGGATCTAAACGGTCTGAGTCTATAGCGGAACCGGAACCAAAACCGCTGCTTCAAAATTTAATGGGTTTTGAGAAATTTCGGATCGGTCCGGGTAAAACTCACCCATTGACATTCGAGCAAAATTATTATACGGACTCCGTGTGGAAGCCCTTTATAAGCACATGATTTAATTTACTGTTCGAAAATTTCTTCAACTGATAGTCATACTCGTGCATATGACATTAAACAGTTTATGTATTATATACTAAATCACAACACAAAAACTCATGTACATCCGTCCGTAACGAACGGGCGGACAAAAGTATCATTTAATTTTAACAAAAGTATCATTTACATTGAAAACAATTATCATTTATTTTTTATACTATAATTCGAAAGTATCATTTCTATTGAAAAAAATTATCATTTATACTGAAGAAAAATATCATTATCCGTATATACGGACGTCCACATAGGAGCTCCTTTAGTTACTTGTCCTTCTGAACCAATTTCTAAGGATTATGTACCCTGTGCTATAATCTGATAATTGTGTGTTATCATAAACTTATTTCAGACTCATGATTTTTTATTTGTTCTATTTGAATCCTAGATTTTCGCATTTCTGATTGAACAATCTGCTGCTTAGTTGATTTGTTTTGTGTTAACTAAATAATTTTGTTTAATTTTTTTGACGAAGACTCAACCAAGTTGTCTAAAGATAAGAAGATAGTTTTTTTTTTATTTTTTAAAGTGGACTTGTTATAAGGGTTCGAGTTAAGAGAATAAATGAGGTAAGTTTATCTGTCATGTGTGATTTGCAGGTTATTGCACAGGACCGTGGGGTTTACCCAGTGCGCACCTAAGGTAGCGGCTGCGGGTTTCCCATGATACCAAAAAAAAGAAGAAGATGTTTTTTCTAATTGAAATAAAGCCAAGTCCAAGACCAATTCATTTTGGGCGAAATGGTGAATATTATTTAAGTTGATGGACTAACTTATACATGAAGTATGGGCTCATAATGATTTTTGTAATACCCCGAATTTTTGAACATCAAATTTCAAAAAAAATTAGGAGTTAAATTACGATAAAGACCAAAATGAAAGTGAACGATAATTGCCGATCTTGAGTAAAATCAAAATTTTCTTAATCTTTTTCGCATAAGATGAAATTTTATAATAAATAATTATGTTTCTAAGTATATATGGGATATTATTACACTAAGGAAGAAAAAGAAATATTTCTCCTATCTATTTCATTATTTTCAAACTTAAGGGATATACATGGATGAATTGTGATTTAATTGTGATCACTTTATTAAAGTGATAATATGTGATGAGTTCTTATGTTTATTTTGTTGTATATAAAAAGATAATTATCTTGTAGGATCAAGCATAATTTTCAAAATGACCTATAAGTGATAAGGATTGGAAAATGACTTTTATGTGATAAGATTTCTTATATATTTTATAAAAAGATAAGATAAGGTTGTGTTAGCGAGAATAATGTTTATCTCATGAAATGTGTCAAAAGTGATAAAATCATAAGAGATAATATTTTGTCTCTAGTTTGTGTGATTTTCAAAAAATACTCATGATTTTATGTGATATTTGTATCAAATAATTTATTTAATTGCATGCTTTAATACTTGATAAATATCATGAATTTAAGACCAATCTTATCTCATAAGAATCATGAGAATTTCTAAATTCATGAATTAGGGCAAGAGTGGTGGAATTTTATAAATTAAATTCCTAGAAAACCCTAATTTTCGAAAGATAAGAATAAATGCTAGAATTGTTCAAAGAATTTATTTTATGATACAAGAAGAATTATTTTATGAAATCCTTCATTAAAATAATATTAGTTATCAAAAGAATGAAGATTTGATAATTTATTCTTAATTTCTAATTAATAGCCGATGACTTCACTATAGTATATAGAATTTTCCTTAATAAATTTTCCTATGATTTATTTTATCATCTAAGATCTATATTATGTCACATAGCTATTAATTGAAAGAAAATAAAATATGTAGTATATATTTACGTATATGGACGAAAATTTAGAATTTATGGTGTGAATAGAAGAAATTTTCATATCTTATAATAATGACATGATATGATTATAAGGTAGAGATATTATTAAAGGATAAGATAAAGTATGTGTTCAAATTGAACAAGTAAGTAAAAGCTTTTGTCTTGTAGTAGTTGAAATTTTTGAAAAATAATGTGAACAAAATGTGAACAAGTGTGAACATATGTGAAAAGAAGAAAATTCAAACTTTAGGATAAAGATAAGATATGATATTAATTAATTCTTGTAACTTAGCATAATATAGATAAAATTCATCTCTTTATTATTGAGATAGCCGAAATATATATGCATGTATTAATGTGTTAAAATTTCTTTATTTTGTGTTAATGATAGAAATAAAAATGACATGAAATAATTATAAGGTAAGATGATGTATTAAGGTATGATAAAATATAATTTTTGTCTCTTGTTTATATATAAGTGCCGAAAATTATGTATAAGTGTGAAAAGAAGGATATTTTTCATATCTTTGTGACATTAAATTATATAATTATGATATAGAGATATTATTTATGATAAGATAAGGTGAATCATTAATTTAACAAGTGGGGGTGTTAAATTGATGGTAGTAGCCGAAAATTTGGACTTAAAATATGTTAGAAATAATTTTGGTATTCTTTGAAAATGGCATCTAATCTTGATAAGGTTATAAATTAATAAACTATAGGATAATATAAAATTTTGTCTCTTATAACAAGTGGATGGACCGAAAATTGAGGGGGGATGAATTAGAGTTGTAATTTTTGACTTTATATTAAGATATTTTCATAAAATCTTAAATACTTTATAACTTCTATAAATAGGAGACCACCCCTCCTACACTTCATAAGGCACGAAATTGAGAGCAAAATAGAGAGAAAAAAATAGGAAGTGTTCTCCAAAATCCTCTTCAATCCTAGATAAAAAACGTTGACTTACCGATCAAAACCAATTAAAGGTTAGAAATCATACAAGCACTTTTATATATGCAAAATATTAGAAATTCATACATGATATGTTAAGTTACATACTCTTGATAATTATGTGATATATGAGAAATTATGCTATATGATTAAGTTGTTTATTAAATATGTTTATATGATGTGTATAAGCATGTATTATGATTTTAATACAAAGTTGGGCATGCTATAAATTTCTCATGAAAACCGAAACCATATAAGATATATATATTGATGGAAATGAATTTTAATTGTTGTTTTGAGCATAAAATGATGATAGTTAGAAATAATTAAGTATGTATGATTTAAATCATGATTTTGAAAAATATGGAAAATATATGTATTGATGATTTGAAAACCCTAAGGCATGAGATATTGATGTATAAGTTGAATATGATGAATATTATGACATATTATTGATATATGATGATAATAATATGTTATGTGAATTAATTAAATTTTGAAAAATGTTTAGTTAATTATTTGATATTTTCGAAAACCATGATATGAAGGGTTATGATGATAAAATTTTCTATGTCTAATGTTATGTGATATTATGGATCATATGTTAATATAATATGATATGTGAATTAATAAGAATTATTGGATAAGTATAGTAAATAAATGAAAAGGGACAAAAAGGAAAAATAAAGTTCAAATTTATTTTATTACATGTAATCACATATTTGGATCCAAAATATGTTTAAAGTATGTTATGATTTTATGTGAAATTTTTAGATGGAGAATAATATGCTCACATTGAAATATTTGTTAAAAGACGTAAGGTTTTGAAATATAAAGTGTTATGCTTAAGTTAAAAATCATACATGTGAATATGTTGAGCATGATTGGTTGATAATGTGAAAATTTGAGACTTATGGAAATATGATTGGTAGTCGATTAGAAATAGAATATATATAAGTTAATAGTTGTATAAGTAAAAATTGAGGAATACATGATATGACGTCGAGAATAATTTGATTAAACATATGAAGTATGTCAATACGTTAGTATGTAACAAAGTTAGTTATGAGATTGAGATTCGTAATCTACACGAAATCTCTTTTAAGACGCAACGAATATAATCGACGTGATAAAGTGGTTAAGTGCGATAAAAGAATCTTTTGGCAATAATAGAAGTTGATGTTAGTACGTCCGTTGTTTCGGATCGATGATTTTCGGAAAAACGTAGTGAAGTGCTAAATCTCGTTTCTTACGTTGATAAGGTTCTGCTCGAAGGTGAAAGAAGACGACAATTAATTACTAGTGATGTAAGAACTTTAAGTTCTCGAGGTGAGATTTCTTATTTAAAAAGAGCTTTCTTGCAAAAATGATTTTTACAAAAGTTTACCTTACTGCTTTTCTTATTCTGCAAATGTTGAGAAACGATATTGTCTGCCAAAAATGTTTTATATTTTGTATATGTCCATTCGGGTTGCCTGGGGCAACAGGAAAGATTACGAATTCGGATCCTAAGCTAGAGGAGATGGGGAAATCCTAGCTAGGATTGTGTACACTTTAGCTTCTGAATCGCCGATTGCGGTAAGTTGTATTCAGCCTCTGAACCGCCGGTTGCGATCAGTCGTGCGTCCGGGTGAAGGGAGGCCTCCCTCCCGGCGCGTTATCCATAGCCGACTTGGAATATACGTTATGAGAAAATGCCTGCGCAGGTGATGATTTGAGAAAATGATAAAATGTTTTAGTAAGAACAAGACCTTTTCAAATAAAACCCTTGTGTCTTACTGTGATGAGGGCAGTACAATATTCGTAAAGGAAATGAAAAATGTTTTCGCATGTGTCCATTGGGTACTTTGTCTCGAGACACGCATGTTTGTTTTAAATGTGCGAGTTGAGTGGTGACGAACGGCGGAGTCGAGTTGGAAATCTTTTGCTACTAAGTATGGAACGTCTTTTGGTTCGCCTTGAGAATGCATCTTCATATGCATGTCTCACACGCTCATTCCATTGCACACTCTTGAAACTTTTATATGTTATAACTATGTTAGTTCTTGAATGTTTTGTTGGAAATCTTGTAAGAACTACTTTTGTCAAAACTTCAAGCAATCCTTTATATAAGTTGTTCCCTTCTATCCTTAATCTCGTTGATGCTTTGCAACATTTATGTTTCTTCACCTGTGAAATAAGTTGAAACCTCCTTCTTTTAATGTTTACTTAACCCAAACCCCAAGTCACGGTCCGATAAGACAGTTCTTCGGGATTAGCCGAATCGGGCTGTGACAATTTTGGAGGCTCAAGTTGAAGAATAAATGGTTGAATTTTCATGCATGAAGGGAAGACTAGGTGAAAAGTCCATCTAGTGCATTCAATAAGTGTTTCGTAAAGTGATGGTTGGAGTTCAAGAGTCATACCTATTGTGTTTATGAGTTATAAATAAGTGAAAAAATATCTTCGTGAATAACCTAAATCTCGATGACTTTACGTTGATCTAAACCTCGATAAGGTTGCGAGTATGAGTTAATAACCATCACTTTGACTTCTTATGAGTAAAGGTTATATGCGATAACCCAAAATTCTTCGTATCATGTGTGGTGGTAGTGCTTGTATGTCATGCCAATTACTTGTATCAAGTCACCGTATTTATTTAGGATGATGACCAGTGGCGGACCCATAATTTTTAATTAGGGGGTCCAACTTTTATAAATTCGAGTAAATAATTTTTCAACTAAAATAAAAAAAATAACAATTTCAATCACAATACGATTTAAATTACATCACAAAGTAACATTTACAAATACATCATTTTCAATGTAATGTAAGGTACCAAAAAATCATTTAAAGTTTGTCTCCATACGATTACATAAAACACTCTTGATGAACTTCATCGCTGAAAAGCTCTTTCATCAGTAGCGATGACAACTGGTAAAACCAAGGATAATCTAACTAATAAATAAACCAACGGAAAAACTTCATGTTTTCTTGTAGAAACCATCTCCGAGCAAGACCACCAATCACGATACATTTGAGAACCTTCCATCTAAGCGCATATCAAAAATAAAGTTCTCAAGCTGATTTTCAAGTTCATACAAAACCACTTCAGAATACTCATATGGATAATACTTTGCAAGACGAAGTAGCTTCTTAGTATCAAATGCAGAAAATGAATCTCTGGGATCAAAGCATGCCATGCATAAAAGTAATTATGTGTTGACTTCATCAAAACGTTGATTTATCTCTAGAGCTTGCATGTCAATCACAAAATAAAATAGCTCAACTCGATAATAATGGAGATTTGTCAATTTCTCACTTCTACGTCTTCCTCTTCCTCGAGCTGCATATTCATTTTCCATATCTAGCATAATTATCTCATTTGTGCTACAAAAGTTAGAAACTTCAGTTACCAAAATCTCCCAGTCATTATCTCTCATTGCTTGCAAACTCTTTTTTGCTACCTCAACAAGATTAATTGCATTAACAATATCTTGATCATTCTTTTGTAGCACTTGAGATAGTTCATGTGTGATCCCTAAGAGTTGTCTCATAAGATGTAACACAAAGACAAATTCAAACCTATTCATAACTTCAAACAAATCAATGGGACGTGAGAGAAACGCAGCAAGCTTTACGGGAGAGAAGATAGCAGAGCTTCTGTGAGAAAGAAGAATATATTTAAATATTATTTTCTTTATTTTAATTATTAAATGTAAAATTACTATTATACCCCGAATTTTTTGAAAATCCAAAGGGGTCCAAGGTTCCCACCTCCCTCGATCCGCCAAAGATGATGACGTTCCTTAAGGAGCTCAAAATATTTATTGTGCTAGGGATGACCGAAAATTATTAAGTCCAGGGATCAAATACAAGGATTAAAGATGGTCCTAAAAATGAATTAATTATCTCATGTTTAGTTAGAACATAAATTAATTCATAAACATTTATTCATTCCACTAGAGAATAAATGTTGACTTACCCATTTATTATCGAAGTTGAGTCGGACTTGTACTTAAACTTACGAATCCCCGAATTTAATATATCGTACGTCCATTAATTATTTATAATACCGTGACTGCTTAAAATAATTAATCTCTTAATAATTTCTTAAGTAGTAACTCAACCTTATTATTGTACTTGAGCTAGCTCAACCTGCAAGATTTAATATAATAAATCTTTTGAGCTCCTTAAGAGGACGTCATCATCCTAAACGGATACGATGACTCGATACAAGTAACTAACGTGACATATAAGCACTGCCACCACCCAGGATGCAGAGAATATTGTGTTATCCAATGTAACTCTCACCCATAACAAGTCAAAGTGATGGTCAATAACTCATACTCACCTGAAACCTTATCGAGGTTTAAATCAACGTAAAGTCACCGAGATCTAGGTTTTTCACGATAGTCAAATAGAAGAACTCATTTCACTGTAATCCATCAATATGTCAAGACATACCAATATAGACAATCAATTAAGTCAAGTCACTTCTTTTCTATATAGCAGCTTATACCAACAACTCATCGTCAAATTATCTCAGTCGTGATCCTTTTTATATCTCAACTAGCTTGACCAATCATACAGACTTATGTGATCTTCTATAAACTATATGATCTAAATTTTGTATGAAATAATAAGATAACTTATGCAATCAAATAAACAATTCAGATAAGAGATCAGAACAATTATAAACAGAAAACACAATATTCAAGCTCAACCATCTATTTTCATTATACAAATCTAACATAAGAGTGATGATTCTACCCATATTTTTGATGTCTACTAATGAATTTATGTTAAAAGAAATGAGTAAGATACCATATTTTGAATCTCTAGTGGTGGAACTACTTTAAAAACGAACGGGAGAGGGGGAGGAAATACGAAAAAGAAACTATTTTTTTGTGAAAAAATGAGTAAGATGCCAATTTTGAATCTCTAAACTGTGGATCTACTTTAAAACGAATGGGAGAAGGGGAGGAAATACGAAAAGAAACTAATTTTTCGAAGAAATGAGTATGATACTTGCCTTCAAATTTTAGTTGTGGATTTACTTTAAAAACGAATTATGAAGGGGAGGGATAAAGATGAAAAGGAAAATAGAATTTCTACATAATTTCAGAAAATTACCGAATATCTATACGAGACTCCAGAAATTTTGTCATGTGTCATATTTATAAATATTTTGGAAGGACGTGATTTTTATTAGTATTGATAAGATTATATCATTTTTACTATTCGATCTAAAAACTGAGCCATAAAATATAATTAAATATAAAAATAATTTTCGTGTAATAATGACATAATATCAACATTGTACTCTGATGGTCTACCTCATCTTACCGGGACTGATATTTCTATTTAAAACCACATTTGCATTAGAGATGGCAATGGATCTCGGACGATCAGATCCGTGGATCCATATCTATTTTCAAGATTTGGATCTTCAAAAATTGAACCCGATGGATCCTGACCTGATCCGGATCCTACTCCCGTATTTCGGATCCGGATCCGGATTTAATTTTGAGACCGGATCCGGTCCGGATCCGCCCGTAGATCCATTTAATTTATACACACACACACACATATATATATATATATATATATATATATATATATATTATTTTATTAAATACATAATCCCAACTTAAAACTCTTCAATTTTCTTTTCAAATTCTCCCAAAAAATATGCTCCCAATTTCATTTCAATTCTCTCAATTATGTATCAATCGGCATTCACGACGGTCGCGCCACTTACATCACCCATGATCGAGTTGTTTGTTGTTTCATACTTTATAATAAATTTGTAACTAACGTCTTCCAATATAATGATAATTATAGAAATTCTAAATAATTAGTATAATATTATTGTGTATTTAGATTATTATGGTGTTCTTGTGAATTATAGTTGATTTAGATTTATTTTAGAAGCGAAAACATATGGATCCGGTCAGCCTGGACCTGTGGATCTTATGGATCCGGATCTAATTTTTTGGGCCCATGAATCCTGACTAGATCCGGATCAAAGCAAAAAAAATCGAATCCTGATGCGGACCTGTGCCAGATCCGATCCAGATCCGACCCATTGCCATCCCTAATTTGGAGTTCTATTGAAAAAACAAAATTTGAAAGATGAGTCTAATTTTGTAATTCAAACGAAAAATCGGGCCTTAAAGTATAATTTAGTCCGCGTTGAAGGCGCAAAGCCCGAACTATAAAACGTGTGCTTCCAAGCGGAGCCCGAATTACGTAGCCGGAGACTAACATATTCTTCAGCCTTATACTATACCTTCTATTATTCTTATTGGTTTCATTTCGAAATCAAATTTATTAGGAATTTCGAATTAGGAAGGAATCGCCCGCCCGATTTCATGGCGGCCTCGTCCCCAGTCAAGAGCAACAGCGGCGCCACCGACGTCGCCGCGCCGCCCTCCTCCAAGAGCCTCCGCGGCCTTAACAAACCTAAGTGCATCAGGTGCGGCAACGTGGCGCGCTCTAGGTAAACCCATTTTCGTTTTCCTTCACCGCCACCTCCCTTCAGTCAATGTAGGTATTTTTGGCGTTCCTCGTGTTGTACCCCGCGCTCCTAGAAGTTGTACTACATTCTGTTTCTGTGGTGATTGATGCAAAACTGCTTCAGCTTCACCGTCTGCCCCGATTGGAGCACCCTAGTTCATGTTAATCAATTTTAAAATGCGAATAATTCCCGAAAGAATGTCCTTCGCCATACGTGAATAACAATCAAGGAATTAGCATTCCTAGCAATTAGCATGACAGTTGATAAACTCTGGGGTGCTTTTAATTACCTACCTTTATCTTTCTACTTGCATTTAATCACTCATGTGAGGAATCTAGGTGTTCCTGAAGTTTGCTATTATATATTTGAAGTTAGTCAGATTTTGTTTATTATAGGATAATATATTAATTTTTTAGAATAGCTGTAGTTCCAGTCCTAACTAGTACAGGTAAGAAACTTGTAATGTTCCTTTTATTCAATTAAAGCTGCTGTCATCTAGAAAACTCTTAATTGAATCAGATTTGAGCATTATGTTGCTTAAGGACAATAGACTAACTAGTGCTGGTCCTGCTGGATCTGCTTTGTTTGAATGGTTCACGTGTAATATATGTCTTAACTGAAACTCTTAAAGCTGTTGATTAGCCACTAACTACTGCTCCTTTCTTCCGTGGCATCAAGCTTATGTCTCAATTCATTGAGCCATCTTCTTCTACCATATTTTGATCTCAAAATCATGTACTAAATTCTAATTGTAGGGTTCAAATGACAGTATCTAGGCACTAGAAATGTTTGTGCACTCAATGCTCTGGAGTGGGGATGCAAAAGATTTTTTCACATCTTCCCTGGTGCCTAAGATTGTCCTGGAAATTACATTTCCTAAATGATATGTTCTATTTCTTTTCTTATTATTTTTCCCTTGATAAGAATTCATGTTTATCGGCGAATTCTGAAGCTTATTTGCTTATTTTTGCCACCTTAATAAGCTTGGTAGTGTGTTCGAATAGAACTTCCTGATAATGCTTCTTAGGTATGACATCATAACTTGAAGATATCATAAACTTGTTTATGGTGTTGAATATATAGGTGCTTTTAAAATTTATTAACAGTTTTCTTATGATTTTGATGGCTTTTTCAAACAAAAAGATGCCCACCTTTTTCCTTTTCCTTCGTTTTATCTTGATGCTGACTAAAGTACCAGATAGTTAAAATTTGATTGATAGATTCATTAATTAATTTTTACGGAGAGCTTAGGTGTATTCTATAATTTATATATTGGATCATATGTGTCATTGATTACACGAAAGAAAGAAACATTGTTTTACTGAATACTAACTTTTGATCCCCAAAAGACTTACTGTAGCATTGCTAGTTATTGGGTTGTTCGTTGTTGAACTTAATAACATATAATCTCGAACTATCTTTTTAACCATTGAAATTATTTCTAAAGCAGATTGTGGGCTGATAAAAGCATTGGGATCCTATCATAGTTATGAAAGACAGAAAGCGCAAAAGCTTCCAAGTGCCTTAGGCACAAGGCGCAGTTTGCCTTTGAGTACAAGGTGTTAAGATAAGAATAAAGAATGCCAATTGATTTTAGTCTGCTGGTAATCTAGAAAATCATCTGACATGTGGCAGGAAATAAAAGAAAATTAGCATTGTAATAAATTTAATAAGAAAACCCCAAGTAGATTTGCCTCTCTGGATCTATCTGTTATTTCAAGAATCTGCTCCATTTTGCCCTTGTTCAAGCGGCTGCTTTTAAAAAGTAGTTCAATTTTAAGAGAACTATTCTTTGTTTTGTCCCCCCCCCCCCAATCTCTCTCTCTTTCCTTTTGGTTTACTGATAGTCATAGTTTTTAAGAAAAATATTCTTTGATTCTTATTGAAGGTATATGTATATAGCCTATAATTACAAGTTCATATTTAGAGATTTACAAGAAAAGGCAATGAGACATATTAAGGAAATTATGTTAGGCAAAGAGAAATTTGGTATGCTATTTACTTTCCCGATGCATATCATTGGTTGGAAAAAATTCTAGAAACCATCCTTGATTTCAGACATATCCCCTTGGATTTTGAACCTATTTTTCGAAAAGAATAACATAAATATGAAATGTCCAAGAGATGTGCCTTGCTGGAGGCATGAGGCTGAGTCTAGGTATCCACATCTAGAAGGGCACCTGCCTTTGGCCCTTTTAAGGTGTAAGATGTTGCGCCTAGTGTGCGTTGCCCAAAGAGCTCCTTTTAATTGCTATGGATCCCATTGAATTTGAAACCGTAAAGAAAATTGGGTTTATATTAATTGCATAAATTTGTTTGCTTACTATAAATGTAAAGCTGCTGAAATAAACTTCAGGTGTTTATGGAACTATAATACTCATCTCATAACTTGTCACTTGTTGACTAGCACTAGATGGTGTCAAGAAACAATTCCTTGAAATTTAAATTTACAACACCTTGATGCATGACTGAGAAGCTAAGATTTTTTTCCTTTCCCCATTCCCCAACTATACAGGCATCCCATAGTCGACCAACTAAGCTATACAATATCTGATAATAGATGCAACTTCCTGGTTGCACCTGTAGTATGTGTTAGATCACCATTGTGTAAAGGGAAGGCAAAACTGATAGACTTCGTCCGAAGTACATGGTTTATGTTCGCGGGAAACGCGAGCAGTATCCAATTATTAATTTTAGTTATTGAGTCATTGGAGACTTGGAGTTAGTAATTTATTTCTGTTGATTAGTTTTGAATAAGGCTAACGTGTGCATGGGCCCAATTAGAGTTAGGATTATAAATAAGGTTTTGAGTTAGGGTTTATGATTATTCTGGAAAATACTATGTTTGGGACAACGCTGTTGTAGGCTTCGTTTGAAGAGTCATTTGTTCTATTATTGTTTTTCTGGTCAACCTCCTTCACTCTATCAATTGGTCCGACCTGCCGGATCCAAAGATGACGGTGACCAGATATCAACGCTTTGAGCAGATAGAGAAGGCGGGGGAAGAACTTCGTGCTGCCTAGGCTGCGGCGAAACATACGGTATCAGATTCCAAACTTGACGCTATACTGGCCAAGCTTAATATCTTTGATCAATTTGAAGGTCAGAATCTGGGCTCAAAGAATGAGTAAGAAAGTTCCCCAACGCTAACAATGCAAAAGATGGAATTGCCCAACTTCGACGGGTCCGACACTTATGCATGGCTCGCACGTGTAGAGAGTATTTCTTGGTGCACAAGATACATGTAGTGAAAAAGGTGGAGCTCGCCGTCATAGCTTTGTCAGTTCATCAATGTCATGGTAACATCCATTAATCAGACGTGTACCCAACCCTGGATCACTTTTCAGTGCGAGTTGTTGATCCGTTATGGTGATGAGTCCGTAATTAATGGCTATGAGGCTCTGCTTGCTGCTTGCTGTCAAGCAACAGGTTTCCTCGAAGATTGCATCTCGACCTTCGAAAATAGGGTTTTGCAGATACCTGATTTTCCCGAGCACACTACATAGGATTTTTCTAGGAGGATTTAAATACAAGATATAACAATCAAAGACTATTCATTGGCCGTCCAAATTGCCCGAAAATCGGATCATGCAGTCTCACCTCTTAGCACCGTTTCAACCAACACATCTCAATCGTCGTTTCTGCCCCGAACGTCTCCATTGGTGTCCTGGACACCGGTGTCACAGCCCCAGACTACGATAGTTCCCAAGCCTCATCTGGCCCTCGTGAGCATCAGACTTTTCGGAACATGTACGATGAAACATACATGAAACACTTGGTTGCAGGAACATGTTTCCGCTGTGGGCAAAATATAGTCCGTTACAGCGTTGCCCACCAAAGACTCTTTACGTACTTGTCGGTGGTAAGGAAGATGATCTAGGGAACGCCAACACCACACCAAATGATAACCAACTCATGGTGGAGAACTCTACTCCTGATGATATTACTCTCCAGCAACTCCACCTATCGGAATTGACATCCTATTGTTTTGATAGGGTGGGCTAGGAGCGCCTATTATTGATATTCAACAGCGGGAAGAGCCCTTGTTTCGTCTCTGAGAGCGTGGCACATAAGTTGAAGTGGCACATCGAACCTACCGCACGTTTCTCATGGGCAATGACACCCGCGTTCAGTCGGGCGGGCCTATAAGAATGTTCCTCTTATGATTGATTCAGAACTATATTCGATTTCGTGCTATGTCTTTCCTCTTAGCGGTGTGGATTTGATTCTGGGGGTATCTTGGTTGGCTACATTGGTAGATATCATGGCAAATTGGAAGATGCTTACTATAGAATTCTCAATTAAAGGTCGTCGGAGTTATCTGCGTGGTGACCCCTCGCTCATACGTTGGGCCTGTGTTTGCTATGAGCTAAAATCTTTGGCTACATGGGATGATGTTGGCTATTGTGGTTATAGAGGGTGGCGCTGAGGTGGATTAATTTAGGGTGTAGCATCTCTCTCGGTGGCTGCTCGGGAAGAGCTTTCAGTGGTCTTAATTGCTTTTCCCATAGTCAGGGCACCGACAACACCACTGCCCCCGGAACGATCCTGTGATCACCAAATCAAATTAAGTTGGGTGCCCGACCAGTTTCAGTACGACCTTACTGCTACAATCACTTGTAGAAGGATGAAATGGAGTGTCTGGTGTCAGATATGCTTGAAACAGGCATCATCCGGCCTAGTAACAACCCTTATTCTAGTCCGGTACTTTTAGTCCAGAAGGACGGTTCTTGGCGGTTTTGTGTGGATTACCGTAAGCTCAACAAGCTCACTGTGCCCGAAAAATACCCAATTCCAATCATACAAGGAACTATTGGATGAATTTCATGGAGCTCAGTGGTTTAGTAAATTGGACCTCAAGGTGGGTTATCATCCGATACGTGTGGCTTGAGCGGATGTGCCTAAAACGTCTTTTTGCACTCATTCTATGCCTTTCGGCCTTACCAATGCACCTACCACATTCAAAAGTCTGCTGAACGACATCTTTCGGCTACTCCTTCGAAAGTTTGTGTTGGTTCTTTAATGATATCCTCATCTATAGCCGCTAGCCACTCCTGGTCAGATAATTTATTATGTCTTTGACATCTTTGATAGGTATTTCACGATCTTTCTTCACATTCCTTAGTCATTTGCCCGAAGAAATGTTTTCTAGGTCGACGGGAATTGGAGTACCTAGGACATATTGTGTTTGAGCACGGAGTGTGTATGGACCCGACAAAAATTTCAACAGTGCTGCAATGGCCAACTCCGACGTCTATTTCGAGGTCTGCGTGGGTTTTTGAGGTTGCAAGGTTACTATCATCGCTTTATTTGTGGGTATGGCAAGCTCGCTGCCCCCCTCAGTGTCTTACTAAAATAAAAGGCTTCACAGCCGTGGCGTTGGATGGGTGAAGCCGAGGCAGCTTTCCAAGCCCTCAAGCTCGTGTTAACTTCAGCCCCACTTCTGAGTATGCCAGACTTCTCTAAGGAATTCGTGGTGTAATGTGATGCTTAGGGACGAGGAATAGAATCGGTTCTTATGTAGGATCGGCATCCTATCGCTTATTTTAGCAAGCAGCTCTCGCCTCGCTTACTGTCAAAATCTGCATATGAGAAGGAGTTAATGGCGTTGGTTCTTGCAGTTCATTATTGGCGTCCTTATCTTCTAGACCGCCGGTTCACAGTTCGCTCAGACCAAAAGAGTTTTCTACAATTATTGTCTCAGTCCCTTACCATCCCGGGTCAGCAAAACTGGGCTTCGAAACTATTGGGTTATGATTTTGAAATTGTATTTAAGCAAGGCTGCCAGAATACATTATCGCAGCAAGGTGAAGATGTCGAACTGAGTGTTGTGTCTCTTCCTAATTGTTACTGCACTGGAGGGGCCACCCGACTTTGAAGCATTATTTGTTGGTTCATGGCACTCTATTTTACAAGGGCCGCTTGGTGGTTTCGCCGACATCTGAGTGGATTCCTAAACTAATGGTGGAATTTCACACAACCCCGACGGGCAGCCACTTTGGGGCCTACCGCACTTACCACCGAATTGCTTCCAACATTTATTGGCCCGTGATGATGCACCACGTCAATCAGTTTGTAGCCGCATGTGCTATGTGTCAACGGAATAAATATGATATCAAATCTCTTACTGGATTGCTCAGCCTTTTACCTATTCCTTCGGTGGTTTTGGAGGACATCAATTTGGATTTTGTTCCTTGTTCTAGCGGCATGGATTATGTACTGGTGGTGGTGGATCACTTTTCAAAATATGGTCATTTCCTTGCATTACGCCAACCGTTTACGGCTAAAACTGTGGCTGAGGTGTTTCACCCGAGAGGTGGTTCGCCTCCATTGGATCCTAGCTCGATTGTGTCTGATCGGGATCCTATTTTTTTGGGCTCGTTTTGGAGGGAGTTATTTCGACTAGCTGGCACTACATTGAAAATGAGCTCGGCTTATCACCCTGAAACTATCCTATTTTTCTGAGCTCGTTTTGGAGGGAGTTATTTCGACTAGCTGGCACTACATTGAAACTGAAGTTCTTAATCGTTGCCTTGATGGGGATCCTATTTTTCTGAACTCGTTTTGGAGGGAGTTATTTCGACTAGCTAGCACTACATTGAAAATGAGCTCGGCTTATCACCCTGAAACTGATGGTAAGATTAAAGTGCTTAAACGGTGCCTTGAGATTACTTGCGTTGTTTCTTGTCTGAATGACCCAAGCAATAGGGCAAATAGCTGTCACGGGGTTCCACTCTGCTACCGGCACGACTCCATTTGAAGTGGTTTATGGTCATGCACCGCCATCTCTTGCACGTTTCGTGCCGAGTGAGGTTCGGGTTCAGGCTTTAGCAGAGTCTCTTCACTCCCGGGATGAAGTGTTGGCCCTTTTGAAGTTTCATCCCGAGCGGGCACAACAACGTATGATCCGTGAGGTGAACAAGCATCGGCTTGATATTGAGTTTGCGGTGGGGGATCGAGTTTATTTGAAATTTCGGCCTTACAGACCATTGACTCTGTATAAGGCGCTCAACAGTAAGTTGGCACCCCGGTTTTATGGGCCATTTGAGGTCGAGGCCAGGGTGGGAAGTGTTGCCTATCGCCTCATGCTACGTCCCTCCTCGAAGGTACATACGGTATTTCATGTTTCGTTATTGAAGCATGCGATTGGCACTGATCAGGCGGAGCCCTTGCTTCCAAACGATATGTTGGCGGTGGATCAGCCCTATTTGCCGGAACAGGTGTTATAGCGTAGGCAGGTGCAGCGAGATGGACATTCCATCGGACAAGTACTCGTGAAGTGGAGCGGATTAGATACTGAAGAGGCAACATGGCTAGATGTAGCGGATGTTTGTGGCCAATTTCCTTACTTCACCCTTGAGGACAAGGCTGCTTCGTAGGGGGTCGCAGTTGATAGACTTACTCCGAAGTGCATGGTTTATGCTCGTGGGAAGCGAGCAGTAGTCAATTATTAATTTTAGTTATTGAGTCATTGGAGTTAGTAATTTATTTAACTTATTTTTGTTGATTAGTTTTGAATAAGGCCCAATGCGTTCATGGGCCAATTAGAGTTAGTATTATAAATAGGGTTTTGAGTTAGAGTTTATGATTATTCTGGAAAATACTTTGTTTGGGACATCGTTGCTATAGGCCTCGTTTGAGGAGTCATTTATTCTATTGTTGTTTTTCTGATCAACCTCCTTCACTCTATCAAAAACATTATAGGTTTACTTGAATAAGTAATACCATTTGGACTAGTAGAAAACTCACTCTAGCTCCCATAGTGAGTGCTCCTTGACGTAGCTGAACGCTTGCTTTATTTTCATTTGACCTTAAATCTGGCGTTCCATTGCTGTGTGTAAAATTTAATCATGCAGAGACTACATCTTGTATTATGTTCATATAAAGTGATTCTTATATTGACGCAACTAAAAACATTCCAACATTATCCTGAGAAGACATGTAAAAGATTCCAGCTTAATATTTAGTTTGCTATGTGAGGTAAATTTCTTCCCTGAAACAAAGATTAGATAGACGTGGTGTTGACTGCTTTCATAAAAGAAAAGCATTTCCAATTTCAAGTTTGCCTCTTGTTTACTGATATTGTATACAATTTTCTATTTCATCAGTTGAATTCATAAAATAATTCCGTGTCCTACCTAATATCTCTTGATGCATGGCAAATATAAAGTCAGCAGTGAATACTACAAAATTTTCATCTATTCTTATTTTAACGCTGCAGGTGTCCATACCAGTCTTGCAAGAACTGCTGTGCAAAGGCACAAAATCCTTGTCATATACATGGTACGGTATTCCAGTCTCATGCTACAATTTTTTGATTATGATTAATTTTGCGAGTCCCTCACAAGATAAAAAGAAGTAGAATCTCATACAAATAAAAAATTATTAGAATCTTGACGTCCTCTAATTTTAAACTTAAAAGACCACTCATCTGAAAATATGAATGTTCATTATTCTCTTCTGCACTATAAATCATTTGTTAAGATTAATCTCAAGCTTGAGGTGTTCTCTGTTGTCTGATTATGGTATTTTTATTTTGCTCTATCTAATTACTGCATTGGTAGCTCTGGACTATTCCTGGTACCAACTTAAAGTAATTTTCAAATTGGTCAAGAAATTTCTTCACCATTGTTTACACTGATAGAAAAGTAGATACATACAATTAGTCTTAATGAGGCAAATTGAACAAGATAAAGGAAGAATTAGATGCCCTGGGAGATATTAAACCAATGAAGAGATTTACTAAAAGATCGAGTATTTATTTAACAGCTTTTATTCAGTGTGGATGTGCTTCACTCACATGAAGAGAAGATGAAGTGCCAATTAGTGGGTAAACTAATGGAGGCAGATTTACAGTCGTAGGTTGTTGGTGAATATCTAATACCTAATTGCATCCTCGAGAAATCCTGTTCTAGGGCGACAATTTTTAGCAAGCCCTTAAAATTTCTGCAAAAGTACAGTAGGACACAGGTCAACCATAAATCCTATTGGCAGCAAGAATTTTGAGATAAGAGTTCTCTTAGATTTTTCTCTTTCTGGACAGAGGGTTAGTTGAAAACATTGTTTCTTTTCTCCTATAGTTACAAGCTCAACTGCACCTACTCATGTCCATTGAATTATAATTGTGTTTGCAGTTTTGAAAGGCAACTCATCCTTTCCAGACAAACTGCCCTCTGCAAGCTCTCCTCTCTTTGATCAGCAAACGTCTGAAGCATCTCATTCAGGGTAAGTTGCAAAGCTAGTTCTTCAGCATAGTCCTGGTACATGACTTCCCGTGTGTATTTTATCTTTTGTGTTTATTCAAACTTCATCTTTGGCTGTTACATGATGCTGCACTGTTATTGCAAGTTGTCTGCCCTCATCAACTGATGGACCTAACTAAATAGTGGATTATTAGCTTTATTAATTAGTTGTTTCCCAGTAGTATTCATATTTAAATCTTTTGGATTTATTTGAGAGTCAGTTGTTGGGTCTTTAAATATTCAGTTTGGGAAGCCTGGAAGTACATGGGCCTAGGGTTTCATTAGGGTTTCTGTATTATTGTTTAAAGAGTTTTTGTCTTCCGTATTATGATCATCAAATCAATAATATTCAGTTCAGCAGTATTGCCGTAGCCTCTTTGGAGGAGTTGAAGGTTTCTTTGGAGGAGTGTCCTCATTTCCTTTTCGTTACCTATCTGTTATTTTACGTTTTCTCTTCTCCCTCAATAACTTTAACTCTATCATCAACCCTTATATTGGATCTGTATTGTTGATATATCCGTACTAAATATAGATGCTTAATATTGCTTGTTATTACCATCATAAGAACGGATGAGATTACCTCATTGTCTATTTTTCTTTTTCTCCAATGATTTATCATGCATTTTTCATGTAGTTTTTTTTTTAGTTGCTGGAAGTCGTTGATTATGGGAGTCGAAGTTTGTAACTCTGTTGCTTACAGTAACTGATTTAGTCTGTAAGCCTCTATTGAGCGTCCTTAAGAATAGTAATTTGCCTATTGATCACTTACAGGAGTTTTCACAGACTTCGCCAACTTTCTAACAACTTTGCGCAGTTCAGTAACTTACAGACACCATTTCGGTCGAGGAAGCCATTGACCAAAAAGGTGAGAAACCTTTTCTATTATCTGTTCATGGCTTAGAATCCTTCCTTATTTGTTTACGTGATCAGGATGCACAAGTCATCAATGAATGGAGGTTCTCGAAGTTGAAAGAATTCAGAGATGCAATTATTGAAGCAGAGAGTGAAGCTTTTGACAGGTACATGCAAAATGTTGGTTTACTGGAAGAGGTTTTTCGGGTGAGCTCAGAGTCTGATGAGCAGTCTTCTAGAGAGAATTTGAGTTCCAACATTGAGAGGATGGTTCATGACTTGAAGTTGAAGCTCAGATCAAATCCAGCAACAACTGAAAACTTGAGAAAAAGGATCCAACACATTGTAGATCAAGGATTGAAAAAAATAGGAAAGCCAGATGACATCAGTGATACAGAAGGAGAGGGGAGAACGACCAAAAAGATCAAGTCTTTGCAGAGCGAGAAAGCCTCAGCCTTAACCGATCTCAATGATAAATTAAATAAAGCGCGAAATGAGGATGAGCTGAAGGCATGTTGGGAGATGGCGTGTCAAGTGTTTCAATGGAATACGAAAAAGAGCGAAGCGGAAGCTGCAGGTGAGTCTCCTAGCAGGGAAAATGATGATTCCTCTACCAAACAAGAATCCCATTTTTTCCCACCAAAGTGGGTCAATACAGTAACAATTGATCAACAAGCTCTTGGCCGAATGGATGCACAATTTTCTTCCCTCGAGGAGGTACAAGAATTGTAGGTTGAGTTTGCTTCTTTTCATGCAGATTGTACTCTAGCTCATAGATAGTTAATTGCAATGAATTTAATGTAAAATGCCCTAGTGGGATGTTTTAATTCCTTGAATTTAGCCAACAAAATTGGAATCTAAGTAATAAGTTTGATAGAATGGGATTTGATTTTGGTGAAATGGAAGCTAAGTCAAAATCCTAAAGCTCAGAGAGCCAGAGGTAGTCTTAGGGAATGCTCATATGAGCGGGTTTTATTAAAATCCTCTTAGACAGACAATCATTATGGAAAATCCTAGTATTTTGTACAATATTCATATCTTCAAATGAAGATGAAGGCAACGATATCATGATTAACTCTATAAATAGTGAAAGTGGGGAAGTTACGACCTCAACAATAAAATAATCGCAAGGACCAATCGCGTTGAGCAACAAGATTTCATTTATGAAATGTATGAGTAACCTGAAAATGCAAGTGTGTTTGTAAGTAAAATAAATAAATAAATAGAACCCCCCAAAAAAAAAAAAAAAAAAAAAAACAAAACAAAACAAACCAGGGCCTACTCACGAGTGATTGCTTGCTCTATAAACATCTAATATCGCTTAGTAGCTCTTTCATCAGCCTTCAATGTAGACTGTGTAAGATTGATGTTTTTGTTTTGTTAAATCATGCACAATAATGACAATATATAGTTGATGTATAGTAATCTTATGTCTGTAATTCTCCCAAATCTCCACGTTTGCTATAAAAAGTGGTAGTCTATGAGGTGTCCGTGTAGAGGATTCAATACCACCACACTTCTATCGAAGTGATATAACATAATATATCCATGGGTGTATTAATATTATATGTGTTTTGTTACAAAGAAATTGCGTTGCATGAGGTATCTATGTACAAGATGAAATATAACCACACTTCTGTCATGAGTAAGGATGTCACTCGGGCAAACTCACTTGATTTTGTACCAATTCTATCGGGTTGTGAAACATTTGATTACGGATTATCTGGGTTGAATTTTTATTGCACTATAATCTTCAATCATAATCCTAAATATTTGGATTTCGAACTGATCGATCGGATTAATTTAGTACTCTTCTTTCGATTAAGTTACTACTCTTCTTGTAAGACATAGAGGCACATTACAAGCCGCTAAAATAACATAATTGTCTTGAATCCTTTCCATTCACTTGTAAATTTCAAGATACTGTTGTTTTGGAGCGTTCGATATGACATTTTTTTCATTAAATGATTTATGTATGATGACGGAAGTAAGACAAGAACGACATGTGTGATGGTTATGTAGTTATGATGTTGTTCATTGGATAAACAATATTGTTGTGTGCTAAAAGTGATGTACACTATGTAAATAATGATAAAAATGAAAATGCTAAAATGGAGGGTAGGATTAATTGATTTTTGGTTTATTTGCTATCTAGAAATCGATAGAGGTCACATGCCTTTAATAAATATAAATAATTTTATGATCTAAAAAAAGCTTACTTAAATAATAACACAAAGTTGACAAAAAAAATAAGTTTCACTATGAAATTTTTAAATTTCATGCTATCGATTTTGTATCGTGTTTCTGTCTATTTGTTGCTTCCAAAAAGCTGACGTGGCTCGTCTAATTACCACAATACATTTAATTTGTTTAAAAATTTATATGACACAAACGGAATTGTCGAATTTTCGTCAATTTTTTAGAATTAAAAAATGAAAGAGGACATGTTAATATAAAATTGATAATTTAGAATATAAAAAATATTTATGATAGCTCATGATATGATTGATAGTATAAAAAAATTTAGGATTTAAAATGATATTTATATTTTTTAAAAACAAATTAATTAATTCTTAAATATTTTATTTTGTAAATATCTTGAATTTAAAGCGCACAAAATATTTAATCCACGAAAGTAAAAGAACGTCGGTTATGCAAACAAAAATATCCAAATCGAAATAAGTATCGAAAGATGGGTCCGATCTTTTCTTATTGCAGTAACGTGCGTGGCTTCCCCTTCTCAAAAGCAAAGAAGCTTTCTCTCTCTCTCTCTCTCCACACACACACCGCCTTCATTGTTTTCAACTACTGGAACCGTTTACTAGATACTTGGAAGACGATTGGTGTTATAGGCTTTAGAGTTCATATATTTAATGTGATTACTCTGGCTGCTTCGAGATTTTGGAATTTTGAAAGATGTTGGAGGATCAGGTAGCGTATCTGTTGCAGAGATATTTGGGCAACTATGTCCGAGGACTCAATAAAGAGGCTCTCAAGATCAGTGTCTGGCAAGGTCATCAAATTTCTCTCTATAATTCCCGTTACTGCCGTTTTCCCCCCCTCACTGTTACTGTGCATTTTGTTCATCATTTAGGAAGGTGAACTAGTGTTGTGCTTTCACTGTTTTCCGCTTTGAATGTTCAATTTGGTTTCTGCGCAAATACGTGATCACGTGCTTTGTTTGTTGAATTGTTTTGCTTGAGTTGCTTCCATACTCGTTGGTATAGCGATCATATCAATAAATTGATGCAAGAGTGGCGAAATTAAATTTCGTTTCCCTTCAGAACATTTTCTGACTTTCGGAACTGCAGTTATATTCTCGGATATGGCATTTGTTTATTTCTATTCTCTTATTTTTATCTTCGCTTTATTTTCTCACTTCTGTGTTGTATTAACTTGAAATGTGTTTATTAGTTGAAACTGAAATGACTTTATTGGTTTCCGATCTGGTTTCATTGATATAATGATAAGTTTCCGTTTGCTAATTATTTGCTTTTGTGAGCCAAGGATGCATCATTTGTTTCATTCTTTTTTTTTGTTAAGATATTTGGGCCAAATCATCATTGTGTTTACACATGTAGTCATTTTTTGATTCATGAAAATTAGGTCTAGTACCAATATAGTTGAGGTTAATAGATATTGGAGACTGGGAAAAACTTAAGCTTCAACAGGAAGTAAGCCTTACTGGTAATTCCGTGAAGCTAAGTTCAATGGAATTGCTTGCTGGGTAAGTTGCTCATGTGCAAGTTTTTCAAAGATGCTTCTCACATGTTTTTTTTTTGCGCAAACTGGTTTTCTCATGTAGGAATCCATCTGAAGACCTATATCATGTCTTTCTAGTTATCCTTTCGCTTAATCTATGGCTTTATTTTTTCAATGAAACAATGAGTTGGTTGGTGATTTGCTTATATCTAATATTGTTAGTTTCATATGCAAAAAGATTAAAGTGTTGTGTGGGATATTGTTGCAACCCTCTGTTGGTCATTGTGGCTAGAAAGGAATAGGTGAACGTGAATCTTTTACGGCCGAGAAGAATACTTAAAGTTGGTGATGGATATGTTTTGCTTGGTAGGGCTCGAATAATTAATGAATTGACAGATTTATTGGCAATTCTTTTGGTTTCAGATTTAGCAAGATATTGCAATTGTATCTTTAGCTAGCATTTTCTCACTTTTGTGAGGATTACTCATCCCTTTGCTATAACTCATCCTTTTCACTAATAAAATATCTTGTTTCTTACACTAAAAGAAGAACCAAGTTTTTGGTAGTTACTTTAGAATTTAATGGATATCAAAGTTTCTGGTCTAGATGACTGTGTTTCGGATTGCTCTTTGTTTCGCACTTTTTGATCTTGATAATCTGTTGTCTTTGGGTTTGATCAGATTTGCTATGCTCTAACCCCAAGGCATGTTTCACACTTTCACTGAGCTAACAATTTCATTGGTTTACAAATATATCTTTTGTTGGCCCAGCAGGGATAATTATTTTTATGTGTTTAGTCCCTCTCGGTTTTTTAGGTCTCTCCAGTTTTGCAACATTGTTAACTGTTATTGCTACTCCGTTAATAACAATTGAAATTGTAGAACATTGTATGGTAGGCTTGAAGTTTAATTAGAGTCGAGGGTTAAGAAATGATTCTTCACAATTCTGAAATTTTATTGATATACTAAACACGAACAAGTAATAAAATACAAAAGATTAAGAAAATAAAATGACATCAGGATCCCTCTTGTGCCCTTGAGAATTCCCTGTCAGGTATTACCTACCTGCTTGGCCAATTCACTAATTATCTCCATGATTCCTACTTCTTTAATACACTCTATTTATTATAGGATAACAAAAATATATTCCTAAAATAAGCTAATCAAATCCGAACTTGAATCCATTAATCAATCAAAATGATTTGATTGATCTTCTTTCCTTCTTTGGTGTACATCAAAAGAAAAGATCTTCACTTCTACTGTTGAAAAGCTTTATTCAGTGACATTTTAAAATTTTGATGCAAGTCCCAAGTTATCCCTAGACCTTCAGTGTTGCACTTGATGTATCCGAGCAGATTTATTGACAAGGTAAGCATACAGTCTTGAGAGGACTAGTAGTGAGCAAGGGCAACATTGGAGACTCCCATCTGCGGTTGACATATGATACTCTTTTTTTACTAAATGATAATGAGACAAACTTAGTATGGCTATCTGAGATTGTGGAATCTTTTTTTTGCATCGAGCCTACGGTTTCACAGGTAAAATCATAATATTGGTCATTAATCTAGAGGAGAACACAACCAACAACTTGGCCAGTTTGGTCTGGCGTGTTGTGGAAGAATGGCCCCTGCCGTATTTTGGGAGGCTCTTTGCGTGGCAACCCCATGAACATTTCCTTTCTGGAACTAACTTTATGTATATTTTCAAGGAAGTTGCCAGGCTAGAAAAGAACTTTCTTGTTGGGGGCATCTGACAATGGATTCAATCTGTTTTAAGCTCATTTCTAATTATTACTTATCTGTACTCGTAGTTAAATATGCAAGCCTGTGGAGTGAAGATAAGGGATTTCTTGAGGATGGCACAAATAGGAAAGCCACACTTGTCCCTTGGGAAGTAGTTTCAGGCCTAAAGAAGTTGGAAGTCTTGATAGAGTTAAGGTAGTGTTGCGAATGAAAATCAGATGACTGAATTACGAAAAGAAAAAACCACCGGGTTCACTGTAATAATCCTGCCACAGGAAGTGGTTAACTCAATAATAATCCAAAGACACCTAGCCTAAGTCGTAGCTTATATCAACTGTTTCTGAAAATTCTTTTTTTGTATGCATGAGTTCTACCTTTAAGGTTCCTAGTCCAACTAATTGTACCCAAAATCGAGTTCTCATATTATCATATATGGATTCTGGAGAGCAGCTGTTTACACTCCTAAAAACTTGCAACCAAAGAACTTGGAACCCAAACAAAAGCCTTATTACAAAATAAAACTAATAACTAATAAAATAAGTAGCAACTTATAAAATAAAATAAATCCTTCTGGAGACTGGAGAGTCTTCATCAGTAAATCCTTCTAGAAAGTCTTCATCAATAAATCCTTTTGGCGCTGCTATCAGGTCTTGGTATTGGGATTTACCTGTCCTTAAAACAAAACTTATTTGGCAAGTGTCAGTGGTGTTTCAAAAGGGACACTCCTTGTCTTGTAAGATAATTAAAAGCAAAAAATGATAAGTGTAATGCGGGTCTCTCTGATGTAGTACACTTCTAGAGGTCCATGGAACATATATTTAGATTATCTATGTTGGCCAACTGTTTAAGGTCCAAGCCAGAAGTCGTATTAAAGTTAGTTTTATGAAGAATGTCTAGGTAGGTGATGAAGCTGTGGCAACTTTGTTCCCTTTGCTGTAGTGTCACTTTATGGCATCGATAATCTATTACTTCTTTGCTTCCTCGATTTCTTACTCTCATTCCTCTATTTTTTGAGATCTTCATTTTCTACGCAGTTGGAAAGAGTCTGAAGTGCAGTATTTTTGTTTTCTTTCAAGGATTTGGGAAGGAGTAAACCTTGTAGAGGATGAATAGGATGGTAGTAGGTGTTTTTGGGGCACCATAATGCAATTTCTTGCCATTCCTTACTGAAATCCATTATTTCTGAACATTCATACCCATTTTTCTTTTCTCTGAATCTGTTTGTAATGTTTTTGTTCCTGGGAAGGTTCGAATATTTTAAAGGAGGGTATACAATGAGGTATTGGGAAGATAAATGCAAGGGGAATTTACTATAGTAGTCTTTCTTAGCTTTGCCATATCTAATTGTTTCATTGTGCACCTAGCTGTTTGTAACATCTTTCACATTCCATCACCTTGGAACTTTAATATCTTCTGTTATGTTAGAGACATAGAACTTGATGAAGTTTGTAACTTGCTTGGAAAGTTAGTAAGGGTGAGGTTGATTGGGGTTTTGGAAGGGGGCCGAGGATCAGGATCACATTTTTATATGTTGCTCCTTTACTTACTAGTTGAGGGCAACAGTTGTGAAGGAATTTGATCTTTCGTGATTTGTCCTATGTAGGAGTCTGTTCTTCTGTATCTGGGGTAAAATTGGCTAGAGAGGGCAAAATAAGTGAAGGATAATATGACACACTATGTTGGTTCGCTTGGCTAGAAATACATAAGGGATCTTTAAAGATGTGGCGGAGTCATCCGAGGATTTATGGGAAAGGTTGAAGATAAAGATAGCAATGTGGATTTCAAGTATAAGAGTTGCAAGGGTGTCTTTGTGAATGATATAGTCAGATAGTGGAGTTCAATGCATGTTTGGATGTATTGGTTGTGTAGCATCAACGTGTAATAAAATTTTGATGCTGACCTGTTTATGATGCATATTTTGAATTTTATTAATTATTTATTTTATTAGAATAAGAAAACTTGTATCTGCTGTGCTAGAATTAAGAATATCAGTACTTAATAGATTGAATATTCAACAGGTGATGTAGAGCTAACTAATATGCAACTGAAGCCAGAGGCACTCAATGCATTGAAATTACCAGTGAAGGTTAAGGCTGGATTTCTTGGATCAGTGAAGCTTAAGGTTTGTTTCATAGTTGATGGTTTTCCTTGCCTAAAGAAGTCATTCTTTTACTTCCATTAGTTTGATATGTTATTCGTAATGTTCATTATTTGGTCTAGTTTAGTTTGTCATTAGGAATTATTGAACCGTTTATATGTTCCGTTTTATACTTTGGGACAAGCCATTAAAGTTTTTAGTGGGCAAGTTGACTTCACTTTTGTAGTCACAAATGCTATATCCTATACCTGTACATTTTATGTCTTAGGACCTCCAAAGTAGTTGCACTTTTTCTTGAGAAAATAACGAGGTACTTTTCATGAGATAGTGTCAAATGTGGTTTTCACTGTCACCTTGTTGCTCTTATCTCTTCTACCTGATGTGAAAATCATTGAAAGGACAGAAACCGAAGCCAATTCCATCCTCAAATAACCCAATTTCATATGAATATTTGCTTCAAAAGGATTCACTATTCTATCGGAGTTTATTTCTAGACTTATAAAGGTGGGGGATTGGGCATTTGCTATGATGCACGAATACGCTTGGGATGGCAGCGTATGTGCAAAAAATGTATTTAATACGATACGGAAAAAATACGTCCAGAATACGTATTTAATATGTATTTATTTTATTAATTTTTTATTTTATGTTTTAATTAACATACATTTAAAATTTGGTCAAATACATTTCCTTGAAGCCAAAATACGTTCAACTCTTATCTGTATTTGATGATTCAAAGATCTCTCGAGAAAAAAAATCAACTAATCATAAGAACTTATGGCCAAATACGTTTCCTCGGTCGCCGCCGCCGCCGCCTCCCACGGACTTCACACTTTTCCACTTCTACTCATATTTAGGGTTTTACTATTATTAAATGACTATTGGTGTTGGGCCTGGCTATTGGGATGTATTTAGGAGTTTTTAAGTCGTAATTAACTATTTATTCTTGGTGTTGGGCCTTCGGTTATTGGGCTGTTTATTGTTTCCTTTATAAGCTTTTCCAACATTATATCAGATTTCTATAACTCACGGTCAACCATGTCACTTTTTTCCCCCTCATAGTTCTCATCAAATGAATTGTATACCTTGTCTCGAATATGTATATTAATTGGATCCCGCCCGATGGTCTTTTTTGAAATGTCCAAACTTTGCTGTCTTGGGCTTGTTAGAGCACTTGAGGTTGGTAGAAGGTATTTAATATTATAAGGAGGTCTTGGGGTTATTTTAGGATTGCCTCTTGTTAAACCACCTTGGAAACATGTATTAGAGTGAATATACTCGTGAGTTAATTAATAACGTATTTTTGTGGACTAGTTTCATTCATGTTCACTTTTAATGCTTTTGCTCCTTCAAGAACAGGTTCCATGGAGCAGGCTTGGGCAAGACCCTGTTTTAGTTTATCTAGATCGCATTTTTTTATTAGCTGAGCCTTCAACCACGGTTGAGGGATCTAGTGAGGATGCTGTCCAAGAAGTTAAGAAGAGTCGTATACGAGTAAGAATTGCAGTCTGATTCCTTGTTTCCATTTCTTCTGATAGTATTCATGTATTATAAATTATAAATATCTTTGAGCAGGAATTGGAAAAGAAGCTGCTGGAGAGTCAACAACAGCTGAATGTGGAAATGGTATGATTTGAATTTTATTTAGTGGCAAATATAACCTGATTCATGAATTGACTATAAACTAAAGATATCGTGGACCTTTAGTATGTGCCATGTTTTCAGAGCTTAACTTAGATACGTTTGTGACTGCTAGAGTAAAATAGTACTCATGCAATAACGTGCACAAGTAATAATATTGTGTATCCATTGATTAGTTGTAAATAATATTATATCAATATATGATTTTTACGAGTTATAAAAATTAGTTATTAAGAATAATAGTTCAGAGTGGATAATAACACCACTTACACCTCAAAAAGGAAGAGTATCGCTTCTGAATCAGTCTGGAGTTGTTAGAAAAAATGTTTGGAGTATCTGCTTTAGTCTTGCTGTCGATTTGTTGCTTGTACCTTTTCCTTTTAGGCTGTATCATATATATTCATTTTTGGGCCTTGTATATGTTTTCATTGTGACACAACCACTATTATCATGCTTAAAATACCTGTATAATTATCTGACTTCTTTTCTTGAAGTATTTAGACCATAATTTGACAACCTTTTTTTCTCTGTTTGTTCTTTTCGCAAGAATAAATCTTGGCTTGGCTCTTTAATCAATACGGTTATCGGGAATCTAAAGCTTTCCATATCAAATATTCATATCAGATATGAGGATCTTGAGAGGTACTTAAGTGTTGGGTGTTTCAGCTCCCCCTTAGTGTCTCTCACCCTCCCCCTCTCCTATCATCTCTGACTGGGCACTTATGCAACAATTTTTCCAGTAACCCAGGGCATCCATTTGCAGCTGGCTTGACCTTAGATAAACTCTCAGCATTCACAGTGAATGATAAAGGGGAGGAGACTTTTATAACCGGAGGTGCATTGGAGAAACTCCAGAAGGTTTAATAATTCCAATGTGCTAATGAAGCATAGCACACTTACTTTTTTCTATCTAATTATTTTTGCTTTGATCTTATGTTTTTTGTTCGAGGATATTATCTGACAGTAGACTCATCTTGCATGAAATTTTAGCTGGTGATCTTAGTGCGTGCATTGTCTTCTGATTGCTTTTGTGAACATAAAGTTACACATATGCTCTGTCTCATATTTTGTTGCTTGTTACAAAATGTAATAGTATGGATAGATGAAAATTGAGAGAATAAAGCTAACTTTTAAAGCTATCTTTAAGAGCAGTAGTCGAGTTGATTGGTGACTTATAATTAGAGATTTCAATATAATCACAGAAGTCTCATAGGTGGGATATACATGTTTTGCTGGGCATGAGTGCTAAAAGTTTCAGTGAACTTGATGATCCAGGAATGGAAGGCCGTCCGCATGATACCATTAACAGTTACAATAAATTATAGTCATGATGAGGATACTCAAGTCATAATCGTAGTTATGAACATTTGCTATATCGTGATAGAATATTACATTTAGTGTAATAGTCTGATCATCGCTACTCCTATGTAAAGTAGCAACTCTTTGGACCAATTAATTAAGATTCAAACTCATGATGACTAGCTCATGTAGAAATCTATGTTTGCTGGATTTGAATCATGGAATAAGCAATAGAAGCAAATTATATGGAGGATCACTTTCTATGCATTCTGTTGGTTTGGAGAATTTTCAACAATTTTGAAGAATCTCTGGAGGATGTATGAGAAAGAGTGAATATCAAAATAGCAATCTTGACTTCGAACTTCGGAGAGTTTCGTGAATGTCCACTTGGAGTTTTTCTGTTTTGTAAATTGATCTGACATCTCTTTCCTTGTTTGTTCTGTAATGTAGATTTTATTTCGTTAGTAAAATTTCGTACATTACAGAAGAATTATTAATACATACGTTAATATAACATATTGCTACTATGATACGTTTGTATGTGAATATTAATCTATGAGATGAGATACATATTTTGTATATATAACTCAATGTGATAATTGCAATTATTTAAAAATAAATGATAGATATTTTCACTTTTACTGCACAGAAGTTTGTATGACATCATGACTGATAATTGAATTTAGAATTATAAGTACCTAGGAGCCATTTCCTTTACAAGCGTTTGATGGCTGAGAAGATGTAGTTGTTTTAGCTTTTTCATGATTTGCTATAACAGTTGTCCTGCGCTCTTAGTTTTCTCGGCTTTATTGATTGTTTAGGTGCATTCTTTTTTGTTTCAAAAATGTCTTTGTGTAGCTATTTCAAACTTAGCTGATAATTTCAAATGATCTTGATACTTAAGTCAGCTAAGAGAGTGTTTGATGAAAATTGCCAAAATGCTATCTGAAATATATAGTCATGCAATTTTTTATTTTATTTTTTATGAGAATGCATATTCATGATATACATGTTTGTATTGTTTATAGTGTTAAGTATGGCCTGAATTTTGGAGCATTTTTTGCGTAAAATATACAATCAGTGAGTGCAGTACATAGAAATGGAAGAGTGCAATTACAAAGCCAATTTGGTTTCCACCTCATTTATTGTATATTCCATGCAAGAATCCAGTGAGCTGATTCAGCTTTCAGAAGCTGGTTTCTCGATTATGGGCCAAAATTGAAGCTGGTTTCTCGATTGCTAAATTCAAGTGTTTGAAAAAATAAACAGAAGTTCATGTCATTTTAAAAGGCTCCAAAGTTTGGGCGTATACTAGTTAACCCTTAATTATATACAGAACTTTCAATTGTCAAGCGGTGATGATGTTAAAGTTTCCTATTATATGCAATGCTTCTGCTTGTTATATCGGCTGTTGAAATAGTCAGGCTGGTTATGAAAGCATAGTATAAGAGGGTACCTTAGTTAAAGGCCTTTTTGAAGATAATTTACGAACTGCTATGCTTGTCTTCCTTATTTCGCTCCGTTTCAACTAACACATGATTGTTTGTAACTTTAGTCTGTAAAACTGGAGAGAATGGCTATTTATTTGGATTCTGATGTCCGTCCATGGTATATTGCAAAATCATGGGAGGATTTGCTACCGTCTGAGTGGGAACAGGTATTTATGAATGCTGAATGCTTGTTGCCTGTATTTGATTTATTTATGACTCCTATCTAATCTGTGTGAGTTCTAGATTTTCAAGTTTGGGACGAAGGATGGAAAACCTGCAGTGAGTAATCTGGAAAAGCATTCTTACATTTTGCAACCAGTAAGTGGAAGTGCCAAGTATTCCAAAGACCGCTCGGATGCTTCGACAAAGAAAGATCAAGCACTGCAGAATGCTGATGTGAAACTTGAAGATGTGACCCTTTGCTTGTCAAAGGTTGGTAAATGGAGTTTTTGCCTCTCTACTCAGCTACATAAACATATTTATCCTCACTTTCACTGCGTTGCTAATTATTTTATATTGAATTGCAGAATGGTTACCGTGATTTCTTAAAATTAGCTGATAATTTCACAGCCTTCAATCAGAGACTAAAGTATGCTCATTATCGTCCACGTGTTTCTGTAAAAACTGATCCAAGATCATGGTGGAAGTTTGCCTGCAAAGCAATTTCAGACCAAATGAAGAAAGCCAGGTTCAGGCTTGTTTAATATGATACATATGGTGTGATTGTGTCTAAATGTGGGAATAGAACTGTCTAGTTGTGACTATGCAGTGATTTTTTTTTGTTAAAGGATAAAACTGGCCAATAATCAAGCGTAACTCCAGAACTGTCATTCTAGATGAGTCCAGTATAACAGTAAAATGATGAGATTTCGAGCATTGGCAAGAAAGAAGTTGAACAGGAAGTTACTAAGTTGTTGAGTATGGTGGGGTTGGACTTGGATGATTCTGGGTCATGATTTTGATATCTGCATACTTATGTTGAACAACATTTGTGCTTGGGGATTTCCAGTACACCCTGAATTTGTTCTAAGCAGATTGTTATAACTTGTTGAAGAAAACTTAAATGCGCTACATATATTAAGTTGTGATATATGTTTTCGAGAATAAGCTTTTTCTTCTGTTGCTAGTTGTCAATTATGGTGTAGAATTCTGAGTTTTACTTCTATTCTCCTTGTTAGAATTAGTGACTCTAATGACTTAAACTTCCTCTTGCCCCCAGCATGAGTAATGAGGTTTAGAGCTGATGTCCTGTTTTTCAAGCTGAAATAGACCTTGTAATTTATCATATACTTCTGTGAGAAATCCTTTCATAACTCACCCTTGGTTGGTGTTGTGAGATACTCTCTTCTTGCTTTTTGAACTAGTTAAAACTTCTCTCCTGTTTATTGCCAGTGGAAAATTGCCATGGGAGCAAGTCCTGCGATATGCTAGATTATGTAAGAAATACATCTCTCTATGCTGCACTACTCAAATCGGATCTTGAACGCACTGTAATTGATGACAACGAAGAGATAGAGGAACTTGATCGAACTTGATATTGAAGTCATCCTTCAATGGAGGTATATTAATGACTTGATCACTGGATGGATCTCTGAAGCATGTGATATATTTATTTGGTGGAAAGCTGGAGTTTGTCTGCTATAATAGAAGAAGCTATAATGTTTGTTTCCTTTCCTGAGACAATCCATAGTTGGGGATCCTCAGAGCTTTCAGGAAACCTTGGTTACTTCACCGTGACTTCTTATTTAGTTCTGTACCAGTGTTCAGTCAGGAATCTGATTTTAATATTCTTGTTGGTAAATTCAAAACAGTGAATTTATCAGAGGAGTGTAGCGCTGTGCTGCAAAAGAAGTTTCTTCTGAAGTTGAAAGATCCAAGTAGCTTCAATATTGAATTTGTCATTGGTAGAACTTCAACATATACAAATGATTGGGCTTCATTGACTGGAGAATTCTCTGCAGAATATTGGAATACTTAATCTTCATCTACTTTTGAAAATCTAAGCAGATTTTTTAAGAAAAGCATCTTTAAAATCTGAGATGGCTTCATCTCTTCCAATAAAGAGTGTACTTACTTTCTACTAGTGGTCCACCCTTGTTCTTTATGTAGCTTGTTTGGTGTCTTCAGTTAACTTGCAATATTTAATTACGCATGATTCAATTGTGTAATTTTTTATATGTATTGATGTCTAATGAATTGTTTCTTCTAGAAGGTTTTACTCTATAATCGATTCACTCTCTGACTTCAACCTACATTTTTTATAACCGCTACATTAATTTTTGAACAGGATGTTGGCCCATAAATTTGTGGAGCAATCAGCTGAATCAGAACTACTACTAAGAAATAAAAGAGAGAAAAAATCATGGTGGTCATTTGGATGGTAAATAAGTCTGCCACATGCTGTTATTTCTATTCCCTGAATTTCATCAGCTCGGCATATTTTCTTATGCATATGTAATTACCATTATCTCAGGACCAATCAACCTGTCCAAGATGAAAATGAACCAGGGTTTCTCACTGGAGAAGATTGGAAGAGATTGAATGATATTATTGGATACAAGGAAGCTGACGAGGAACAATTATTGGTCCATGACAAGGGGAGACCAACTATGTTCTTGAAGCTTTTTATGAAACATAATGCATCAAAGCTGATGGACTCTGAGGAATGCCTTGCTGACTTATCCTGTGATAATCTTGAGTCTTGCATAAAGCTGTATCCGGAGACTAAAATTGTTGATATAAAATTGGGATCGTACAGATTACTCTCCCCGAATGGTCTTCTTGCTGAGGCATGGATTTTCTGATGTATTTATATGCTATATTTTGTACATATTACCTTCGTCTAGTAACGCCACACCATCTAATTCAACTTTGCAGAGTGAAAGTGAGTCTGAGTCATTAGTTGCCCTCTTTAATTATAAACCTCTTGATGGAGATATCGACTGGAGTTTGGTTGCTAAAGCTTCACCATGTTATGTGACTGTAAGATGTCAGTTTGTTTTGATCAAGTATCACAATGTCAACATGTGACTTTGAAACGGACTTTTTGTTTGGTTCAGTATTTGAAGGACTCCATCAATCAAATTATTGACTTTTTTCAAAGTAGTGCCACTGTAAGTCAGACTTTGGTCCAGGAAACTGCTTCTGCAGTGCAGGTTTGTGCCTTGACTTTCGAGCTATGAACTCATGGTTTTCTTCACTGCTAGAGGTTGCTTTAGTTGTGGTATTCGGTTTTCTAGTTTGGATGTCCACGTTTAGAGTGCTTGGTGAAGAGCATATATTGCACCTGTAATCCCAAATTCACAATGCACACTAGTATTCCAGGGCAAAGGGCTGGAAGAGTTATTCACATTTTCAGGACACATACTGATACTAGTATCTCACTCTAGTGAACTCATAATGAACTAGATAGAATGATGAAGATTTTCTATTTATTGTTATGAGTGTCAATAAGGTCTGTTTCGTTGTTCTCTTTATTCATTTATATATTAATATTATATTGTATTATTTTAATTTCTTTTTCTTTTTCAAATTTTCTTGTGGAAAATCTCCATATCCTTCTCACCTAAAGGCTTGTGAACAGTTGAAAGACTGTGGAGTTCCTGATGTTTACTTGTCTTCAGCTGATTAGCTATTTATTTGAACATGCATAGTATGTTAATAGTTTTTGTTAAATTTCAGATTCCTCATCCTATTTTACTTACAGTGTCTATGCTGATTAATACAATTTTCTGGTTGACCCTCCAAGCAAAAAGTGATTCCACATATTTTTTATTCTACTAACGTGGACTGATATTCAGTGATCTTAACTTTGGATATATGTACTATATATGTGTACATGGCAAACACACACATAAGATAGTTGTAAATGTCATTTCTGTTGGTCGATCGTCCTAGTTCAAAATGTTAATAGCTATAGAGGACATTGCCGTAGCTCGGATCTTCCAGTAGTGCTGTTCTTGAATATTAAATTTGAGCGATTAATTTAAGCTCATGATTTAAGATCCCGTAAGATGTTCTTGATGATTATTATCAGATATTGAAGAAACAACCTCCTTAATCATATTTATGTCAATGATCACTATTTACGCTTACTGAAGTTGATATTTCAAAGTATTGGCTGCTTACCAAATGCTTACATTTTAACTTCTTCTATGGAGAACCCTTCTCCGCACTCCAACATAAAATTATTATTTGTTTCTGATGGTTCCAGAAGAAAGGTTTCATTTTCTCTTAAATTGTAGATGCAGCTTTGATTTGTAAGATCAAATATTCTACATCTAACTACTGTCTGGGTATTGGTGTCTGAGAACTTGTCCATGTCTAATTACTTCTCTGAGTTTCTGTCATCTAGCTTTCATGTCAGACCCAAAACCTAATAGGTTCCTTGTAATTATGAACTACTCAATATTGTATCAGCAAACTGACTTTTATATATGCCAAATTCAAATGGATATCACTGTTTCAGTAGGCATATTCCTTGATAAGTTTTCCTATTATTAATTTCTTTGCAGTGATAATGTCTTTGGCATGACCTTTATCAATTATTCTTTGCACATTTACGTTGCTATCTGGAGCTGTTTATCTGAAAGTTATATATACTTTTTTTCTGATCTCTTATGTTACTATATTCTCTTTGCAGATGACCATTGATGAAGTGAAACGCACAGCAACCAAGCAAATGAACAGGGCATTGAAGGAGCACATCAGGTTCTTTTCATTAATTTGAAACTACAGAGCTAGTTATTGCCAATTAACTAGGGAGTGATGATGGTGAAGCTTTGAATGTTAGCAAGCTGTAGGCCTTGTTTAGCCCTTAGGTTTGAGGACACAATTGGCTCAAAATTCAAGGATGCAACTCTAAGTTGGTTGTTGCAGACATACTGATCTGCTTGGCATCAGCAGTGGGGTCTGGTTGGTGCAAATATCTCATTGGAGAAGTATTATCTGATAAAGTTTTTGAAGTACTATTAGGTTGGCGAGGAAGTGGAAGACCTATAAGTCTATAATTACCTATATTTGAGAGACATTTGAGTTCTGAGGTTTAAGCCGTGATATAGTCCCTACCTCTTATTGCTTCTAAGTTACAAGATAATTGCTTTTGTCTACCAATATCCACTTACTGGAATGCCGGTACATGTTCTTGTTCAGTCTAGAGTGAGAAAATAAGAGGGAGACTTTCTAAACATTGTTAAAGATGTTGAACCTGAGTGACGCTACAATACATTCCCAAATCATGTGATTTTCAGAAACATAATGAGTTGTGATTGATAACTATAGCTTGAGTTTTCTGCTACGTGAAATTCCTTAAAATAATTCCCTTATTAGGTTTTATCATGAATCTTAATTGGACTTGAGCTATTGTTTATGAATCATGTTAAAATTTTAGAATGTGCAGTTCCTTTTTATTTGTCCTCAGCCATTTGTAGTGGAAAAGACTCGTACAATTTGGGTTAGTAAGGTAATTAAAATAGAACATCAACAATGCTATAAGATATTGGCCAACATGAGTAACATCTTAATGGTTTTCAGCTAAAACTAGATGCTAAAACATCTTTTCATATCTAGTGGATATACTCCTTGTGTGTCCGAAATCCCATTTTCCATCTAGCTCGTGGCTAAACTATTTCTGTATTCCAGAAATATTCCAAGCAGATGAAAATATTGAATGATTACAAGAATTTTCTCGAGTTATACTTTTTACATAGGCTAATTGATAATAGTATGTTTGATTCAGGTTTCACTTGGATTTAGATATTGCAGCACCCAAGATTACTATTCCTACTGACTTCTATCCTGATAGTGTCCACCCTACGAAGCTCCTGATTGACCTGGGAAAGTTAGTGATTCGTTCTCAGGTTAGTTTCCCAAGCCTTGGGTTTGGTTCGACTAAGTCTTTAAGTTATGATTTGTTTACCTTGATAACTGTACGCTCAGGATGATGCTGAATATGCTTCACCTGAAGAGATGAACATGTATACCCAATTCAATTTGGTCTTGAGAGATGTATCAGCTTTCCTGGTTGATGGTGACTATAGCTGGAGCCTATCTATGCCAAATAGAACCGATGTTTTATCTAAGGGTAGCTTTATCAGTTTCCTACCAGTTATTGACAAGTGTGGAGTATTTTTGAAGCTTCAGCAGGTTAAAGAATTTAAACTATGCTTTGAAATGAAATTGAAGTATTCATGTAATTGGATGAACTGGCAACTGTTCACATTGTTGCATCTTCATTTTGACTTTCCAGATTAGATCACAAGTTGCATCCCTTCCATCAACACGAATTGCTATGAGGCTGCCTTCCATTGGGTTTCACTTTTCTCCATCACGCTATCATCGTCTAATGCAAGTAACTAAGATCTTTCAAGAGGAGGATGCAGAGCATTCAGCTGTAGTTCGTCCTTGGGATGAAGCTGATTATGTGGGCTGGCATTATCATCTTGCACGAAAGGTTATTCTATTTTCTTTTTGTTCAAATTACCACCTATTTTTTTAGAGCTACTACTGTTCTACACGAATAATTGTATAATTTGTACTTTTATTGTCATTCATATTTTTTTCTCATTCAAGCATTTTGTTTTCAGGGTGTCGGAGGTAGAGAAGCTGTTTGGCAGCGCAGATATTTTTGTATAGTTGGGCCTTTTCTTTATATGCTAGAAACTCCCGAGTCAAGAAACTATGAACAATACTTCAGGTTTGGACACAACCAGTTAATAATACTTTTAGCTGATTTTGTCTACTGATAAATAATAGATCATAGAGTTGATCATGGAGTTTATAGCTCAAGAAAGAAGTCATATTCTCACTGACATGAAGGATCTGTAACAAAAGGGTGATTTCCCCCAACAAGATTGATAATCTTGCTCCTCATCCCAAACTCTTAAGATTTTGATAATCATGATCCTGAGCCAAGATGTTTCAATTTATTGTCTTGGTGTTATGCGTAAAGGTGTCTTACTTATAGATTTGTGTGCAATTAGTAAGGAGATGAACTATCTTATTATAAAAATTTTGTATAATTCTTTCTTCATGTTTGCCAAACTGAATTGTTCTCTTGATTCTCCCTTGAATTAGTTCCCATAACTGTTCCTTCTTAAATAATCTATCTATGGAGTGTGCATCCGCTACCCTCCTCTATTAGTTTGACCAACTTTATTACTTCCTTTGAAGAAAAGTGACAGCAGAGGAATTGTCCGTTATAGAAAATGGAAATACCAGGAAGCAATTCTGAAAATAGCTTTCTATGGAATGTGGTTTTGGTCAACCTCAAACGGAATTTATTTTTAAATTTCATATCTCCACCAATGGCTTTCTTGTTTATTTGCTGAAGTAATGTGAACACTGAAATCTGTTTTTATGGTTTGTGGACAAGAGGTTTAAATGTTAGAAAGATATCTTTTTCTGATTTTTGGAAAAATATTGAAGGAATGTTTTGGGGATGAGAAGAGACTATGCCAAAGTATGTGATTAATTTAGTTATGGATAAACATCATAAAGTACGTAAAAGGCTTTAAATTCCTGGATGACACTTTATTTTGTATATATGCCCGAAACTGAATCTAGAGTTAGTGCTGTGATATCTGAAGTTATACATATTAATGTGATGTAGCCAATTCATCATCTTTAGTATGTCAGTTAGTTTGTAATGTCTGCTGAAAAAGTGGCTGCATACAGTACACAAAGTGATCTGACATTTATATTGGTAATTGGTTCTGTCTCATTCTAGCTTACGAGGTAAACATTTATATCAAGTTCCTGCTGATCTTCTTGGTAATGTGGAACATGTATTGGCTGTTTGTGATGCCGAGCGCTCCTATTCCAAGGTAGTCCTAAGGGATAATATGTCAGCATCATATTAAAGTTAGTAATGCTTTGATGGAACATTGTGATTTATGGTCTTCTTTTGTTTTCATATATCTTACTTTTCTAGGTTGTAGAAGATGCAAGTGCTCTGATTTTGCGTTTTGACTCTGAAAACTCAAGGAAAACTTGGCAAAGCTATCTTCAAGGAGCTATTTATCGTGCATCGGTACTTCTCTATCTCACTTCTATTTTATTAAATTTTAAGGTTGCCTTATTCATCTGTCTCTCGCTAGCATTATATACTCCTTAGGAATTACAATATAACTCTGAGTTTCTTAAAACTTCCAAATGTTGCAATAGATATGTAGTTGATGGTGGACTTACTGGAAAATATAATGGCTCCATTTTGGATGAACTAAACTTTTATGGATTCAAGTGTATTGTATTTTATGAAGTGGGACACATATTCTCTCCGTTTGGATGAAATACATTTAATTTTGTTAGAAATGGGCCACTCACCTCCTTAAAAGGCCTTATAAGTGGGGAGGGTTATCCAAATTTAAATGTAGGAGACATGATCATCACCAAGTCGATGTGAGACCACAAACATGAACTTTCACAAATTTTATTATTAAGGGTACAACTCCAACTCTAACAAAATCTGGTGCGAATATATTCTTAAACAAGAACACTTTGTCATCGTGCAATTATATTTTACCAGACATTATAAACTCTCAATGACATAACCTTGGCGATAATCTTTTTCAAGTTTATTACCAGGCTTATAGGTCAGGAACCCTTCACATGAAAAGAATCTTCAGTTTTGGTTATAAATAGATGTATGTTTCATTCTGTAAAACCATGTCTGACTACATGTTTGAGTAATTATGCTCGTGTATTTATCTATTCATCTATGCATGTATCAAAAAGACTTGGATGTATTTTAGTAAAGGAAATCATGATCTTAAAGCTTATACAATTTCTACCATATATACAATCTCTAACCCTCATCCTCAAGCTGGAGCATGGATATAATGATGCCTAGCTTGCTACAAAGATGATCAACCCTAACTGCATTGGGAGCCTTGTGAAAATGTCTTCTAGTTGGTCTTCAGTTCTCATGTGTCCTGTAGAAATCAATCCTCATTGAATCTTCTCAAGAACAAAGCGACAATCAATTTAGAGATGTTTAGTTTACTCATGAAAACTGGTTAGATGCCATGTGAAGTGCAGCTTGATTATTGCACCACAACTTAGCTGGTGTTGGAACCTTCATACCCACTTCATTGAGAAACTTAAGTATCCATACTATCTCGGACACATTTGGTAATACCTTTATATTTTGAGTCTTCACTCGAACATGAAACCACATAATATTTCTTGCTTTTCCACGAAATCAAATTACCTTTAGAAATGACACAAATTTCTGAAGTGGATCTTCGATCTTCTTTTGAGCCTGCCCAATTAGCATCTGAGAAACATTCAATGTTATCATGACCATGGTCACTATACACAAGTCAATGTCCAAGTGCTCCTTTTAAATAGCACATGATATACCTCCACGGTGATACCATTTATAATTCCACTTTTATAGGATTTGTGGTTTCAATTAGTTGACTTGTGATCAAGGAAAACCATATGTAAAGGATGGAATCGAGATTGACAAATATATCATATCCCTTAATTAAACTATGTACAAAGAAAGTTGTCATTGCTTCTGCACACTCTCTTATGAAACTTGGACGAACTGTCAATTTAGTTTGTATGAAGGATGCCCTGAATTAATGATAAAAGGGTATAAAATAATCCGCCTGATCCTGGAGCTTATTACCTTCTGGCTGAAACACAGCTCTCTTAACTTCTTCCAGGGAAATTGACTTCGCCTGATTTATTCTAGATTTGCTCATAGCATGCCTCCTGATGAGTTCTTAGAAGTTTCTCTATTGAATGCTTACTGGAGTCATTAATTGGGACCGGCACTATCCTTCAATGCCCCACACAGGCAATCATTAATTTAAACAAACCCAATTCTTCAATCACCCATTCACTATCCTTCTCTTTCTTATAGTTTTTTAAGAAACTAATAAATTCCTTTTCAATAAGGTTTTCATCTATGATGGCAGATCTATCATCTCTCAAGTTTTCTAATGGGGCCCCTTCTATTCTAAAGCTCAAAGAAGAGTGAAATAATTTTTAATTAGTGTCCCCATCATATAACCACTTATATTTCATTATCCGTCTCATTAAAGCTTCCAAGGCAATCTTGCACTCTCACAAGTTTTTAGTCCAGGCATGACTACCTACTTATAAGTCCAATTGTTGAACTCAGCATCCCAAAGAGTTTATGTTCTTGAACGCCTCCTTGTTCCATATGTTCAGTTCTTTTTTAACTGCACTCAAGTTTATCATGAAACTATAGCCACCCCTGCTGAGGTCCTGACACCCGTGGTAGCCTCATATTCTTGTATCTGAAATGAGGTGGATCTCATTTTACCATTTTTGTATTAAGAGATTGTTGGACACTGATGTGATATTTCTGCTGTAGACTTTGTGTTTGTAAGAAGGCATAGCTCATTCCAACTAGTTTGCAAATCTCTTCTCCAGAAATGGAACTGAAACCTGCAATTTCATACCATTGCTACTTCCCAAAATCCACTCTTTCTTACGTTTAGAACTCGCTGAAGGGAAGCAAATGAGAGGACCCAATCAAGCGACGAATTATGCAATCAGACAAACTGATTGGACATGCGATTATGTTCAAATAATTTCAATAATTATGAGCAGTTATTAGTGAACTAGTTAGTGGGATGAGCATCAGAAACTCAATTCTAGTATTCAACACAGCTGGGTGACTGTGCATACTCTAATGGGAACAGTCTTCTCAGTTCATTTGTAATTCACATCAAGTTACTCCTATCTTATTAATTTTTCTTAAAGCTCTTTTGTTGTTATGCTCTTGCATCACAATTTACTCTATCAGTTCACTACTTTTTAGACATAGATAATATCAATGATTGCATTTGCTACCTTTTATAGAAGAGCCATGAGGGATAGTAGAAACCCAAGCGAATATTTAACATCTATTATATATAAGCTATTTAACTGCATGGTATAGCCAAGGTTGAAGAGGGTTGTTGGGATTTATTTAAATACTTCTTAAATGCTGAAACTTACTAAATATCCTTAGGATCATTTGGAATCTGATGGTGAAGTGACTCTCTCTCTCTCTCTCTCTCTCTATCGTCTGTCTGTTTCGCTCTGATTATTTTTGTGCTTCCTGGCTTGATGTGTTTCATCTCTTAGCTTTTGTTTTGTAGTGTAAATCCTTGTCTACAGTGGTGGCTTTAGTTAGCAATCTTCTATATTGGAATTTTGGCTAGGCAATCCTTACTAAGGGGGGGAGGTAGATATGGTCTAATGAGTGACCAGATAACTTTACACCACCATGATCTTGTTATTGAGATAGCTGAATATTCTTTTTGTTTAGTTTCTGTGTTTCCAAACCATTTAGTACTCTTCTGAAGAGCAAGAAGATACATGTTACAGTCAGATTATCTACATTTCTCGGGGCTGAACCAAAATGTGGGTTACGTGATTTTCTGCTGAATTTTTCTCTTACATGGACTTCTCAATTGTATATGCAGGCTGCTGCTTCCATAAGTGGTCTAGTTGAAACATTGTCCGACTCAGAATCTGACCTCAGCAATCAAGATTTGACAGATTCATCAACAACAGAGAATTTCTTTTTGACTGGCTTACTTGATGAGTTGAAGATAAGTTTCAGTTACAGTGACCAGGTATGTAGTTTTCTCAAAACTACTGGTCTGTCGATCTACTATGTCTCTGAATATGAGCTCCTGCTTAAAATTTATTAGCACGACCAAAGTCTGTTGAAGATGCTTCTTGCTGAAGAGAAGCGTTTGTTTGAGATTCGAGCAATTGGTGGACAAGTAAGACTAGTACTCAATTCTTTCCTGTTTTTTCTATCTTATGTTACCGGGCTATCATTGATCTGCTTGAATCAATGTGGTGCAGGTTGAACTTTCTGTGAGAGTGAGCGATGTTTTCATTGGCACAGTTCTTAAAGCTTTGGAAATAGAGGATCTATTTTGCTGCAGGGGGACGTCTCAGATTTGCTACATAGCAAGATCATTCATCAGGAGTTCAGATGCACCTTCCTTATTAGATAATGTTAATATTCAAACTCAAACAAATAATGATGTTAGCCAACTTGAAGGAGATGATGAATTTTATGAGGCATCTGAGGATCTTAATAGTTCAGTTGGTAGTCCACTGTCATCAGCACATAAAATGGAGTATGCTAGTTCAGGATTAATCACAGATAACTCAGACTTGGAGGCCCCATGTTTCACACGTGTTGCTGGGTTACTTCCTGTTGGTGTAACCCATATGGAAGCTGGTGAGGTGGGAGTTATTGATTCATTAGACAGTTTTGTCAAAGCTCAGATTGTTATTTCTGACCAGAACTCACCCCTTTATTCCAATGTTGATAAACAAGTAAGTTGGTAATTCTATTGCAGTTTTGCCAATTCTTCTACATTATGTCTTCTTTTTCATATTACATTTTGAGTTCCATGTTATGGTAGAGTAAGGTTATTTTTGTAAATTGATTGTTACTTATAAGATCATGAAAAAATAAGATGGGGTTAGCTTATAAGCTGTTTAGAATCTTATTTTGCCAAATAGTTTTCAAGAGCTTATAAGCTCATAAACATTTTATAAGCTGTTTGAAGGAGCTTATCAGCTCAGCAAAACACCCCCAGTGTATTGAAAGCAAAATGCATTGGTGTGTCGAGAAAAGATTTGACATCTTTAGTAAAAAGGTTTGTTTACAAGGCCAGATAATGCAGACTAGATACTTTAAAACTATAGGCAAGATGAATTAATAGATAAAGAGTTGGAAAGGTGAGAAAGCTGTTCAAGAAGGTTGACGGTCTTTCTTACCTTCATCACCAAAATTACTTATGCACGACTGCTTCAGAGTTAAAAAGGGTATGAGAATGGGAAGTCAATGTTGAGTTTCCTACTAGTTTGAAAGCCACAGTTTCAATGCGGATCACTAGGTCTCTGAAATTATAAACTACAATATATGATCTTAGTGATATTGTGGTCAATTTAAATTTTCATAAAAAATTGTTTATACCTTCAAAATCATCTTGCTTATCACCTTTACATAGTCCAGGTTTGTTCAGCTTTTATGACTATACTCCAGTTTAGGTCAAGATGGGAGTGAAGAGGTACTTAATCGATGTGAGGTGTTGATCTTAAGGAATAGCTGAAATGAAAAAATATTTTACTATTTCGTATTCAGTAACACACTCCATGATGAGATGCTGCAATTTTAATTCTTTGAATTTTCATGATGCAGCCACATCTATAATTTGAAAGACTAATATAGTAGTCCAGTCTGTATATCCCTTTATATTGAATTCTCATTGATCTAAGTGGCATGAAGCCATGCTTTATGGTTGGAAGATTATGCCTGGAAAATTGGGACATCATTTTATTCATTTGATGCTTGTGTTTATTGTATTATGTGGTTTAATTGTTTCTTTATTCCCTGGTTCCAGGTTGCAGTCACACTCTCCACTTTGTCGCTTTTACTGTCGAGACCCACTATATTAGCCATTATGGATTTTGTAGATGCCATAAACAGTTCAGCGGATAGCTCCGATGACATTAATGATATGTCATCAACATCTGCTGTACCACATTCTGCGCATAATGAAATAGTAAATGATGGGCTGCTGCTGTCTGCTCCAGTGGAAGAGCCTCTAGAATCTTTGCTGGGAAAGGGGAAATCCAGAGTTATTTTCTATTTATTACTGAATATGGCGCGTGCTGAGATTTTTCTAATGAAGGAAAATGACTCTAAACTTGCTACTTTGTCTCAAGATAGTTTTCTTACTGATATCAAGGTCTGCATGCCATCTGCTTATCTGGGTGCTAATTTAATATTTTATGCTTGGACGGATCTGAAGTTACTTTCTTCCGTGTTATAGGTGTTTCCTTCATCTTTTAGTATAAAAGCATCCCTTGGGAATCTGAGGATAAGCGATGATAGTCTTCAGAGCAATCATATGTATTTCTGGGCCTGTGACATGAGGAATCCTGGTGGTAGCTCTTTTGTGGAGGTACCTGATTTCTTAATTTTATTCTATCATTATAATACCTGTGCATGCGTTTTCAGTTTAACTATTGGAAGGTTAGGCATATCTACTGTGTAGATTCGTCGGTTGAACTACATGTGATTTAAATTGGAACTCAGCTATTATATTTTTTTGTGTTAGTTTGGCTTGGCAGCAGTATCTGTCAATTATATTAGCTATTGTTGATTCATGAGTTTTGTTTTATTTTATTATTGACTTTGAGCTACTCCATGTATATCCCATCTGAAAATCTCTCCTAAATAACTCACCAGTTTTAACAAAGAAAGAAACAAAGAATTTATGCTTCTAAATGTACTGTTGCATGAAAATCACAACCATTCAAAGTTTTTAAGATGTTATTGGTTGTGGTTCTCAACCTTACATATTACATATAGATACAGCCAGCTGCTCTATTTTGCATTTCTCATTTACAATTTATGCTTCTCTACTACAGTTGGCGATAATATAGTTTCATATCTATCAGACTATCACAATGGTATTCTATGTAATACATCAACCTGTAAAACTTTTTGTCGATCTGCAGTTGGAATTTTGTTCATTTCATGCCGATGATGAAAATTATGAGGGTTATGATTATAGCCTCCATGGGCAGCTCTCTGAAGTCCGAATTGTCTATTTGAATCGGTTTATCCAAGAGGTGTGTTAACCTTTCAGTTATTGTTCTGTACTCGGTTTAACAATCCGCTCCATTGTAAAGATGTATTCAAGGTCGGTGGTATTTACAGGTTATCAGTTACTTTATGGGTCTTGTTCCTACTGATTCAAAGGATGTTGTCTGGATAAAGATCAAGTGGCCAATTCTGAGAATTGGCTTACGGAAGTCAAATTGAAGGGTCACCTGCAGTTAAATTGGATCTTTCGCTAAGAAGCCAATTATTTTAATGCCCAAGAGAACAAACAGCACTGAGTGAGTGTAAAACTTTCCATGAAAATTGATTACCTACAATAAAAATTTTTTGATATGATTTGCATGCATGATCTCCTGGCATTGGTTGCAGCTATTTGAAACTTGATGTAGTTCAAATCACTGTTCAGAACAAGTTTCGATGGTTTGGTGGGATTAGAAGTGACATGAAGGCAGTGCATGTGGACATTCTTCAAATTCTTGTAAGTTACTTTTATGATTCATACTTGTTATTTGTTAGGAAAAGTAATATTTGTTGAAATCTTTGATTGCCAAAATGATTCTTTTTCTTATTTTTGTCTGACGGAAAACAATAATTAGTTTTGTTTAGCTTTTTTTTGGGCAAGTTACCTACTGGTAATATGTTACAGAAAGCTTAGTGAATAGCTTTCTGTCCTGAAATTGGTGTTGTGTTTGTCGGGTTCCAAAGTTATCGATCATACTTTTGTGCTGCCCTTTCTCTCATAATTTATGGTAAGAGAGCTAAAGTAATTAGGCACATAGTGGACATTTCCTTTGATTTGTTTCTTCTAACAGTTGTTGATTTGTTTCTTCTAACCTTGGGGTTTGAATTACAATTGAGGTTTTGGGTTATTGAAAGTCATTGTTCCAATATTATGTCGGTCAATTTGGTTAGAAATTTGAGATTGTGAAGAGTTGCTAGAGTATATACAGGACAATCAAATTTAAGGTTGCATCATGGGTCTCTATCAATAAAGATATTAAAGTTCTCACTGTATAAGGTTTGGCTACACACTGGAGCATTTTGTAGATAGCTTTTGTTACTCCACATAGGGTTTCTTCATCCTCTTGTTATCATTATCAATAAATTATTCAGTTTATTATAGAAAATATGACGAATGTGTCACTTTTTCTCTTATTGTTATTTAGATTTCTCAGATGTGAAACAAAAGAAACAAATATCGCTATTGAAGAATATAAACTGACCCTTGAAATCTCTATACAGTTCAACCTCTCGCAAACATAGGCTACATAGCATGTTGTTGCTTTTCAAGATTAATCCTTGAGCTGCCATGGAAATTTCATACAAGGCCAGTTTGTTAACTATATCCATGTATTAGGAAGAGGTGAGAAATTGCCAAAGGTGAAATCGACCCAACTAGAAATATAACTCCAACCCTAGCAATATTTACCGAAAAATCTCAAGTCTTTATGATTTGAGGCTGACCAAGCAACTCTTAAACTTAACTATAATCTATAACTCTCTAAATATATATATCTATATTTTTTCTTCAAGATTTTCCCATTCCTTCTCACTACAAAGACCAACATAGGACTTAAACTAATTATCCATTATAGCACTTTGCCTTCCTCACAAATTAAACATCCAAGATTGGACAAAAATAATCATTGACTGAACATGGCAGAGTCCACAGCATGCCTAACTCATTTAGCACTCTATACCAAATGGAACGATGTAGAAAGACTTGGTCAAGTCTTTAGACTGATTTCTTTATAAGATTACAGATTGGGGGTTAGAAGAACTGTGTGGGAATAATCTTTTGTAGTGCATTACAAGTAAACAGCTTCCGCAAAACCAATGGCCAAGAAAAGACCAGAACTTTTTGAGGCACGAGTACCTTCCATAAAGGTTCAAAGAAGGGATTATTGGCATTCAAATCACAAACTTTGAACCAATTTGCAATTTTGCCTTGCTTTAAAATGCAGCAAATAACTACATAACCTTTCAGTTTTCTTGCAATTAAAACTCTCCCAAATCTTCAACTTCCCGTCATTTGAGCTATAGGGTTAAGAAATCAAAGTTTTGGTTTCGACGGGCTCGAGGAGATGAACATTTTGGCATATGGATTGATGTCCAATACTTACTAAGGACGATGAATTTTACCGAACAGTTCTCAACATGTGTCGTTAGGTCGGACGCCAAAATTGTGGCCATAAGTATTAGACGTTGATGCATATGCCAAAATGGTTATCTCACTCGATTCGTGAAGCCCAAATTTTGATTTCTCGAATCGAGATATCAAAGATGGAATTTGAAATTTGATTACTACAAAATTTGGTTTGTTACTTTTTGCTACCTTTACGAGTTAGCAATCGAAAATGCAAACGGGTCAAAGTTCTTGATTTAAATGTCAATTATCCCTTCAAAGAAAGGGAACATAATTCATAAGATAGAAAAAGGATTTGCAAGAAAACTTGAGAAGGATTGAAAACTCATCTCTTAGAATATAAAGTATGGAGACGAGAAATGAAATAATTGTATATACACGGCAAGAGAGTCCTCCCATACAAGCTAGGGTTGCTAGTATGCTAAATCTACTCCTTAAAAACAATAGATAAATAAGGAAATCTAGATACAAATATATTCTACAATATCGCCTCAAGTCGAAGCATATATATATATATATATATATATATATATATATATATAGGGATGGATCAAATGAGAACCACATCTTTTTGCGAACTCGTGAACCATGCATAAAATGTTGAAGATGATGCATAAAGCGGTATAAAGTTGTGCATAACTAAAACTTTCTAAAATTATTTTGTTGTACAACAATTTTAGAATGTTTTCGTTATGCACAACTTTATAGGTTATATTCATCAACTTTATACGTTTGTGCATAGTTCTCAAGTTCTCATAAAGATGAGTTCTTATCGATCCAACCCCATATATATATATAGGGGAGGGTTAACGTGAGAACCAATTTTATCGTAAGAACATGAGAACCAAAAATAATGAATTCGGTTTGAAACTTGATGAATCAAGGAAAGTTATCGAATCCAAAATTTTCGCCTCATGGGATTCGAACCTCGTGAAAATTATGAATTTTGGATTCAAGAACTTTCCCAATGGATTCATTAACTTTCATAGTAAATTCATTTTGTTTATAAAGAATTTTCGTAGTTCTTAGTTCTCACGTTAAAATTGATTCTTATTTGAACCTCACTATATATATATATATATATATATATATATAGGTTGGTTCCCTTAGTACCCGGTCCCCGATAGTATGTAGTACCCAATCTAGACCACACATTTTGAACACGTGACGATCAAAATTTGACACGTGGAAGCCCATTTTCCGCTCAGGGCAAAATGGGAAGGTGCCCAACGGGCGTTGGTGCTTGCCTACTGGTGAGAGTCCGCGAGCGTTGGGTATCCGCGGGCGCTGGGTTTGGGCACGCATTCTTAATAACATGACACTGCATTCAAAACAACATGACACTGCATCGCACCCAACCGCGCCGGTGTGTGCCGCCAGGGTGCGCTACGCGCCGACACCGGGTGGGGCGCCGAGTGTGCGCCAAGCCGGGTAGGTGGCGCCGCGCGCGTCAAGACCGGGTTTGGGAAGAGCCAACATAAATAATGCATATGAAATAACATAACACTGCATTTAAAACAACACAATACTGCATCGCACCCAACCGCTCTGGTGCGCGGCGGCGCCATGAATGGAGTCAAGGCGCGTGTAACAACGCTGGATTATGCTTCCAGATGAATTAAAATTGAAACTCATATGCATATTTGTGTTCAAGTGAATGCATTTTTGTTCATTTGAATGCATAGTTCAGTTCAACTATATGCATGGTTTATTTTCGAAATCACATAACAAATCAAATTACTAATCTACCCTTACTATCACAAATTAACGTGTAAAACTTTTAAAAATCAGGCGCGAATCTCAGCCACACGATTAATAGGATGGATGGATGAGATTGAGTACTACATACTATTTGGGGCTCGAGTACTATTTGATCCCTTCTCTCTCTCACTATATATATATAGGGAAGGGTTAACGTAAAATTATTTTATTGTGAGAACGTGAGAACCAAAAATGATGAATTCAAGTGAAACTTGATGAATCCACGAGAAAGTTATTGAATCCAAAAAATGGAATTTTCGCCTCATGGGATTCGAACCTCGGTGAAAATTCAATTTTGGATTCAAGAACTTTCCAACAGATTCATTAACTTTCATAGCAAATTCATTTTGTTTGTAAAGAATTTCCGTGGTTTTAGTTCTCGTTAAAATTGGTTCTTATTTGAACCACTCTATATATATATATATATATATATATATATAGGAGTGGATCAAATGAGAACAAATCTTTATGAACTCTGCGAACCATGATAAGACGTTGAAGATGATGCACAAAGCGGTATAAAGTTGTGCATAACGAAAACTTTCCAAAATTATTTTGTTGTGCAACAAATTTAGAAAGTTTTCGTTATGCACAACTTTATACTGCTTTGTGCATCATCTTCAACGCCTTATGCATGGTTCTCAAGTTCTCAAAGAAGATGATGCACAAAATAAGATAAGTTGTGCATAACGAAACTTTCTAAATTTGTTGCACAACAAAATAATTTTGGAAAGTTTTCGTTATGCACAACTTTATACCGTTTTGTGCATCATCTTCAACGTCTTATGCATGGTTCGCAGAGTTCGCAAAAAAGATTTGGTTCTCATTTGATCCACTCCCTATATATATATATCGATTATGTCTTTCTTGATACAAAATTTGAAAAGTATTTCCTGCCCAACAGTTTAGTGAAGATATAAGATCTGGTTGTAGTCTTGCTCAGTGCACACTCGTGAACAAAAAAGCAACCAACCTCTGTTTTGTCCTCTCATGAAACACTGTTATTTGCAATGTAGATAGAAATATATTCTACAACAAACCCGATACTTTGAGGGTGTTTGGCTAAAAAACAGTTTATAAGCTGTTTTTGGGGAGCTTATAAGCTCAGCCAAACACCCTCTTTATAAGATGATGTTAAGCAAAGAGATTTTTTTTGCAATTATAAATCTGTAAGGTTATGAAAGAAATGTAAACCTAAAGACAAAATCGTGAGGAAGGAGTTACGAATCATGGAGGCAAAGTAAAAAATAGGTTTATGTTGGAAAGAAGAAACATGGTATAGGCTTGTTATTGTGGAGAACAACTCGTTGCCCACTGAAACATTTACTAAACTCTGACTCTACTACCACTTTTAACAAGGATCTTTGCTGATTCATGAAACTCATTAGAGACACTAGATATCCTTTCTTTGGCTCTAGTAGTGATACACACATCCAATGAATTATCTTGCAACCCATACTTTGAATAATCTACACCACTCCAAAACCTTATCCCCAAATTCTTGAGGTTGTTTAAACACTTCCCAAACGATAAAGTGAGAATGAATTTCTCCATCAAGGCCATCCTGTACAAAATCCTTTTGGCATGTGGAAAAGTGAAAGATTAACAATTTAAAAGAACATAAAATTGATTTTATAAGTGTCTTCCTTGTAGCAACGAGCGCACCTTTTGAGTGATTGAACCTGCTTGCCTTATTGATCATTCTGGTTTAGGAACTTATTTTTATTGATCAGTCTGGTTTAGGAACCTCTTTTAGGATTCCTTCGGTCAATGAGATTTCACATAACCCAATGCAATGAAGTGAAACTATGTATCAGCACTGGTTCTTGCCATAGCACACTCTTGTTTTGCTTGTCCAAGGGACCATCTTTCCACCCATGGAGGTGCAATAATTTGTATGCGTTTGCTACAAGTGCTGCTTGATATCATTTACCACTTTCTTCCACTGTCAAACTTCAAAAGAAACACAGCTGAACCTAGTTAGAGGAATGCCATGTCAACAACACTAATGTCTACTGCATTTTTTTGTTGTTTGATAAATTTTCATACTAAATCTGTGTTCCTTTTCAGGTTGAAGACATCAACTTAAATGTTGGTTCAGGATCTGTATTAGGTGAAAGCATAATTCAAAATGTCAAGGGTGTTTCTCTTGTCATTCAGAGAACTCTTCGTGACTTGCTGCATAAAGTTCCAAGTATAGAAGTCACTGTGATGGTAACATTAAAATCTGTGAATTGTGACTACTTGATTGTTGTCTGTACTGGTCTTTTGGGAATAAAACCTTTCAATTTCAGAGATACTGATTTTGCTTCTGCCTTACACTTTCAGATCAAGAATTGAAAGCAGCTTTGTCCAGCAAAGAATATGAAATTATCATCGAATGTACACAATCTAATGTATCAGAGACACCAAATCTTGTGCCTTCACTTAAAGACGAAACTGCATCCCTTTAATTGAAGTGGGGAACCCAGTGGTATTCGAGGTTTAGATCCTGCAAAATCTAAATCTCAGCCTATGGAATCATGGATTGCTACTAAGATTTCTTTGCATATAGACATGGTTGAACTTAGTCTTCATTATGGCATTACAAGGATACATCACTTGCTACACTCCAGGTAAATTGATGCCGTTGAAAGTTCCCATATTAATTGTCCATGGCAGTTGATCAGGAAACTGTAGCTATGACCATTGCACCTCATTCCTGATAAATCTGGAAAGCTTATACAGCTTTATGCCAATGTGTAAAAACATGTGCTGCTAACTAACTTTTAGAATGTCTCATGAATCACTTCTTGGATAATAATTACAGTTATTAATTGCACACACAGTTGTCTCAGTAAATTTTGTGATATCTCATGGTCTGGATGTCGAAAAGGAGGAGTAAAAACACAAACTTGGAAATTGATAATGATGAGATATGTATAGAAGAAAATAGGAAGAATAATAGATGAATATTGCAACATGGTTGTTTGATTATTACCAAAAAAATAAAAAATAATTAATTAATTAATTGGGGGTTGACTGCCGGTTAGGATCGCTAGTTCCGGTTATCCCAAATGAAGGCCCATAATCGGCCCTTCTCATGCCGGTTCCTGGCTAGCCCGGAACCATGGTTAACAGTTATGAAACCGTTGACTGACGGGCTGATTCCGGTTAGGCCCACCGGCTCCGCTAGTTTGGGCAACACTAGTCATAGATATGAAGCATTTCATTTTTCATTCTTTTCTTGATAGTGCCTATATATTGGCTTTCGTTGGAATATGCATATTGTCCTAGTTGATATTCCGACAAACCTGACTTCTCTCTAGTTATTATTATAAACAATTTTCATTTTGTAAAGTTACTGAATGTGGCAATCACAAGCCTTTGCAAGCCTTACATATTTGACATTCTTTGTGTTATTGATAGCGTTTAACCGGCTTCTCAGGTATAATTTGTGTTACGTGATTTGGTTGTATTGTGCTCAATACATAGAGCTTATGGTCACAGTTTTTGCTAGTAGGTCTGAAATGTTATATATTCCTAAGCTGGATGATAGCCTATTACATTCTCTTTTTACTTTTGTGTGTATAACAATACTATATTTGCATAAGTTGATATATATTTAGAGTGCTATTTAATTATGAGGCACACTCTAATACATTTAGATGCACAGTTCATTCGCCCTAATTAAATCCTAATTGTGATTAACAAACCCAAACTGGGATTGGTGAGCCCTAATTGGATTTCATTAGGGTTCACCAAACATTTGGATGCACATAAATTTTTTGCCTTAACTATTGTTACTTTTTCTGTATTCTAATGATTAATTAAGTATAGTGTTGGTCAGGTTACCTCCCTTGTTTTGTTACGTTCTTATGTTATGAGTTTCTACAGTGTAACACGATTTTATGTTTCAGGTAAGCGGAGTGTGGCTTCTATATAAATCTAACACAGTTGGGGAAGGCTTTCTGTCAACCACGCTTAAGGATTTGATTGTTGTTGACGATCGTGAAGGTACAGAAAAGGAGCTCAGGTTGGCTATTGGGAAGCCTAATGTGGGTGAATACAATCCTAGAGCAACTGTGCTCAATAACACAGATCATAATGTTGTGGAGAGAAACTTGTTGGTTGAAGGTGCAAGAAAGTACACTCCAGCAATTCTAATTCTCGATGCCAGATTTTGCGAAAAGTCCACATTTGTTTCTTTATGCATCCAGAGGCCTCAATTGCTTGTTGCACTTGACTTTTTGCTTGATATTGTTGAGTTTTTTGTCCCAACTGTTCGTGGCGAATTGTTATATGATGATAATGCGAGCTCTTCACCATCTGTGCATGCACTCATACTTGACCAGCCAGTGTTTCATCAACCCTCCACCGAATTCTCTATTTCACCTAAGAAGCCTTTAGTTGCCGATGACGAAAGGTTGGACCTTTTCATATATGATGGAGGAGGTGGGGTTTTGTATTTGAAAGATAGACATGGATTAGATATCTCGCTTCCAAGTATGGAAGCTTTAATTTATGTGGGGAATGGAAAGAAACTGCAATTTCGGAATGTCACGATCAAGGTAAGTTATCCCTGCATCTTAATCAGATCCTCCTTTTGGTGTGCTATCTAAATTCCATGGTTTATTTGAATCTGATATTTCTATCTTCTCACTGTTTCAGATTGGATCATACTTAGATTCATGTGTTTTCCTTGGAGCAAACAGTAGTTATTCAGCTTGTGAGGAGGATAATGTATTTTTGGAGGGGGAAAACGCAAGCCTTACTCATCAGTCTTCAGGAGGCAGCCATACTACTCCAGCATCAAAAAATGCTGTTACTGTCACACCTGCAGAATTGGTTTTTGAATTGCAGGTACCATACTAGATAAAGAAACTTTTGATTTCACATTTGATTGAGCATGATATTTTACTAAAGGAGAGACATTTAGAGCCAAGATGTAGTGACATATCTTCAATAGGGTTAATTAGAAATAGTCTCCACGGGGGATTTTGAGTAGATATTAAGCAAAATGTTACATTACATCCGATAGGCCTTTTATTCCAAGAAAGAATAAAATAAAATAAAATGATCAAGAGAATAAAAGGTCTTGGCACCAGACACATACTTGTCAATATATTAATAAATAATTATTATCTCTCTGTAGTTATGTTTCAAAAGTTGGCATTTTGATATCGCACTTGTATGTTTACAGTTTTATATACTGTTAATTAGTTATTATCAATTTATCATACTATATTTGCCTTAGACCGTTAACTTTAATCATCTGCTCATACTTCCAAGTATACCGCAGTTATAGGTTTTTCTTTTCCCATCACCAAATTTTATTCAAATAGGAGAATTCATTCTGTTCAAATCGACACAAGATATCCTCTTAGGGGATGTTTACTTTTCATGATTGATAGGATACATAATTGAGTATTTTCATCCTCATTACTAGGATTTCTTCAATCCTACCTTTTAAATGGGATATTAGTCGAGATAAATTAGCTCAATTATAGAAATTATCACATGCCTTGTGATATCCCAAGGTTCCAATACATCAAAGTAAACAATGGATTAATCTATACTACTTCCATCTAAGCTAATCCTAAAAGTAACCCCCACCCCCCCCGCCACCCTAATGTCACAAAAGAAGAGATCTAGTCTAAAACAATAGGCTCCAAACTGTAATGATATCCTTAAAAGAAAAGATCCTTAAGCTCCAGTGTCTGAAATCACCTTTGCTACTTAAAGCTTGTCCCATACAAAACATCTTAACAATCCTCCTATTTCCTTTACATCCAAACTTACCAGCAGAGATCATGGACATTGATTCTCCAAATAATCTGCCCACTTTCTTCTAGTACCACGTCCGAAATCCATAAGAATTCCTGAACTTTTCATGGCAGAATATCCCTAGCTCCTTCCGCTTCAACACTCTGCCCTCCACACATGATACTCAAATCAATCGACAATAAATATGTGATAAGAATATGGTCTTGTATAACTTTCTACATATTTTGACTAATTGTATTTGTACGTCATTCTGTAGGGAAATTAAATATCTGGCTGCTTAACATATTTGTTTATGACACTTACTGGAATACATTCCGATTTGTATAATTGCATATGTTAATTTACAACTGAAATTTAGAGCCATCTGGTGTGCGAAATTTGTCATTATGATTATCTTTTTTGGAAATCTCTCAATAAAATCTGTTATTATTCACTTATTTATTTAAATGGGACTTCTTATCTCAAAATCATCTAGTAGCCTAAAACAATTTTGTGAAACCATTTCGAGCCATTGCTATCGTGGTATGAAGTATTGAGAAACATGTAAAAAAGTTACTTGACACTTGGTTTCTTCGTAGTGGACACATCTTTATGAGATTAGGAGTTCCAGTAATATGAGATAATATGTTCCAAGTACATATGTAGTTGTATTTATAATTGCACATTAAAAATCTTTATATCATATCCTAGTCAACTTGATACAAGTTTCATGACTTTTAATACTTCTTCTATGTACTCTTTCTATAGAAGCATTGTTGCTAATTTTTCATAAAACTTAGTTTTAGATGAGAGCTATGTAAGCGTGGTTTTCAACTATCATCTCACAATAAATAGAGGGCTACATTCTTGGTGTCACTTTCATTTTGTGAATGAATGCAAGATGTATTAAGAAATAGGAGCTACAAATAAGATCCCTTAAAATGAATAATTTTGTAAAATATGAATGAGCTCTCATTTTGGATTTGCAGCCACTTTATCCAAGGCTTTTCACCTCAAAATAAAATATTTAATTGCATTGCATTAGTAGTTTAGATAAAAGGTGTTGAAAATTCTCTTTGAAGTAAAACATTTTTAGGATGTTTCTGAAAATGTTGCACTTTCCTTGTTGACATGCAATGAAGAGGCAGGTCGACGTTCATCCTTATGACCTTTACCCTATTAAATAATTTGACTTTGCTAGAAATACAAAACATATATAAAAATGTTACCTAGCTAAAATAAGTAATCTAGAAAAAAAATTGTTTCCAGGACTCCAGTTCCACAGAAAATTCTTGGAGCATTTTTAATGTTTATTGATGACAGTGCATAAAATCGTTATTTTCTCTGCATCTATGTATCTATGTCTTGAGTTCACTTATTTGAGAAGTCATTAAGAATGCACGTACACGTCTATGATGCTTTCTTAAAATTTGTCGATAAAATGTTTATTTCAGGCTATCGGTCCTGAGCTGACCTTCTATAGTAAATCAAGAAATGCAGAAGAACAGATCCTCTCGAACAAGCTTTTGCATGCACAGATGGACGATCCTGCAGGTGATGATGTTCCTTAGTTTGTTGACTCCTTATTCTACAGCAATGCATCCATTGCACTTGAATGCAAAACTTCTCAAATTAATCCACTATAGCATCTGGTATCTAACAATATATGGTGTAGAATTGACAAAATTGACAAAGGAGTTCCCTTGAATCCTTTTTTATAAGATTCTTTAGTCGTAAGTATCCATTTTTGCTTGAGTGGATTCCATTCTTAACATATTCCTTTGAGCTTTGTTAAATCAAAGATAGAAACATGATATTGGGGCAAAATACTCTATATACATAAACTCATCAAAGCACCTATTTATACAAAATAGTCATAACCAAATTAGGAAAACTAACATAAAAGTTCTAACTAAACTAGGAAACTACTAAATTGCTCTAGGAGCAATTACCATAAAAAAATATATTTCTAACACTCCCCCTCAAGCTAGAGCATGGATTTTAATCATGTCTAGCTTATTACAAAGAACGAAAAGGAAAAACGAAAAGGAATTTGAAACTTAAACTTCAACTTAACATAATTCGAATATGATTCAAACTGAATCACAAACCAATTAGATGTAGACCACCGATCGACACCACATCTCCCTGTGCCGGCGGTGTCGACCGGTGAGACTCCAAACGCATGGGTGGCTTTTCTCTTTTTCACCCAAAAACCCCAACTTTCAAATCTCAAACCCTAATTTCAAACTTCGAAATTTTGAACCCTAGGTCTGAACCATGTTAAATCAAAGATAGAAACATGATGTTGGGACAAAATACTCTATATTCGTAAACTCAGATAACCTATTTATACAAAAGAGTACCAAACTAGGAAAACTAACGTAAGAGTTCTAACTAAACTAGGAAACTACTAAATTGCTCTACAACAATTACCATAAACAAATATATTTCTAACAAGCTTGAATATTTGTTATCATGATTTTTGCAAAACCATCCTTTTGAGTGTATTAGTGGTGTGCTCATGCAAATGATTACAGCTATTTGAGTGACAGTTAAGGCCCGTGGTCTAGTTGTGATAATAGACTATTTATACTTGTTAAAGTCGTTGTTTGTTGTCCCACATCGACTTCAGAGTGATTCTTTCTTCTATACATAAGTTTGGATAACCTCTTATAAGGCCTTTTAAGAGTGTGAGTGACCCATGGATTTGTTTGGTGCATGTGAATGGACTTGTTTGGTCCACGTATGGAAGTTTGATGGTCACTTTGGCCCACATGTGTGGGGAAAGTCCCTGTCTTTGTCCTGCATCAACTTGACAATGATCCTGTCCCCTACATATAAGTTTGGATAACCCTCTCCTCTCATAAGGACATTTAAGAGTGAGTGGCTCATTTATGATAATATTCAGTATAATCATGGGTAGGGCATAGTGGCATTACTAAGGGATAACGGCTGCTTAATGCTGGGCAGGATTTATCCTGAGTTTTTCTTTCAATTTTATCAGTTTTATTAATTGAACTTGGTTAGTTCGCCATTTAATTGATAGAACTCTCTTGTCTTCAACAGTTAGTTCTACCCCTCGATTTTTGGTAGCAACTTTACACCTATAGTGAGAATGAGACTCAATTGATAGAATTAGAGAAGGGAATTGATGTGTTGAGCGGGATTAGAGGATATGTGACATTAATTGGCTAAGTTTGACAAGATAGGTTTATTTGAGGAATTATGTTGTATCCTATGCAAAAAAGCTCCAGTGACATCAACCAATGAGGAGGAAGAGCCTCTTACATGATAGAGTAAAGATGATTGACGAAGAAAAACCAATATGAACTGAACAGAAATCCTCCACACAGGTCTACATAAGATTCCGTGCAAACTCTAATTATTCAAAAGACACCCAGAACGAATTACTGCAAAGCTATAAATAATAATAAAACCCTAATCTCTAAAGCCCATAAACATATTGGGCTTGACCCAACTAAAACAATAAAACCAACAATTAAAATAAAGATAAACCAAGACTATCCAGATTAATAATTCATACACCGCACACTTTCTGCATGCGTAAACTCGCCAAGGGCGCTGCTCGCTATCAACGACCTCACCGGTCGAAACAGCCTTATCCTCAAGGCTGAAGTATGGAAACTGTCCTCGCACATCGGTTGAGTCCATCTATGTCGCCTCCTCAGAACAACCGCATCTAATTAATTAAAACCTGAGAAATCTGCTGTCCTCTTTATCCACAGTTTGCGATCCAACACTGCCTCTGGTAAGCACGGAGAATCGACAGGCAACAGCTCATCCGAAGATCAGGCTGCACAGAAGCCGCTCCGATGGCCTTCTGCAACAATGAGATATGGAAAACAGGGTGCACTCAAGATGCCTGGGGAAGCTTTAAACAATACGCAACAGCCCCTACACGAGCTTCCACCTCAAAAGGTCCAAAAAAACGAGGCGCAAGCTTAAGGTTAGGACCTTGAAAAAGAGATGACTGCCGGTACGGTCTGAATTTCAAATAGACCAGATCGCCGGCTTGCAACACCACATCCAGGCGATGTTGGTTGGCCTTACTAACCATTCGTTGTTGTGCTTGTGCAAGATGAAAACACAGATGATCTAGAACCTCATCGCAGTAGCGCAAGGATTCAGCAAGTGCCTGTACACGCACTTCTCCAGGCAATGACTGAAGGTGGCGGTGGCCGACCATAAACCATCTCGAATGGCGTTGTTCCTGCTGCTGAATGAAAACCCGTGTTATAACAGTACTCAGGCCATGATAGCCACTTATCCACTGCATCGGTCGATCGGAAGAGAAACGACGAAGATAATTTTCTTAACAGCGATTAAGAACTTCATTTTGCCCATCGGTGTCGGGGTGACAAGCAGAACTCATCTTGAGGGTCGTACTTGCCATTCAAAACATTTCCCTCCAAAACGAGCTAAGAATGCCATGTGGTCGAACTACGTCTCTTGTGAAAATTTCAGCTACAGATTTCGCAGTAAAGGGATGACACAGGGCTAAGAAATGACCAATCTTGGAAAAACAATCTACTACCACCAACACACAACCAATACCACCTGAGCAAGGTAATCCCGAAATGAAATCAATACTTATACCGTCCTAGACACAAGACATAATCGACAATGGTGAAAGCAACCTGGCTGGGGACTTCATTTCTAATTTACTATTCTGGCAAACAGCTAAAGCCACAACAAATCGAGTGAAATGTTACATCATACCTGACCAATAAATATTGGTAGCTAAATGCAGATATGTGCGGTAGGCCCCCGCATGCTTGCCCGAAGGCGTAGAATGAAACTCGGCCATCAGTTTTGGAATCCAAATCGAAAGTGCTGGTACGACCAAGCGACCTTTCTAAAGTAAGGTATCATGCACCAGAGAGTAATGCTTTGGCGCATTCTTCCCCTTCTTCAAATCATCCACGATTTTGAAGACTACGAATCTGGCCGAATCTCTTGTTGCAGTGTTGACCAATCAACTCATTGTGGAAAGGAGATGGTTGCCAGCTCGCCGTCCTCAAGACGGCGTGATAAGGCATCACTGCCCGATTTAAGCCACTCTTTACACAATACTGAAATCATACCCAAGTAGCTTGCCACCCAATTTTGTTGTGCCCGGTAGTCAATGGTTGGCTTAAGAGGTGGCGTAAACTTCGTTGATCAGTTCAAATGTTGAAATGCCGCCTCAATAAATACGATCGCCAGTGTTGTACTGCCAATACCAATCCCATCTGTTCCTTCTCATAAGCCAACTTTGACAATAAATTGGAGGAAAGATGCTTGCTGAAATAAGCAATTGGTTACTTGTCTTGCATAAGCACCGCACCCACACCTAAGCTGAAATAAGCAATTGGTTACTTGTCTTGCATTAGCACCGCACCCACACCTAAGCTTGATGCATCGCACTCTCACTACAAATTCCTTAGAAAAATCGGGCATACGTAGTAGTGGCGCTGTAGTCGAGGAAGACTTGAGCATGTTGCAGAAGTCATTGTCGAACATATGAGAAAGAAGTAGCTTCTCTTGTTCTTAGATCTTCATTTTGATCGAACGAAGAGGGCGTCTCGTCTTGTTATAAGGAATCTTCATGGAAAGGACTCACACATGTATGAAGAGAAAGATGATGCCTCGATCTTGATGTTGCGATATGCCTCAATAATTGGCGATATTGGAACATTGAAATCTTGGTGCTCAAAAGTACAATCCTTAACGATCATGGGATAGTTTCCGGAACACGAAGCCAATCTCGATATCCTAACTCATGGTACACTTTCACTACACACTTGAGAAAATCTAAAGATTTGTGACTTCACAAGCGAGAAATGGTTCTTAACCATCGCTTTCCGGCCATGAGCCCATTTCGTACTACACACGGCTCAAGACTATGGGTAGTGAGCAATGATAATCAAACCGATTGATCGCCAATTATAAGGTATTCCAACGTGGATTTTTCCGGATCAATAGTGTCATGAGTGGGAGAAGAGTTGGTAGAGCTTTCTCTAGTTGACAATACTTCTTATCCACAAACTCTTCCTAGTGTGGCATGCCATCCTCGAATCTAGCCTATTGCTTGTTGGACTCCTTCTACCATATTCCTTTGTCTTTGCACTTCATCCGGATCGACTAGTTGTCTTCTTTGCTATAGCCCTCTCGCCTAAGGCCTAAACCGATGAAATCAAAGCCTAGTGTTTAAGCCTTTTCTTTTCAAACGCCTAATCCGATAAGCCTTCCAATGATCCAAGGAGTTCTAACAATCGGAAGCTTTGCCTCGGTTTAGTTAGTTTCCTCCTTTCCTTGTAGTTCCCGGCGGCTCATCGCTTTTTTTAAGTGAAAGCGGTTTCCTTTTGTATCAACATTGGCAATTGATTCTTCTTTCATCAGTCCGCCTCACGGTTGAGTATTCGATATCGAGTGAAGTGTAGTCACCTTCTTTGACACGGACTTTTACTTAATAGCATCTCGTATCCTTGCTTCTTTCGGCCTTCCACCGTGGTTGTTCATGAGAAAGAGGGATTTTCTGGAATATCTCACTATGTGGGCTAGCCTCCCCTTATCTTGCTATGCCCAGACTCATCGTGGCTCTTGTCTTCCCTCGAAACCCCTCCGCCTTAACAGAGTGGTTTATTGCGAATCAAGTCAAGGGCTTTGGCTGCTCATTCCATTTCGCTTCAGAGGTGCTGGTTTTCTTCCTCCCAATTCGAGGATCTCCGTGAAGCTCGCTTTTGAAAGCGAGAACAAGCTTAAGTTAAGCCTTTCTGATCCCTCCGCCTCGCCTGCTCGTTTCACTTACTTCCGCTCCGCTATTCTCATCGAGTAGGTTTTTCAGTACAAAAGAAAAGAAAGATCCTTCCGCCTCTTCCGACTTTCCGCTTTCTAACAGCAATTACACATTTCCTCGGCCTCGATTACGTCAAGTCCCTTCTGCTCGAGTCCAAGGCCGGTTCACTTGCAGAATGAGATAATGAAAAGATAGTGGTTCGAGAAAGTTCTTTTCATCTATCTTAGAAAAGCTGTCCAACGAGCCTATGTAATAAGGTAATAAGTCAATCCTTTTCCTCGCCTCATGACATGTGATCAAGGAGCGATAGAATTGAAGAAAGGAGCTTTGGAAGCTTACCTTATTAATATTAATAGGTTCCAAACCTATCTTACTAATAAGAAGAAAGGGCAAGCTAAAACAAACCTACTCCTAACAGTGGTCGAGGTATTGATTCTCTATCCGCCCGATAGCAGCAGAGGGCTTGATTCCCGTTATACGATATGGCGAAAAAGACTGATTCAACGAGATATGCCTTGACTGCATTAAGATTTAAAACTTGTCTACTTTCAGGAAATGTTTGGACCAATAATAGAACGCCGCATTGTCAAAAGATTGAGAAACAAGAAGAGATCTATTAAGAGAAAGATTTATTCTCGAAAAAATCTTAACATTAACATTCAATCACAAACTACACGAAAGTTGTCCCTTTTTCATGGAGATTTTACCCATCACAGAGATGCACAAAAGAAGAAAACGATCATATATCCCCTTTCCACTCAATCCAGAAACAAGATCGACGTTATTCGGTTCGCTCCATTTTCGTGAAACTATTACTCAAGCAAGGCACCATCACCATCAAAGGGTTTGTGTGAATCATAGAATGGTAAACACTATTCATTTTAAAGTGTCCCACGGTGATATAATATGTTCTAAATAAAATGATGCGAGAACCCGCGGTGAAGAAATAAGGAGATCTTTCTATATCGAAATATAGAAAGATTTATGGATCGCCCGATCGGAATGTGGATCGCCCGTTCGGAATGTGAAGAAGAACCAAAACAAAATACTTCCGAAAACTCAAAACTAAGAAGGAATGCAGCCTACTACTAAAATCCAAGTTTTTGCAACAATTGCGTTCTTCTATACAAGAAGAAGACACAAAGAAGTTTGGATCCAAAAAAGTATGCTTAGGCAGTTATTTCGATGAGCACAACAAAATGAAGAGGAATTTGTATTATTTCAAATCCCTATTCTTATCGAAGAGAAGGAACGTGAAAAACCGAAATATTCATATTCCTACTCAAACAAGAAATACTATTGCTCCACATCCCCCCATCAGTTTACTATGAATAGAAAAATCAAAAGAATCGAACTACCTACTCATTATTCGGAGGTGAATCATAGAAAACCAAAAGTTGTGGTATCTTATGGACCTAACATAGGTCACACCCTCACGACATAAGATTGAAAGAGCCAAACCTGCTTCTTCGGAGCGGAAAGGAATGAGGCCAAAACATATAAAGATCGGCGTAGTCGCTCATAAGGGACATCTATCCGGATAGAGGATAGTCTAGATCTATTCATAGATAGATCTCTATCCATATAGATAGGTATCTTCGTGGATAGAGATAAAGACAGGTTCCAAGACCGAAACTCAAAGGAATTGGTGGTTGCGGCTTTCTGAGAAGTCCTCTTTTTTCTACTTGAGCTCGTGAAAAGCCTTCTCTGCTTGTCCAAGCCCATGGCCGTGGAACTTTCTTCTTCAATAACACTGCATAATGGGCTACAATCTTCCCATAATTCTGAATAAAGCGGCAGTGAATATCCTGTGAGTCCCGAAAACCACGTAGACCATGACATTCGTTGGCGCGGCCACCGCATCACCGCCAAGACCTTGGTCGGATCCATGCGCACCCTCGGCTCGAGATTATGTGTCCCAAGTCTTCCACCTCCTGACAACCCAACAAACATTTCTTAGGGTTGATAACTAACGCATGGTGATGAAGCACAAGGTGTTACAAATGCTCCTGCCAAGAGTGACTATATATCAATATTCAATATATCATCAAAAAAACGAGGACAAACTTTTGTGGGAAAGTCAAAGATATCATTCATCAAGCTCGAATGTGGCTGGTGCATTCATTAGGCCAAAAGGCATAACCGAAAACTCGTAGTGTCCCGAATGAGTGCGAAAGGCGGTTTTGGGAACATCCTCAAGAGCTACGCGTATCTGGTGATACCCTACCAAGATCCAATTTACTAAACCACCGTGCTCCATGCAATTCATCTAAGAGTTCTTGGATTATCAGGATAGGATACTTATTCGGTATGGCGAATTTGTTAAGCTCACGACACCCACATATAAATGCCACAAACCGTCTTTCTTGTGAACCAAGAGTGCAGGGTTAGAATATGGGCTCGTGCTTGGCTGTATAATAGCAGCTTTTAACATTTCCGCTACCAAACGCTCCATCTCATCCTTCAGAATGATTATAGCGGCATGAACGCATCGACAGAGGTTGAGAGCCCGCCTGTAGCATAATTTGATGATCAGTTGCGCTCAAGGGCAGCCCTGTTGGTGGTGCGCACAGCCGGAAAGGCTGATATCAGTGCCTCAGATCATTCCGAGCAGCCATGGATAGGGTCTTAGATGCACCAAAATCGACCAAGAAGATCACTGCTTTCCATTGATCACATAACCCAACATTCATCTTCTGGTTTGAGTGCTCTTATTTTGCGATGAGTGCAGGCCTTTCGTGTTAGAGTTGGATCCTCAAAAATCTGTTTTGTCGCCCTCGATCACAAACTCCATAGTAAATTCTTCCAGTTAGCCTTCACATCTCCCAATGTGGCCAGCCACGACACGCCCAAGATTAAGTCCACGCTACTAAGAGGAAAAACATAACATGATATAGTAAAAGTTTTAGAATCTATCCGAAGAGGAACATCATTACAAACTCCGGTGTTTGAATGCAAGTTCCATCACCCAGAGCCAATAAGAAATCTGCAGTGGGTTCTATGACCCATTTCAACTTTCGCTACGCTCAGCAACAAAACAATTAATCAACTATGGTTTGCTGGGGTGTGATGGGTTCATATGAGATTGAATAGATCAGCAGATTCTAATCAATTTGTAGTGCAAGTTATAGGAGTTGATTTAGCCATATAAAGTACTGTAATCAGCAAAATTGCCCGAGTCAACCAATTTTTTCACTTGTGGTCTGCAATTGTATGGAAACAATATCTATGAATTTTTCTACTGGTTACAATCTCCCGTGTCCACTGCATCTTCGATTGACCCTTTCTACATTTAAGTCCAGTGTGGGTCAATCCTTTTTCCATACACAACTTCAATATGTACATTAACTATTTATTAAATTGATAATAGAAAATTCAACAGGATTAGTGGATAATATATGCACCATTAAAGTTGTTTATTTTGATAATGTGAATGCAATAATAGAAAATCAGAAACTTGAACTTCAACTGAAATTTGAAACAGAATTCGAATTTGACTCAAATTGAATCCATACCAATTAGATGTAGACCCAAATAGGTATCCAGATAACTAACAAATGTGACCAAACTAAATCCCATAACAATTAGATATTGACCCAAATAGGTATCCAGACAACTCACAAATGTCGAGATGAGCAAAACATAACGAACTAAACTGAATTCCGGCAACAAATGCTCTCACGCGCACCAAAAATCAAATCTAACCAAAAACAGATCCCACACGTCACCGGTGCTGATCCAAACAGGTACACTATCTTAAAGAGGACGACGACACGAGCCAAACGGGACTGGCGGAGTGAACTCCGGCCATAGAAAGACTCAAAACTGGATAGGAAGACTCTTCCGGTGCGTGGGAAGCACACGTCTGGCTACTGGACTTCCGGTGAAGGTCGGTCTGACAGTGGCCCGCCTCCCTGTGCTGGCCATGTTGACTGGCGATTCCATTCTGATATGGGTGGCTGCCCCTTTTTCCATTCAATAAAACCCTAGTTTTCTTTTTAAAGCTCAAACCCAAATTTTTGAAATTCGCAATTCTAACCCCCAAATCTGAATAATGAAATTCGATTATTATGGCTCTGATACCATGTTAAATCAAAGATAGAAACATAATGTTGGGGACAAAATACTCTATATCCATAAACTAATCAAAGCATCTATTTATCCATATGAGTCCTAACCAAACTAGGGAACCAACCCAAGAGTCCTAAAATAATCTAGGAAACTACTAACTTGCTCAACATGTCATACAATAAAACATATCTATTTCTAACAATCATCATCATCAAATGTAATAATGGGAAATATTTTACTTAATGCTTGTGCAGGCTTGTTTCAAATGGAAATACTGTAGAAGTGAATGCAGAAGTTCTTGGTTTAACTATGGAGAGCAATGGCGTGAAGATATTGGAGCCTTTTGATGCATCTGTAAAATTCTCTAATGCTTCTGGAAAAACAAGCATAAAGTTGGTGGTTTCAGACATATTCATGAATTTTTCATTTAGCATCTTGAGATTATTTTTGGCTGTTGAAGAGGATATTTTGTCATTTTTGAGAACGACGTCAAAGAAATCAACTGTTTTATGCTCAGAATTTGACAAAATTGGAACCATAAAATGTAAGTTTATTTTGTAAATAGTATCTGATTCTCTGAATTATGTGTATATATTTTATTTTGTTCCTCTTTAGCTTCACATTACCAATTTGTATCATGAAGGTCCTGCCAGTGATCAAGTTTATACATTGTGGAGACCTCGGCTCCATCTGGTTTTGCTGTGCTTGGTGACTATTTGACTCCAGTGTTAGTAAACTTCTATAATCCCTCACATTCACCCTTTTTCTCAATGCAAAATCCAGTAAGTATTTATTCCTCCTTTGACAGTGACAAGCCACCATCCAAAGGTGTAGTTGCTGTTAATACTAGCTTAATACATGTGAAGAGGCCAAAATCTTTTAAGTTGATTTGTCCTCCTTCAGAAGTCCTTCCAGCTGAAGGCTTAGGTATTACTGAATTGACTGCTGATGAAGGTTGCTCTGAGGAAGAAACAGTGTGCTCAATTTGGTTTCCTGAAGCCCCCAAAGGTTATGTTGCACTGGGTTGTGTGGCTTCTCGAGGAAGGGCACAGCCTCCAGTTTCCTCAGTCTTCTGTATCTCGGAATCTTTAGTTTCTCCTTGTGGCTTGAGAGATTGCATCATTGTTGGGTCGTTCTCTTGGTATGGTCTATCTTTTGTGTTCTTTGTTTGCTTTTTTTTTCTTTTTCTTTTGGTACTTGAATTTTCTGACGAGTAATGCCTGATTTACACCTTTTACTTTTCGTGCTTGAATCATAGTTTGTTCTCCTTTAATTTTCCCAAAAGTAACAAATAACTGCTATCTTTTGCACTCATTCAAATCATAGCTCTTTTAAGCTTGTTTCTCATTCAGTATTATCAATTAATGATTTTTGAGGTTTGACCCATAGGTGCCCAAACTTGGCATTCTGGCGGGTTGATAATTCTATTGGAACATTTCTGCCTGCTGATCCTGCCACTTTGAATTCGACTCAGAGAGCATATGAATTACGGCATTTGTACTTTGATTTTCGGGAAAATTCTCCTCAAGAGCTGAAGGGCTCTGATCAAGCTACTAGCTCTTTTGGTAACAATACTATCGAATCAGAAAGGTCATCAACTATAAATTCTAGGAGGAGGTTTGAAGCAGTTGCTTCCTTCCAGTTAATATGGTGGAACCAAGGTTCTGGATCAAGAAAGAAGTTATCTATCTGGCGTCCTGTAGTCTCAGAAGGAATGGTGTATTTTGGTGATATTGCAGTTCAAGGGTACTAACTCACCATTTCTTAACCCTTACTATCTACATTACATTATAGTGCAAAGTGATACTTATTCTTTCAATTCATTTTCAGGTATGAACCACCTAATACTTGCATTGTTCTCCAAGATTCAGAAGATTATGACCTGTATAAATCACCTTCTGATTTTCAGCTTGTTGGACACATAAAAAAGCAAAGGAAAATGGATAATATATCATTCTGGATGCCTCAGGCTCCGCCTGGTTTTGTTACATTGGGATGTGTTGCTAGCAAAGGCACACCCAAGCAATCTGATTTCACATCATTAAGATGCATTCGTGCTGATATGGTCTCGACAGATCATTTTTTGGATGAAAGTATATGGGACACATCTGACTCCAGGTATACGGAAGAGAAATTTAGTGTATGGACAGTTGGAAATGAATTGGGAACCTTCATTGTCAGGAATGGATTGAAAAAACCTCCTAAAAGGTTCGCTTTAAAGCTCAGTGGTCCGGACATACCAAGTGGTTCAGATGACACTGTGATTGATGCAGAAATAAGAACTTTCTCTGCAGCACTGTTTGATGACTATGGTGGTGTGGTAATTTCTTGATTTATTTATAATTGATTTCTGAAGATATTTGCAGCTTTCATTCATTCTTAACAGTAAAACATATGCCTGCTCTGGGTTTGGGTAATTAAACCTCCATTAAATGCTAAAGTTCATCTGCTTTCACATATTTGTAATATGTACAAATCAAATTGCACACTTTAATGAAATCTGGGTTTGTGAATAAGGGTTGAAACCGTAATTCAGGTTTAGTCCTCATATACTGTTTTGTCGGCTGACAATCACCCATGAACTTTGACTTGTCTTTTACATGTTCATTTGCACTTGTTTCTGTGATTCTTGCCAACAACTGTGCATATGCATTCTTTTCTGTTTGTACTTAACTAAGCTTGTTCATTTGTGCTCCTAAAACTGCATATGTTAGAGCTCTGTATGTGTGCGTGATAGTTGTCTTCTGGGGTCAATTTTTTTTTTCCAGCCTTTCTAAATATTGTTTTCACTCTGCAGATAGTCCCACTGTGTAATATTTCTATGAGTGGCATAGGATTCACTTTGCATGGGAGATCTGATAGCCAGAATTCTACTGTCACATTCTCTTTAGCTGCAAGGTCATACAATGACAAATATGATTCATGGGAGCCTCTTATCGAACCAGTTGACGGATCGTTGAGGTAAGCTTTTATTAGTTTAAACCTTTCCTCATCCTTCCCAAATTAGTGGTAGAATCAAGTAATGTAGAGTAATTAATTGCCGTCTTCAGCATTACCATGTTCATCGTGCATCTTTTACTTTTCTTTGTCTTTTGATAATGCTTTTGTCCCAAATGGTGGACGTTTTCATGCTGATTCTTTTCAATTCCATCTTATTCTTGTTGAGCTCCTTCCACCTGGATGATGATTTGCCCTAACTTTCTTATCTATTTGTTTGCTGGTGTTTCACATTTTGTGTTTTTTGTATAAAGCTACATCATTTGTCTATCTGAAAATGTTCTCTTTTCTTATTTTTAAACCTTTATCTACTTATCCATTGGTTCTTTTCTTTGGGAATCGGTGGGCTTATCATTGACAGTTGTTTTCTTAGGTACCAATATAATCCTAATGCTCCTGGTGTGGCTTCAGAGCTACGAATTATTTCTACAAGAGATCTCAACTTGAATGTGTCTGTTTCAAATGCAAATATGATTTTACAAGCCTATGCAAGCTGGAACAATCTTAATCATGGCCAAGAATCATGGGAGGTATATTTCTTCCTCTCGCATTTTGGATATTTAATTATTTTATGTTGCCATGTTTGTTAGTTCTCTATATGGGATGTCCCTAACTTGGTAGAGGAGCGACCCTTCTGTGCATCAGAAAGGGAGATTTATCTTATAATATTACCACTATTGATGAAAGTCTTAAATTTGTCAACAGGAAGCAATTTCTCCTTCTAGTGAAAGCAGATCAATGACTGCTGTCCATCAAAGAAAACATCACTACATCATTCCCCAGAATAAGCTTGAAAGGACATTTTATCAGGGCCTCAGGAGTCCGGGACTCCTGACATAATTGAAATGCCAGCCGGTGATAGTAAGGTTCCTTAAACTGCCTGTTCCAAAGAACATGCTGGACTCTCATCTGAAAGGAGATCTTCATAAGAAACTGCGAGTCATGGTAACCATAATTGTAGCTGAAGCTGAGGTGCGCTCCTGTCTGGATTTTCTTCCGATTTATATGTTGTGTTACTGAGGTCTTGCAATATACATATGAAGATCTATATTTTCTGACAATTTTGTGTTGAAGAATTCATGATTGGGTGTCAACTTGGGTGACAGGCCAAAGCTGAATTTAGCTCTTTTTTAGGATTCTCTATACTTGCCTCACAGGAGTAGAATTAATATATTTAATTATATTATTAACTGGAATCCTAGAATAGTAACTCATTTTGTAATAACGTTATTGAATATAAGATATACTCTGCTGTCAATAACATAACTGTGTTTCGAGTATAAAGTTTGGCTTAAATTTTAAAGTGTGAACATTTAAGTTCATTTATAATAAGTCCGTTTCAAACAAAAAAAAAAGAAGAAGAAGTTTATTTAGAATAAGTAAATTAGATATTAAGAATTTAACATGATACCTCATCCAAATTTTCTCATGAAGCAAGATCAAATCTAGTTTGCTGCTTCATCATCCCTCAGTTCACTCAAATCACTTAATTTACATGTTACCAGCATGAGCATGGTAGTTTGAAGTTTAATATGGATTATCATTTGATCTTGGATTTCCTTTCCCTAGTTTAAAAACAAACATACTTGAAATGCTACGGTTCTAAACTATGGTGTGATGATGCATGTTCAAGGAAAAGCTGTCTGTTTGAGTTCAACATCTTCACTTTCTCAATGAGATTCAGTTGTTGACTTGAGCATTCTATAATACGATATGTATATAAGTTTCTAGGTACTAGTAGGTGGTCATCCTGGTTCAAACTTCTCAAGGCAGTGATTAGATGTGAGGATTAGATATGTCCTTGCTAGTCAAGGTCACCATAAGTGAAGTAGGTGGTCATCCTGGTTAAAAGTTCTCAAGGCAGTGTTCAGATGTGATATGTCCATGCCTGCATAGTCAAGGTCGCCATAAGTGTAGTTCTTAATTCTTATAGATTGCAGTGTCCATGCAACATCAGGTAATCATATTTGTTATTGATATTTCTCATGATGATTGGGCAGCTCTTGAAGCTTGAGGGTCTGTCCTCTCATCAATTCAGTGTTGCTGTCCGTGTTTATAAAGATCAGTGTCAACCTAGTCAATCACACCTAAACGATCAAAGTGCTAGAACCTGTGGAATTGAGTCAGGAGGCTCATCAGACTCTTCAGATATTGAATCTGTGAAGTGGAATGAAGTATTCTTCTTCAAAACTGATTCAGTGGTTCGCTCCTAAACTTCTTGAATGGTAAATTATGCATAAGCAGGCATATCTCGCACAAATAAGTTATAGAGACTTCATTTAGTTGATCGTTGAATTTGTTGAATATATTTCTCATATGTACATGGATCTCTTGAGTACATGCACATCTACATATAAGAACTGAAGTGGATTCCTTTCTCCTTCTAGTCGCTCATAATGCTATTTCTCTTATCAATTTAATTGCACAATATTTTCTTCTGCCAAAGGCTGCTCAAACACATCATTTCATCTGTACCGTTGGACCAAATAGCTGCCTAAGAGACTGAAAGGGATATATAGTCATACCTAAAAACCCTACCCCCTCAATATTTTTCCTTGTACCCATCCAGATAGAAAAGGCAGTGCAAGCCCCCCCCCCCTCTTCCGTGCGATTATGCCTCAGTTTTTCACTCAAATTACAATGTATATTTAGTTTGAGTCCAAAACCAATGAAAACCCATCAAGATTTAAAGGAAACTCGCTAGCCAAAAATTGTTCAGCTTTCTTATTATGAAAAAGGACAGTTCAGTATCAGTTTGTTTCCGAGATTTCTTCTGTAAAATGACATTTTTGGGTATTTAAAAAACCCATCCAAACTTCGAAGGGCAATGTGCATCAAATTATAAGTTAGGAGTGTTAAGTGCAAAAGAAATATGCTCAAAAATGTAAATCTTGCTGAATGATTGAGCTGCCAATGGAAATATGTTGCTAGGTGAAAAATCCACTAGTTCAGGTGGTTTAGTTCCAACTTCCAAGAAAAAGGGTTCATATTGTTAAGTAAAAAAAGTGCAAAACATGAAGTTCGGCATGTTAGTTAGGGAGTTTAATTCTGTTAAAGTCCTTATTTGTTGTCCCACATCGACTTGGTAATGATCCTGTCTCCTACATATAAGTTTGGATAGCCCTCCCCACTTATAAGGTCTTCGAAGGGGGTGGGTGGCTCACTTCTACAAGTTCCAACAATAAAGAGATCATATTATTGAGCAAAACAAAGTGCAAAATATAATTTTTGGAATGTTACATGCAAAATATATATGCTTAAAAATGTAAATCTTACCGGATTACTCAGCGCCAATGGGAATATGTTGCAAACTGTGAAATCCACTAGTTCAGGGGTTTAGTTCCAAAAAAGAGTTCATATTATTAAGTGAAAAAGAAAAGAAAAGAAGCCCATGTTAAGATAGACTTTCCTCTAATAATTTTGAAGTACAATTATCACAAATTTTGGATCCAGTGAAGCTTTATAGACCAAATATATTTAAAAGAAGTTATTTGTTTATATGTCAGTTGATTAATCAGTTGATTGACTGAGAATTGCTACTTTACTAAAGGAGTCGAGCCCCATACCATGAGGCAACTGGTACCACTGTCGAATATTGAAGACAGCTAAACAATCTTTTATATCTAGCTTGCTGGTTCTGATTGAATGATTATTGAAAGTGTTGAGTGTCATTTGTGATTCACTAGTAAGCTTTAGGATGTTGTAGTATATCTTTGGCTCCACTGTTATGTTTATATTTACATATCAACTCCTTTCTGGCATTGCATCATGGTAGCCATGAACATAGGCTATGTTGATATTATGAATTCTTAGTCGTTGTATGAGTATTGGCTTAGTGGCTGCATTTTACTTTCTTTCCTTTATATGTTCTACAGGACTGCTGCATGCTGGAATTTACTGTAATTGAGACTGAAAAGGTAATTTTGCTTCTTATGGACTTTATGTGCCTGACATAAGTAACCAATGAAATAAAAGATGTATGTTTGTTAAGAACATAGTTTTAGCGGCATTTCATCCATAACATGATACACACCATTGTATATGCACATGAGGTGTTAATTCCATTTCATGAAGCTGATCTATAATTATCTTTCCTTGTGCAAATATTTAATAGATGCAAACTTAGACCAGCCAAATTAGAGCGGATAACTAAAAGCACTGTTTTCCACAACACTAGATGCTTTCTATTTCCAACCGTTTCTGGGATAGATTTGTTGGTTTTGTCAAATCGCGAATTTCTCGACTCTGCCCTGGCTTTTGTTTACTTGTCCTGGAATTTATGGACCTAAACCTAAGAAAACCATGTATATCTACATTTTCTCCAGATTTCATATTTGCTTTTATGTAAACCTTGCTCAGATTCAGTGATAAGTTATTAAATTCCAAAATAGTGTTTCTCATAGAGCTTCGTCTAAACCGATTATTGACTTTGATTTGCCTTTGCAGATGAACCAGTTGGCTACTGTTCTTGTTCTTTGAAAGAGTTGACTGGGGCTCAGGCCAACTCGAGTTCCACTAATGATCGGAATGAGTTCTGGCTAGAGCTATCCTCTGGAGAATCTTCGTGAACCAACCCCCGGTCCTTTTATATACACAAATGGATAACACTTCTTGTCTTGTTTTTCTCTATTGAGAGTATGTGCAGTTCAAGAAATAAAATTGAGTGGGTGCTTCTCTGTTAGCAACATCTTAAATTTGATCTGTTTTATTTATGCAGCTTGAAGCCAGATGCAGAAAAGTTGGTAGAATCCAATGTGCTGTGTTCTTGCGACCTAGATTGGAAACTGAAAGTCTTAAATCAGTTAATGAATTCAGAAAATCCGGTTCAATTCAGATTAGTTCATCCCGAGAGGGACCATGGACGACAATGAGGTTAAATTATGGTTCACCTGTTGCATGTTGGAAACTAGGCAATAATCTGGTTGCAAGTGAAGTGCGCGATATCGATGGAAACAGATATGTCAACATTAGATCTCTGGTATCAGTTCGTAACAATACCGAATTTACTCTGGATCTATGCCTCAAGCTTAGGTTACAAACACAGATGTAAAGTCAATAATTGGTGAGAGGAAGGAGGTTCAGTATGACAGAAGTGAATTGGCAACCACTGAACTGTTTGAATCTCAAAAGTGCAGCACTACTAATGATTGGTTTGCATGTACCAACTTTGAGGAGGTAAATCAATGAGCAGAAAATGTTTTATGTACCGTTAAACATAGGATGAGATTGTAGAATCATATCTCGTCTTCAAGTCACTTTGTTTCACTGAAACAGAAAACATTAAAGAACATTGTAATACTGTACATGCCATGCTCCATATCCGCTTAACTTTCTCGGAAGCTAATGATTGTTTTTTAGGATGTGGTCTGCATAGATCTTTCGCTTTGTCTGATGGATAAATAGCCACTTTTTTAGGTGATGATAAAGTTAGTCCATGCCACAATCTCCTCCTAAAGTTATCTGGAATTATAACTCCATCTCCCAGATTCACTGCATATTTTGCATCCACGATATGTTAATAGTCATATTTAGTTAGTTATTCTCTTTATAAATATGGGTTTGTGCATGGTACCAATGTAAATATTGGTGTGTTTTTTAGAGAGAGAGCTAGTAGGAAAAGGAGGAAGAAAAGAATCTCATAGATATTTAAGAAGCAGGCTGGGAACTGTTCCTGTTATGTTAGTGAGTTTATTGTCTAAGAAGTGGTTATATTGACTGGATATGTTGAATGATTAACTATTCACTATGTACATCTGCAGGAATTATCCAGAGTCGACTTGCCTTCAGGATGGGAATGGATTGATGAATGGCATGTCGATAATTCTTCTGTCAACACAGTCGATGGATGGGTCTATGCTCCTGATTTTGAAAGTTTGAAGTGGCCAGTTTCGCACAATTCATCAAAAGATGTGAACCACGCTAGGCAAAGGAGGTGGACAAGGAACAGGAGACATGTAGCTAAGGATCTTAAGTCACAAATAATGGTTGGGTCCCTAAAACCTGGTGAAACTATTCCTATTCCTTACCTTGCCTTGATCAGTCAGCCTCGTATCTGTTACATCTGAAACCTGTAACGATAGAAGCTACTAACCAATATTCGTGGAGTTCTGTAATGGATGTATCTGCTCAGTCACAGGATTTGGAGAGGTCAGGTGAAATCTCAGAAGTTTGTGTATCTACTCTCACAGAGTCTGAGAAACTCTTGTGTTGTACTGAAATAAGTGAAAGCTCATCAAATAGTTCACGTGGTTTATGGTTTTGCTTGAGCATCCAAGCGCCGAAATTGCAAAGGACAATCAATTTAATTCAATACAGGATTGGACTATTGTTGTCAAACCTCCTGTATCAATTGCCAATTATCTCCCTCTTATGGCTGAAATTTCTCTTCTTGAGATGCAAGCAAATGGTCATTTCCTTTCCTGCTACAGAGGGGTATCTGGTCCAGGGGAAATTGTCAGGGTGTATGATGCTGACATACGAAATCCGTTATACTTCTCTTTGCTTCCTCAGAAAGGATGGCTGCCATTACATGTCAGTTCATCAATTTCCCTTTTTCTTTCCTTACTCTTTTCCCGAAAGAACTTATTTTCCTAAGGTAATTAATTTTACAATGTTTTGTATTAGGAGGCCGTTGTGCTATCACATCCTAGCAATTCACCATCAAAAACAATAAGCTTAAGAAGTTCTGTTTCTGGAAGGTTTGAAAGTATTATTATATGTTATGATTTTCTTTACTGTGAACCAGAAACCAATTCATGCAATTTACATTTCATGTACAGGATTGTTCAAATCATTATTGAGCAGAATAATACCAATGAAGTGCCTCTGCAGCCAAAGATTATTAAAGTATATTCTCCATATTGGTTTGGGATTGCAAGATGCCCGGCACTTAGTTTCAGGCTTGTTGATGTCAATGCTAGAAAAATGAAGAAGAATCCACTGTCTTTCCACACCAAAAGGACCGAAGAGGTCATCGTCGAGGAGATTACTGAGGAGGATATACATGAAGGTCATACAATTGCATCTGCGTTGAATTTCAAATCTCTTGGATTATCTGCATCTATAGGTCACTCTGGAGAAGAGCATTTTGGACCTGTTAAGGATCTTTCTCCACTTGGGGACATGGTAAACACCGTGAAAGTTTTTCACCTTGGATGTGTATTGGGTTGTATCTGATCATGATTTCTTTATTCTTAGGATGGCTCCCTGGACATTTTTGCTTATAATGCTGACGGGAAGTGTATGCAACTCTTTGTATCTACAAAGCCTTGCCCCTATCAGTCTGTCCCAACAAAGGTAGTTTAATCCCTTAATTAAAATAATTCCTGCTTTTATGTGGAACTTATGCTTGCTTTTTCTTAGGTAATCTCTGTTCGACCATTTATGACGTTTACAAACAGAGTTGGTCAAAATATGTTCTTGAAGTTCAGCAGTGAAGATGAACCTAAGACTTTGGCGGTGTCAGATACCAGAGTCTCCTTTGTACATAATATAACACAAGGCCCTCATCTAATTCAGGTCGGTGCATCAGTTACTTGGCTTTTAAGTATGATTAGCTCTTTTGATTATAAGACTGAGTGATGTTAATCATTTTCTCCTAAGTTTAAATGTTAATGGCTGCATTTAAGCTGTTAAACATATTCCGCAAGCAGGAGCTTATGAGTTCACAACTTAACAACATGGTGCTATGATTTATCTTTAGAAAATTAAAACTTTATTACTGCTGCTTGAAGACCAGGCAGTGGTTAATCAGATTATGAATCCTGTATATGTTAAAACACATTCCGCAAGCACGAGCTTATGAGTTCACAACTTAAAAACATGGTGCTATGACTTATCTTTAGAAAATTAAAACTTTCTAACTGCTGAGGCAGTAGTTAATCAGATTATGAATCCTGTATATGTTTGTATTCCCCCCCACCCTCCCTTATGTGCCTCGACGCATTTCTCGACTATTTGGGTGTGTTTATTTCCTTTTTTTGGGGGATGATATTGAATAGGGCAAGCTAGCATAAGATATGGGGTTCTTAATATATAACTGTTTAATGCATTTTACGTCCTGTCCTAAATTATTTTTGTCCTCTGTATAGGTACGATTACATGATACAGATTGGACATTTCCTATTCAAATAGTGAAGGAGGATACTGTCACACTGGTCTTAATGAACCATGATGGTACAAGGAGATTCCTACGAGCAGAGATTCGAGGTTATGAGGAGGGTTCTCGATTCATAGTCGTATTCCGCCTTGGATCAGCTAATGGTCCTATTAGGTATCCTTTCTTCTACTTTATATTTTCTAGTGGGTTAACAACTTCATATAAACTTTAACAAGTTTAACATGCATTGCTCAGTGCTAGTAGGGATTGAAGAAATTAGCAAGTTATGTTTCTAATTGTTTGGATAAAATAACACCGAATATACTAAGAAAAAGGAAAAGAAGTCCGAGAAATGCTTAGAATAAAAGGAGACTTCCAAGTCCTCATAGCAGGCACCCTTGGCTGGTTGGTCCTTCACAAGCCACCTGCCCGGTCCCTATTCCAAACCATGTTCTCTAACCTCTTCCATGCGGTGGACTAAGCAAATATGAGCATACATATATTCGATATTGTTGCTAATTATCATATACCCATGCCTTGCAAGAATGCGCTCAATCAGTCTGATAATAAATTCCCTTTGAAGATTGGGTTAATGAATTGTATTGAATATGTCCATGAACTTAGACGCACCAAATATTTGAAGAGCTTGCAGGTTCCGCTGTCCTGACTACTTTCTGTTGTTGTCCCTGCCTTATTAATTAGTTTGAAGCATTCTGTTCAGCTTCAATGATTCCTTCCATGCTATGTAGGAGAGAGCTTTATGTATATATATATTTTCTGTGTTGGTAGAGTAGAAGGTGATTAAAGGCTGATTATAGTTGCTTACTATGGATTTAAATGGTCAGAACTCCGTTTTTTCACTTGGAAGCGATTAGACAAGTCTCTCCAGTAGCTCCAAATTTGATTTTGAAAACCAAGGCTTGACCAATTTGGCTGTTACAGGAATCACACTGGTTATGAGATAATTAATTATTATTTTTTTTTCCGCTGTTCTCATTAATCTTTCTGAACAGGATTGAGAATAGGACAAAAGGCACTATAATAAGATTCCGACAAACTGGATTTGGTGATGATGCTTGGATTAAGTTACAGCCACTGTCAACAACAAACTTTTCTTGGGAGGATCCATATGGCCAAAAAATTATTGATGCTGAATTCTATACTGGCATTAATACTGGGGTTTACAAAGTTGATCTGGATAAAGCAGGATTGTCCTCTATTGATGACAAGAGTGGTTTCTTTATCCATGTTGCAAATATTGGAGATATTAAGGTTGCTAGATTTATGAACAGACATTCTACAAATTCAAACGAAGGAAGTGGAGCTTCAATGCTGGGGGGAAATTGGGGAAATGCTAATATCCATGCCAAGACAACAGAACAAGGATCTCCACTAGAGCTTATACTAGAGTTGGGTGTTGTTGGTGTCTCCATCATGGATCATAGACCAAGAGAGCTTGCCTACTTGTACATGGAGAAATTTTTCATATCCTATTCGACTGGCTATGATGGTGGAACAACAAGCAGGTTTAATATCACCTTTGTATTTTCTTTTGTTAACTTCAACAATAGTTTCCGGAAAGGATTATTTTGTTTTGTTAACTTGACCTGGCATGATGTAAAATCACTTTGACAGAGATCTTGACCGCTACCTTTTCACTCACTGGTCGTATTGTCTTGTATGTCTGTTCTCGTGCATATGAATTTCTATGAGCATTCTTCTTAGATCTCCATGTCATGTTTGAGCTTGATAACTTGTATTTCAGTTTGTATAATCTGCTTCAAGAATTTCCTCATTATTTTACAAACTTCCACATTTTTCTCAACTGCCAGCGGACTTACTGATCCAATTGTTTGTCTGAATAACAATGTGATCTTGACTGGTTGCAAACTACTTTACTTTCTCTCTTATCAGGTTCAAGCTTATACTCGGTTACATGCAGTTAGACAATCAGCTTCCTCTGACAGTGATGCCAGTACTTCTGGCGCCTGACCAGACTCCTGATGTGCAGCATCCAGTTTTCAAGATGACCATTACTTTACGCAACGAAAGCCTCGATGGTCTCCAGATCTACCCTTATGTTTACATACGGGTATTGACTTCGAAGATAATTTCAATATTGAGGTGAAGTTACCTACAAGGAGGACAACTGCATGCAGGGTATTGCTCATTTTTTTAATTTGTTGACAGGTAATTGATAAAATCTGGAGGCTTAATATCCACGAGCCAATCATTTGGGCTTTTGTAGATCTATTCAACAATATCCAATTAGATCGCATTCCTCAAACTTCCAGTGTCACTCAAGTTGATCCTGAAATACGCGTCGAGTAAGTATCGTTTAATCATTTAATTAAATCCTTCACATCCACTTTCTCCTACTTGTTGGCACCTTCAGTTGCTTACAAGTATGCTTGATCTTAGTGGCTGTTTGAGTTCATATTGTTCTCTTTATGACTTTATACAGAAAACTTGTGCAGATGTTTTCTAGTACTTCTAATCCCATCTATTTCCTTTACTACCTTTTAGTTCATTGTCCTTAGTGCTGCATGTAGAAAATATGTTGCTCTGGTATATTGCACTCCTCTGCCCATGTTCATGGCTGATGAATATTGATAATGCAAGCTTAATTCTTCAAAGTATATAAGTCAATTCTCTTCTGAGTTCTGTAGGACAATGACTAATTCTTTTACTAGATGTATGGTTTAATACTTGTCCTTGTTTCAGCTTGATTGATATTTCTGAGGTAAGATTGAAGATTTCTTTGGAGACCTCACCAGCCCAAAGACCTCATGGACTTCTCGGTGTGTGGGTCCTGTTCTTTCAGCTGTTGGCAATGCATTTAAAATTCAGGTCTGTGATTGTTTTTGTTGTGGTTCATTCTGTTACGAAACTCTGTCCTCTACTATAACCAGAATATTTGGTTTTCTTTGGATTTTAGCTCTTTGAGTTTCTTTTGTTCTGAACAAGTTCCAATCACATCAACTTATAGATCCTGACACAATGAAAGAACAAAACTCATGCATTTATTATAGCTGACTCTGGTTTCTTAAGTTTGTTTCCTTTAAAGGCAATTGTGGATAGAACATCAGTTTGTTTCAGAAATCATTTATTTCTCAAATCAAAATGAAATGACATGAATCCATGGAACATAATATATCTATATGTCTTACATATCAATGGTAATTCAACTATGTCAGGTTCATCTGCGGAAAGTAACACACAAGGACAGATTTCTTAGGAAAAGTTCTGTGGTTTCTGCCATTGGGAATCGCTTATGGAGAGATCTGATCCACAACCCATTGCATTTAATTTTCTCAGTAGATGTACTTGGCATGACAAGTTCCACTTTGGCTTCTCTAAGCAAAGGTTTCGCGGAGCTGTCAACTGATGGACAATTTCTCCAACTTCGCTCGAAGCAGGTATTGAATATTCTGTATTTTCTCACTTATAGGATATGAAGGTTTTATTGACTTTTGGGTTTTGGACGCAGGTGTGGTCAAGAAGGATTACTGGTGTTGGTGATGGATTTGTTCAAGGAACTGAAGCTCTTGCACAAGGTGTAGTTTTCGGAGTGTCAGGGGTTGTAAGGAAACCTGTAGAAAGTGCTAGACAAAATGGTCTTCTTGGCCTTGCCCATGGACTTGGACAAGCTTTCCTGGGATTTTTTGTACAGCCAATGAGTGGAGCACTCGATTTTTTTTCTTTAACTGTTGATGGAATTGGTGCAAGTTGCTCCAGGTGTTTTGAGATTATAAACAACAAGACAAACTTCCAGAGAATACGAAACCCCCGGGCATTTCACTCTGACAATATACTAAGAGAGTATTCTGAGAGGGAGGCACTTGGACAGGTATCATACACCTCTCTTTGATTGGGTATCTGAATGTAATGCTCTGATTCTATCAATGCCGATCGCCTTCAATATACAATATATGAGGATGCAAAGAGATATTTAATGGTGGAGATCCACTCTAGCGCATGATAATGAGATTTTCTATAATGTAAACTTTGCCTTTTGCATTCTGTCCACTCTAATGCATTCTATTAATTCATATCTTGCAAAATCAGCATGAGTAATTTTAGTTACTATTTAAATCAATCAACCTGATTCAGCCTTAATCGAAATACAATCTTAAGAGAAAGCTTTATTAAGTACATATTCTTTCTGTTGTTCTCAGTGAAACTATAGCTCCTCTATTTTTAAATGTGAGTATCTTGAATATGTATATAGCAGCTCATAGAAGATAAAATTACGATTTAACTAGAAGAGATGAATTATTTAATGATGAATCTAGTGCCATCGGGTTTGAACACACTGACCAGTTATACTCTGTTTCAGATGATACTTTACCTTGCTGAAGAAAGTCGGAATTTGGGATGTACTGAAATATTCAAAGAGCCATCTAAATTTGCATGGTCAGATTGCTATGAAGATTACTTTTGGTGCCCTATCAACGGATTGTTTTGGTGACTAATAGGCGAGTGATGCTTCTCCAGGTAAATTGCTTGATCCACGTCTATCTCCTTCCTTCTTCTTCGTTTTAACCCCTCCTGATTATAGAAGTTCTGACTTCTTACAAATTCAATGGAATCTTGTGTGTGAAGTGTGGGCCCTGATAAGATGGATAAAAGGCCCTGCAAGATAATGTGGGATGCACCTTGGGAAGAAGTCATGGCACTGGAATTGGCCAAAGCTGGCTACCCTAGCCCTTCTCATTTGATTATCCATCTCAAAACCTTCAGGAGAGGTGAGAGCTTTGTTCGAGTGATAAAGTGTAACACTGAACAACTCTCAGACGAAACAGAGCCACAAGCAGTTAGAATCTGTTCGGTCGCGTGTAAGATGTGGAAGGCACATAAGAACGATGTAAAACAGGTCTTTATTGGATTATCAAGCTAATGTATATACTATAGTGCAGCCTCTATATATTGTGGTATAACTTTTCCTTGTTTCCGAGGTTCCCTCAAGCCAAAGACATGGGCTTTCTGCTAGGAGGAAGTTGATGCACAAGAATATCATATACACCACAGAGCCATCATCAAATCAATACAACTTTCTTCTTCAGGTTCCATGTCCAATGATCAGAAATTTGTCGAGCACAGTGTCAACTTTTCAAGGATTTGGAGTAGCGAGCGAGAACCGAAAGGTCGGTGTACGTTCTGCCGAAAGCAGGTCAGTGATATAAATATCAGATCATCCTTGTCTAATTTATAGATTTACCTACAGATGAAGTTCTATTCTCTAACAATTTTATACAATTTTTAGAGCTTGGGCAGTGACGAAATTTGTAGTATCTGGCGGCCAGTTTGTCCTGATGGGTAAGTACTGATATCTCAATGTTCAGATTTCTGTGGCATTTAGTATATAATATAAGTCTAGAAGATTGTTCATTGTTATATAATTAAATATTTCTTAGACTTGCACAGTATATCAATTTTGCTTCCTTTCATTGGTGGCTAGGAGTTCATTATAATGCTATTTTTGATTTGCTGATGTTGACAAGGTCTCTTGTAAAATACTCTTGCTCTCAGTGATTTCTACATTCGATTACTAGAACCAAAACGTTTTTTGGATGTGATTGTCGTTATACTTTTAGGACCGAAAAAAAGCTATGCTTGTGAATGTAGTGGATTCAGTATTACCATCTTCGTTATTCTTCAGGTATGTATCGATTGGGGATATAGCTCGTCCTGGCTGCCATCCACCTAATGTTGCCGCAATATATCACAATTGTGATAAATTGTTTGCCTCTCCAGTTGGTTATGATCTGGTAAGACATCCTTCGTATACTAAAGCTATGTTCATATTTACAATAAACTGTCTGCCTACTTACGTGATTGTACTGACATGTTTTATTTGGTTTAACCTCCAAAAGTCCATTCATCTTATGTTTGTTTTTCTACATTCTAGCAAAGTTCTATCTTGTTTAATTATCTTGTCAATTATTACTACTGACGATCAATTTTAGCAAAGTTCTATCTTGTTTTTCTACTGACGATCAATTTTTACCTTGTCAAAAGATTTGACCTTAATGAAACATATAATTCAACAAAAAGTGCAATTCCAGACTTCGCTTTTTATGCATATTAGTCAAGTTCAAACAGCCATATTCTTTTCATTTGAATGAAATGTTGTCCAACTTGTGGTCTTGTTAATCTACTTCTTCCTTTGGGTCAATTGAGAAACTTTTCTTGTATAAATCACCGATGCTAGTAATGTTTGCAATACCTTCCAATTTTAGGGGAAACAAGTGATTTAATTTGAAGAATCATGCTAGGTCAACAATTTCGAAAATATTGGACAAAATGCAGAAAAGTTGCAAAGGTTGGCTATTTCATGTTGCTATATAGGCTGGCTATTTAGGATGGCTGTTTAGCTTAATAATATTAATAATGATACATGAACATGCTCCTGTTTGTAAAAGTTTGAACCAAATTTTCTAATATTTGATTGTGATAGTTTGTGTGAAGTTTTGTATGTGTGCTCTTTTGTTTTTGTTTTCTTTCTTAAGACTAATTTTACGGGACTTAAAATATGCTGAACTAATAAACTAAGCACCTTCTATTTTTTTTAAGAAGGAACTAGATCATAATTTCTCATTAGTAAAGAGAGTTGAGCGTTTCTACATCATATTGAGCACAACATAATAAAGTTAACACTGGAAGTGACCTAAGTGGAATTAAAATTGAAAACAAAACGTTGATCTAACATTATATTTGTTGCAGGTCTGGAGAAATTGTATTGACGACTACAAAAATCCTGTATCAATTTGGCATCCACGTGCTCCCGAGGGTTATGTCTCTCTTGGATGTATTGTTGTGCCATATTTTGCAGAGCCAGAACTCAACTATGTGTACTGTGTAGCTGAATCTCTCTGTGAAGAGACGTCGTTGGAAGAGCAGAAAATATGGTCTGCTCCCGACTCGTATCCATGGGGATGTCATATTTACCAATCAAATAGCGATGCTCTTCATTTCGTTGCATTAAGGCAACCTCGGGAAGAATCTGAGTGGAAGGCCAAGAGGGTTCTTGATAACCCTCAATTACATTCTTCCGCTGATGTTTCAAGCTGAACAAAGGTTTTCTTGTATGCCTAAAAGTTAAGTGGTTTTTCATTTTCCGCCAAAGATACCCAGCAAAGATATATAGTTTGTCTATGATTGGTGGCCACCATCCTGTCCGATAGAGTTATATGAATTTGTATGAGTTACATCTGTCTCCTAAAACCCTCCGTTTGGTTCATTTTGATAGTAAAGTGAAACGTGTACAGCCGACAATTTATAAAAATACTTGCGTCCATATGTAAATATAGTGATGTTACTATATAATTTTTAAGAAACGCAGTTTATATTGGTATTTTTGGAGAGTTTTTACTTTTCATGATTGATAAGATGTTTGATTGAGTATTTCATTTTCATTACTATAATTTTTTAATTTCACACTTTGAATGGGGTATGAATCGTGCAAATTAAACTAATTAAATTAGTTCAAGTGATAGAAATTATGAAGGGTGATATGAAAAAATATCAATTGTACTTACGTATCTAAATATGCCTATGGAATGTTGGAGTGTATCATCATGTCATGACACAAAATGCCAAGTCATATAAATAAACTAATCATCTGGATCTGTCATCTAGGTGTGTCACTTAGATCTGGAGTGCTAGAATTGCTCTGGTAGAGTTGAATACAACGATGTATGAGTGACATTATCAATTAGAATTATTAGATGTCGGGACACTTTGCCCGAGTGTCGGAGTTTATTCTCGAGAGAACCCATCTGGCTGTATTTTGTGCTTTTGTCTAGATTAAGCTTGTTGTGCTCGTGCTCTGACGCACCGAGAGTTCAACAACATTCTTTTCCAATAAGACTATCCCCATTATACCCCAATCTAAGATAAATTTCTCTATATCTTGTTGGATCTCTAACTCGTATCTAACATTGGGTTAATTGCATATATCGAAAACATTTACTTATTTTTTGGTTTATAGCACAAATATTAAATTTTAACAAAAAAAATATGACCTTCACAATCTATGTAGTTTATAAACCGGTCTATTATCCAGTCAAATTAATGTAGTAGTGCTGCCAAAAAATATACGTGAAAAATTACAACAACATTGTCTAAAATGATTGACTAGCTAGTTCATGTATATTCTTCAAACAGTCAAGTCAGTTTTAATTTCATCTAACTTCAACCTATGTGATAAATGGGACAAATTGTAAAAGTCTTATTTGTAATGCTAAAATTATAAATAAGAAAATAATTAAAAATGACATGGAGATAGTCCTATCTAAATTAACTAATTCTTTTTTAGTAGAGGCAATCGACAAAGTCAAATAAGCATCAGTTATAGCCTTATAGGGTAGTCCATGTGGCGTCCCGTCGGCAACAACATACTCATTATTAATTAACCAAACTTGATTGGATGCACTTGTGGCTCTCCTTCCGCGCCGACCGCCATCTGCCTCACTCTCTCATTTATTACTTACTTGTGATAATGCAATAATCATACACTATAATATTTGTATCCGCTTCAATCGCCCAAAACAAAATACGCATCGACAATGGATGGTTTGATTAAAGGACTCGTTGATGTAGCGTTGAATCGCGGTGGCCGTGATGATGATGATGATCGCGATGCCAGGGATGAACGATCCAGATCCAGTTGGGCCGAGGTTTTAACTCATCTATCTCTGCTAATGCTGTTAAGATCTGATTGATGTGAATGTGATTCATACTGAAATGCGCAGGTGGTGTCCGGGGATCAGGAAGAACCCAACGCGTCCGATTACAGTAGAAGCAGACCTTCTTCGCACCACACACCGGTAAACAATCTCCCTTGCTTTCTTCAATTTTGCAACTCATATAATTATGCTGTATAACTATATGCAGCAGGAGGAGAGGTATGAACACAAGGAGCAGTCGCGGCCTGCAACCACAATGCAGGAGGTCGCCCTTTTTTTTTTCTTTTTCTTTTTTTCTCGCTGACTTATTGTTGTCGTGGTTTCTATTACTTAATTTAGAGGGTTTTTGGCTAAGCTTATTTTAGAAAATTTATAACAACTTCTAATATGTTTCAAGAACTGATAAAATATTTGGATAATTGATATTATAAATTTGAGAGAAAATTGTGAATCAAGGCGAAAAAATGAAAAGATGTGAAATTGAAATAATATATGTTGAAATAACAAATCATAATAAGATTATTTATTTTTGTAAATTAATTGTTGTTTGTAAGATTATGAAAAAATTAAGTTGGACTTGTGGAACTTTTCGGAAGAGCTTATTTTCATAGGGAACTTATTTTGTCAAATACTTTGCAAGACCTTATTTTGTCTTTAATGCATTAACATTACTCCAAAAGGTGGGTTTCTCTTTTACTTTGTACATTTATTGTTTTTTGTTTTACAGTGTGGAGGCACAAATGATGATGGTTGGGAGACGGTCGGCCAGAAACGGCCTTCAAAGATGCATCACAAGGTCTCCTCTCGTAACAACTTTAACAAACATAGACTTTTTGATGTGGGAGGCACCATTGTATTGCCACGTCTTTGATATTTCATGTTTTATAGTTTAGTAACATGCATGTTTGTGCATAAAATAGGATAGTAAAATAATAGAATGTGTTCATCGAGTAGCCACAATTGGTTAGATAGTAGCCATCCATCAAAATATGTTGTTATGCCACATTTCATGAACTATATATAATCTTTGTTGTTTAGGTTCCTAAAAATCAGTGGAATAATTACAAACGCCCCCTCAGTGAGCAAGAATATTCCAATGAGGTTGATTATGGCACCAGCTTAGAACCCTCAGAAGAAGAGCTTGCTGATATATCAAAGGCTCTTAACAAGTTGTGGGAACTTGATTCAAATCGCTTAGTTCCTGGAAAAGATTATGAGATTGATTGTGGCGAAGGAAAGAAGGTTTACCAGAAGGAAGACATGGCAGATGCGAGCTTATTTACCTGGCTGAGCGAAGATATCTTCAGGAGGCCTACATATTCACGTTTCTGTTCTCTTCTTGATAATTATAATCCACAGGAAGGGTGCAAAGAAGTTGTGACTTCTGAAGAGAAGCAAGAGCAAACAGCATTCATAGAAGAGATCAGCCGAACTGCTCCAATCAAATACCTTCACAAGTATCTGTCAGCAAAGGGCATTGTATCTGAGAACCGTGACGACTTTAAGAGCATGCTTGCGAGTCTTTGGTTTGATCTTTATGGCCGAGGAGGTACATCCGGTAGTTCTTCGGCTTTTGAGCATGTTTTTGTTGGAGAAATCAAACAACAAGGAGAGCAACAAGTCTCAGGATTTCATAACTGGATTCAGGTGACAACTACATTTGTGTGCAATGAAAATCTCTTACTGGAAGAGGATCATTATCTTTAAATGGTTAGGGTTACTAGTTATATTAGGGATATGAAAATAATTTTTCTGTGACTATAGCTTATTTGGAGGCAGATACTCCTTAATTTTTCACCATTGATTGAGAATTTCAGAATGAAAGATGACCTCTTTTACTGTTACCGTTCAACCCATGCACATGAATACTGTAACCAAAATTATTTCTTCAAATGACTCATCTTAAATATTAGTTTGCTTGCATCTTTTAACCCTGCTTCTGCTTCTGCTTCTTCTTTTCTTTTCTTTTGTTCTTTATTTTTCCAGTTCTACTTAGAAGAGGCTAAGGGGAGGGTGGACTATCAAGGCTATATCTTTCCTCGACGGCGTGGAAACACTGTAAGTGATTTACTACCAATCAGCCAACTTTGTTTGTGAAGCAGGTGTTGGAAATAAGAAGCCGTCCCTTATTAAAATATCCTGTTTGATGATTGACTTGAAGCTGTATCAAATTTATTTGAGCCACTTCAAAAAAAAAAAAAAAATCCAACAATGTCAAGCATCATGAAATGTTAGATGGGAGTTGAATTGACTTTATGCTTTGGCTGGTTCTTGCAACAATGGCCTTAAAAACGGTGGTTGAAAGTCTACTTCACATCATTAGCGAAAGAAAATATTTATGGAGGGAAGTAAGATTAATTATTTACTTTATGGGACATCCTACAAAGAAAATGAGAATTTTCCCAATGAGGGAGAAATTGCATTTCGAAGTTCTGTAATATCACATTGAAAATATCAACATTAGCATTGAACATATTAGACGACATGGCTAGAGGGTGCTGCGAACAAACATTCATATTGGAAGTGTTAAATGATCTCAGTGGTAAATCAGTATGCAACTTTTTATGCTCTGTCCAGTATATCTGTAATTTTATATTCGTGTTAGGTATAAATAAACTTAACCCTGTCGTGCTATTGATTTTTACTTCATTAACCTCCTCTACTAATAAACTCTTGAAATACCACCTTTATCTAAGAAAATTATGTTTATGGATAAATTATAAATATACCAGTGAGTTAGATTAGGGTTGAATTTGGTTTATCCCTTCTATAGAAAACTGCATACCCTTGAAGCCATGTACTATACTTCCCTGAACTCTATACTTGGATGTGAATAATGAATATCCATCAGCTCTATAACTCTGATATTTGTTTCCCCAGAACTCTCAGCTCGTCACAAACAATTTTTTCCAATCTGGATAACTAAGATAATCGTGCTTAATTTTTTCAATCCACCCTTGGGTGATCTATGGAAAAAAAAATTCCACGAAAGAGAAAATCTTTCAATTCTTTTTAGGACTCGGAATAGCTAGTAGCATGTTTCATGCTGGAACCAACAACTTATATTTAAAGGTAAATCTCAGGAAACTTCATCCAAAAGAGGTTCAATAATGATATTATGTGTAGGGATTTAAAGAATTTTCAATTTGGATTGACCTCTTTGTTTCCCATTTGATGCACACTTGGTTCTCAGTTTGCCCCCTCCTTTTGAAGCTTTTCCACCTAGTATCGTTGATAGGTACTTTCTAGTTGTCACTAAGTTACCTTCGAATCATTTCCTTAGCTTGGTGTGTTTTGCATTTGAAATTGGTTGCTACTTATACGGACATGTGTTTAACATACATTCCAGAGAGATATATGCATGCCCGCATTTATATATAAGAAATCTTGAACTGTGGCCGAGACGAACTGTTGCTGCTGATATTAAGTGTTAGTACATCAAAATGCTCTAGGATGCCATATATTCTTTATCTGGACACTGCAATCTAACCCGTATTGCTTCATTTGCTAATGGACAAGTTTTATCGTTTTTTTGCCATTTATATTTCTGAAATCTATAGTTTCTTTCCCATTTCTTGAGGTGATGGCATGACTCAATTTTCTGATGTATTGCAGCTGGACTCTGAATCGCAGTTACTTACGATTCAGTTCGAATGGAATGGTGTTCTGAAGTCGGTGTCGAGCACATTGGTCGGAGTGAGCCCTGAATTTGAATTTGCGATCTATACTCTATGCTTTTATGTGGGACAGGAAGAAAACCATGTTGAACTTGGTCCATACCCTGTCAATATCAAGTGCTATCGTCTCGGCAACAAAATTGGCTCTGCTTTTCCTGTCGCAGATTCTTAAATTCGTATGTCCAGACTTATCAAAATGCTTCTACTTACAAATTAATGCTATGTACTATAGATTAGATCGTATGATAGTACCTTATTATTATGGGAATAAAGATGTATTCTCAAACTACTTTCTTCAAACCAAATAGTATACTGTTGGAATGGGATTATTGTTGTTAGATTAGTTAGCACTTATCAGGATTTGCCTCTAGCTATATGTCACTAATGTACATTTAACGTGTATGTGCAGTAATCATACATTTAATGTAGAATTCAGCCAATAATGCATGTGACATCTCTCTATACTTTAAGGCAATGAAAAAGACAGATGCAGATGCTAAAATTGTTACATAAAACTTTACTGTAGTTGGAAGCACTTATCTTGTGAAAATATCTTATGAACGTCGACAACACAATGCTACCTGAAAATGACTTATGAATGTCTCGAAGATATTTGCAACATGTGCTTGCTGAGTTGCTGTCGATGCAATACATAAAACCTAACTCTCTCACAACTTGCTAAGAATTTGAATAACTAGATATTGTTCGTTTCCAACCCATCTACAAAATATAATAAATATTCTAGATCATACGACCTTATTTTTCTTCTTATTTTTTGGGGGAATATGAAATAATCCTCTTTACAATTTGAAGTTGCTAGTTTAAGCCTCTTGATTGATGGAATATTGAAGTTCGGCTAAAATATAAATGACAACATATTGTTCCTTGAACTCATCTAACAAAATATAATCAATATTGAATTTTTTAACGTGATATATACCACCCTAAAAAATGTATAGAAAGGAATATCCTAATATAAGTCCGATTCCTTCGGGCGAAGATAATATCTAGATGTAAGATATTGTGGCTCATATGCTATTAATAATTAATTATTTATATTAACTTTAGCATAAGAGCTTGTGTAAGACCATATGAATGTCAATATCCAATCCAAGCTCAAAACACAGATATCTATAGATATATCTGTAATTTACTTAAAATAAAATAAAAATAATTATAATAAAAGGTCATTAGTATATATACTCACTGAAAATCATTAATTTTTCCATCGGAAAATATTGGTGTAAAAACTGATACTCATAATTAGTATGCTTATGAATTTTAGTATATACTTTTTTGAGTAAATTGCAAATATTCCACAGTTATTTGTGCCTTGAGCTTAGATTCGAGTATTGAGAATCTATGAGTTGTTGATGGTTTTTAATATCTTAGTTATGGTTTATTTAAACAATTCTTATATGATAAGTTTAGTCATTCTTATAAAGAACTATGGTTTTCAAATAACCATAACGTCGTAGAATGTGATTGAGAATAGAAAAGCAATTTATAACCATATTATCCTACGACTTGATCAGGTCTATCAATATATAAGCAAATAATTATATTTCTTCATTGTATCAAGGTTACGTTATCTGTATACAAAAACTAATGTATATCCTTTTGTACCATATGAACAGACAAAAGTATCATTTGTTGTTAAGAAAATTATCATTTATATTAATCAAAAGTATCATTTATTTTTATCGTATAATTTAGAATGTATAATTTATTTAAGAAAATATTATTTACACTAAAGAAAAATATCAAAATCGTCGAGACCACCTCTTTCTATATATATATATATATATATATATATATATATATATATATATATAGTAAAATAGAATCATAACAAGTTTCATTTTACCGCCTACACTGTATTTATGTCAGCACATAACTTCTTTGATCTCTTTTCTATTTTCTCTCTTTCTTCATTTTCATTCTTTTAAAAAAATATACATAAAATATATCTTGAATTAAAATCATGGAAAAATTTAATTTGATATATAATATATGAAAAATAGATTTAAAATGAACAAATTATGATGACATAAAATCTCAAAGTGAATTATATAAAAATATATATACTAGTTGAATTGTGTCTACAAGTTTACTAATTAGTACATACATTATATATATATGATATATTAAATGGTAACTCAATTTTTATTTTTATTTTTAAATTTAGTTTTAATTATCTATTTTATATTTTAAATATTTATTACTTTAATTATAAAATCAATTTTATTATTTATTAAATAACAAATATAAAAAAAAAAAATATATCCTTAAAATTTCAAATTAAATTCATAAACTAATATAATAAATAGATGTAATTTATGAAAATGTACTTGAATTATAGCAAGAACCAAATAATATAACTATAATTATATTCATTCATATATGCTAATATTATTGATATAACACATTGAATGTCTATAATAATCAAATTATATTTTTGAAACTAATTTTGTTTATATATATATATATATATATATATATTTTATTTTAACAAATTTGGAAAAACAAGCAATATCATGATAACATGAAAAGAAAAAACAACTAAGATAATTAGCACACACAAAACTAATTGTCATTTATTAAAATAGTTAAACAATTAATCCAAAAGTTATGCTCACATACAAAAACACATGTATTTTTTGAAAATTTCGTAAACATGCTCTTTGTGATGGGTGAGCTTTGTTCCATGAAAAATAATCAAAGAAATATTTTAGTCAATAAATCTCAATCACAAATTATCGTTAGCTTAATCGCAAATTTTTAAATTTAAAATATTTGTATGGAGATAAATGATATATGTATGAACGCATTAGTGAAAAAATGTTTCATAATAAGATTATATACTGTGAAAGTCAATTTAGTCATCTAATACAAAATATATTTTCATATTTAATATATTTGCTATATATGTAACAGATATCATTGTACTGGAAGACGAAAGTATACACATAATAAAAACACATTTTATTTTATTTTAAAATATTTATTTTATTCGTAAATATATTTATTCAAGTTTATTATATTTATTATAAACTATAAGATATTAAAGAATACTTTATAGAAATTACAATTCCGTCAAGTTTATACTTTTTGTAGTATGAATTTAGTATCCAATTGATTTGAAAATATTTTTGATGTTTTATATGTTTAGAAGTCAAAGCTGATTGATAGGAGCCAAAACTGATATTCAGGAGTCAATGATGTCCATCGTTAGTCAAAGTGACTATACTGACTCAGGAGTTCTGAGCTGACAAAACACGGAGTCCAGACCGTTGACGATATGGAAATACAGCCTCGACTGGCCCAACCTGAAGTCAATACTGACAAAATACGGTTAACTCAATTGAAGAAACACGGAAGGATTTTAGCATTGAGTGTTTGCCTTGCCACGTATTGTAGCATATCTACAGAAGATCCTGACATGTCATACCATATTTTCAGAGTTGCGGAGCTACAGTGTACGATGATGTAAACTTTTGTCAGAAAACGTACGAGGATTCTCAACGGGAAGAAAACAGAAGAAAAATAGAAAGATTTGAATGATTGTCCCTCCAGCGGCACTATTCTTATTCATCTCTATATATATGTGCAAAATCCAATATTTGAAGGTTACCAAAACGCTGCACATTTGAATTCTCAAGTATTCAAGCTCAAAGCTCAACGTCAATTTAACAACGATTTTGAAAAATGAAGTATTCATTGTATCAGCAGGACTCAAGAACTTAAATATACATATCAGCTCGAGACTTCAATATACACTTCCCTACGTCTAGCATATTCACTGTGCTTATCTTAAGCCTAGACTTCCTGAGTTTATCTTCTTTGATAACTCAAATCCCTAGTTGGAACACCACTTTACTAACCCCCCAAAAAGTTAAGTAAAAGTTTGGACAAGTAAGCAACGAAGTGTTAATTGCTAAAGTTTGGTTTCTAACATTCGTAAGCTAGAGATTAAGTCGACTGCACCCTGAAAGCAGTTAGTGATTCATAGCACCAACAAACATAGGAGGAACGCCAAGTTAGTTAGGACACTGTAAAGTCACCTCAGTGTCTAGGTTTTCTCTTGTAGCCGTAAACAAAATTAATCTCGAGTTAGTGGATTGACTGAGTAATCAATCCGTGGAAGTAGAGTTGATCTCTCCAAACCACGTAAACTTAACGTGTCATTTACTTTCAGAGTGCTTTAAATTACATGTTATTGAATCGTCGATCATCAACACAAAGTAGCACAACATTTTTTTAGAAACTCGATACTGATAGAGATATTAACTGAAAACTAACTAATCAATATTCGACGAAGTGTTAAAACCTGAATCTTAGTTTTTGTAAGACAAATCCAAAGAACCACCACATTCCATACGTACATCCGTTATCGGTCCAACCGACTTGTTATCTAAGTAGTTAATAGGTTTGCTAACTGATATCACTCAGTACAAGACATTCCCTATCTGAAGTGACCAATAGTATCGACTCCTGATCGCATCGTTACATGACCGCCATATCCGCAACCACCGTCTTGTCTCCCGAATTTTTTAAATTTGTTTAACTGGTGTATCCCTCCCCATAAACCAATGCGTGCCCCGATGGACTCATCAATTGGTATCAGAGCAGGTTGTTCACAAGAACAACTAACTCCCTCAATGATCGTTGTTTCAGAATAAATCCTTAAAATTTTTTTTTTTCTATTCTACTCATATTTTGTGCGATAGAAACCAACTACAGCAGGTCTACTTCTCTCCCATCTTTGCGGTAGACTACTACGAGATCTGAAAGTTCAGGCTCAAAAGTTACCTAACCGCACAACATTGCCGCATGTGGGAGGTCATCACTAATGGCCCGATCATTATCAAAGAGAAGATAATGAAAATAAACACACAACTGAGACAAGAACCTACCTACGAGTACAAACCGAAGGAACTAGCGGACTTCACCTCAGAAGAATGCAAGCAAGACGAGCTCGATAACCTTGCAAAGAATATCATCTCCGGAATAGTTCCAAGCTCTCATATAGGGAAACTGATAATGTGTGAGACACCCAAGGACATATGAGATGTGCTTGAGAGCCTATGTGCATACTCCGAGGAAATCAAGGAGAACAAGCTTACGATAGCTTGTCAGAAGTTTGATAACTTCAAGCAAAAGAAGGGAGAATCCATTGATGACATGAAACTCAGATTCAACACCATCATCAATGAGATATCAGCCTTGAGAAAAGACAAATACACTCAATGAGAAATCAATCTCAAGGTCATTTGGGCACTCCCTACTACTAACTGGAAAGTCTACACAGTATCACTTTAGAAGAAAGCCGATTTCAATGAGATGTCTATGGACAAACTCTTCTCAGCATTAAAGCTGATGAGTACGACATCAAACGTACTGAAGAGTCCACAAAGGATGAAGCTTCTGAAGAATACGCTCAAGTCAGCACGAGCAAAGGCACCGCCCTGAAAGCTGACAAGAGCAATGAAGCCAAGAAGACAGCCAAAGATAAAGTTGAGTACATCAATGACGAGTTGTTGACCCAGTACACGCAGCACAACATACTGTTTTGAAATAATCTATCAGTATCAGTTTGATATGAAATAGATAAACTAAAAATTAACTAAGCCAATATTTGACCAATTTTTATTAGTATCTATTTTCAGTAAAGACAAAACGTAACCACTATATTTCGCAGCACGTCGGGTTATCGTCCAACCGACCACCGCTTGATAGTCGATGGGTTTGCTAATCTGCTTCTCACTCAGTACAAGGCTCCTCGTACTTGACATTATTTACACAACATCTATTGATTAGTAGAAGGTCCAGTCTTTTTATTCGAAAAAGTTTTAATTTATCTTAAATAGGGTATTCTCCTTACTCCTCATCTCACTCCTATACAGTAGTATCTCCCTCCACCAAATCTTTATGATTCAATATCCTTTTATCACAAACTGCGATATCAATTGGTGAACAACTCCCTAAGAAAGTGATGCTTTAATCACCAACTGAAGTGCTCCAAGATGAATCTACTCAATAGTCTGAGCAATTTATGGCTTCAATCTCTGCAAATCTTCTCATATATCTCTTGTTGTTTTCAGTTGCATCTCTACTTGATTTTCGATAAGCTCATTGGAAAGAAACATCTCTTGTCTGGTAATTCCATATATAATATTATACTTCCTTTTCTTTAGATTGAGATTCCTTAAAACATGGTCAAGATTTCATACTGAAAAGCCTTTATACTTTTGTATGCTCATGTTTTATTTCATTATTTTATCCAGCATATTTTGCGATAAGATTATTCGGCTGGTGAATCCCAATTCATCACTACGCTCATAATGGCATGCTTTTCCTTCATTTGGAATTTGATTTTGAATATCCGTCAAACTCATCAACTTCACTGAGACATCTTCTTGTTGATATATACTCTCATCTGAGGATATATCTTCGAACCGGTATACTTGTACCAATTCTTGGTAGTGGACAACATGTTCAATGTCTAGTATAGACTCGAATTACTCATCCATTTCTACTCGTTATCTGGGTAATTTGTGAAAATATTTAATTTTTCATTAGTTGGGCACGACCGAAAGTCTTTTATGTCATATTTCATTCTTGGGAACTAGATCCTTGAGATGAGAATAGGCTTCTTATTGGTCCCTTCCTTTGTCCAGATTTGTAGGATTTGTCCTATTATCTTGCCCACATGGATCTTGGTTTCTATGAACTCAATTTTTCTCCACTAGCGTGAATCTATTCTTCCTGGTCATTTTTTGCCCCGAGGGGTTCTTCAAATTTGTGTTGGTAATTCAATATTATCACAATCCAACGGTGCTAACGTATTGATTCTTCTCAATTTCTTAAGATGCCATTGAGTTGTAGCTTGTTGGACCATTCTTCCTGTTGAACTGATTCGCTCAAGGCCATGCATAGAGCTGAGCTAAAGGAGTTAGTTGCAAAGGAGGATCATGTGGATTAATCGAGCCATTGATCTAATCTTACGGTCCGTTGAATCGGTGATATGGAGTTTGTTAGGATATAACTACTTGAGTCTTCTTCTCGTAGTTAGATTTTAGCTCGCTTTTTCGAGAGAAAGAGGGTTCTTGTATGTTTTTTCCTCAATTTGAAGCTCGATCGCAATAAAGAGATACACCTTGACCGTGGACGTGGGCCGCTTCGAACCACGAAACTTTGTGATTCCTTGCATGTGTGTGTTGATCTCAGTTCATGCTTGATTGCTTTCGTTTCTGTGCGTTTTCTCAATAATTGGCGCCGTCTGTGGGAATCGAGTCCCACAAGGAGGCATCGTGATAGATCTTTCTGAGTTGGATGCGTTTTCTATCGCGATTTTGGGGAGTTCTTTTTGGGGGATTTCTCATCGGAGGGGGTGACCGGAGAGGCACATGATCTCGGCAATGTCTGTTCCAAAGATGGAGACCGAGAAGTTCACCGCCAAAAATGACTTCGGATTGTGGCGCATCAAAATGCGTGCCGCTATACAAAAGGTCGGCTTCGCTTTGAAGGAGAGCCATGGATCATCATCTTCAACATCTCAGATGAAGGGTGATGAAAAGGATAAGGAGAAAGGCGTGGCGATTGCGGCGTAAGAGGAAGCCAAGATTGCGAGATATCAAAGAAAGGGCTCATACCGATCATTCTCTGCCTTGGTGATAAGGTTTTGAGAGAGTGGCTAAGGAGAAATCGGCACGCGGTTTGGGCTAAATTGAGTCCATCTACATGACAAAATCCTTGGCGAATAGGTTATACATGAAGCAACGCCTATATTCTTTCAAGATTATTGGAGATAAACCTCTTGAAGACCAATGGAGCGGTTTAACAAGATCATTGATGATCTTGAGAATGTCGAGGTAAAATCAAAGATGAGGATCAAGCCATTATTCTCTTGAATGCGCTTCCTCATATGATCACTTGAAGGATGCAATGCTGTTTGGCAGAGAGAGTGATATCTCAGTGGAGGAGGTTCAGTCTGCTCTTAAGGCTAAAGAATTACAGCGGTTATCATCCACAACTCAAAAGCAAGGGCCTGCTGGAGAAAGCTTGACAATCCAATCAAAATTTGAGAAGAAAGGCTTCAAGAAGGACAAGAATGCGTCCAAGAAAGGAAAACCGCAACAACAATCCAAGAACAAGGAAACTTCTGGGGAAGACAACAACAACAACTGTTTTCACTACAAGAAACCAGGGCATTGGAAAAGAGACTACCCTGTATGGAAAAGAAATCAGAAACTCTACAACAAGAAAGAAAAGCAGCCTGAAAAGAAAGGTATGGATCAGTGTGATCTTGCTGAGGCATTAAATGTTGTTGAGTATGATGTTGGCACACATTGGGTGTTAGATTCTGGTTGTTCTTTTCACATGTGTCCCAATGAGATTTGGTTTCATGAGCTTAATGTTGGGAGGGCAGGCACAGTGCTACTGGGAAATGATCAACCTTGTGATGTCAAAGGTGTTGGTAGTGTGAAATTCAGAATGCATGATGGTTCTTACAAGATCTTGCTAGAGGTAAGGTTCATTCCTAGTTTGAAGAGAAACCTCATATCTCTTGGACAACTACAAGAGAAGGGATATGATTATCATTCTATCAAAGGTGGTGTAATTGTCAAGCAAGAGGCGAGTGGTGATGAGTGGTAAAATGTACGAAATTTATATTACTTACAAGGTGATCAGTAATTGGAGATCAGAACTCTACTATGAGGAGTAGCTCATCTCGTGGCACAAGAGATTGGGGCATGCTAGTGAGAAAAGTCCGAACCGCTTAAGAAAACAAGGTGTGATTGAGAATGATGAAGTTTTCGAATAGAGCGATGTGAGCAATGTATTCTTGGGAAAAGCACGACTCTAGATTTTGGTGAAGGTAAGCACACTTCAACTAGCCCTTTAGATTATGCCCATTCAGATTTGTGGGGACCTACTAAATCTGAGAGCTTGGGGAAAGGGAAATATTTCATGTCGATCATGGATGACTATTCCAGAAAATTATGGTTATATATCTTGAAGGATAAAACAGAAACTGAAGTAATGAACAAATTTTCTGGATGGTTGAATGAGGTGGAGAATGAAAAGAGCTTGAAGTTGAAGTGTTTAAGAACTGACAATGGCTTAGAGTTTGTTTCTGGTGAAATGACTGAATTGTGTAAAGAGAAAGGGATTAAAAGACACAAAACAGTACCAGGAACACCTCAACAAAACGGTGTGATTGAAAGGATGAACCGCACCATATTAGACAAGATCAGATGCATATTATTTGATGCAGGCATGTCCAAGAAATTCTGGGGTGAAGCTGCAGTTACAACAGCTTATTTGATAAACAGATCACCATCTTCTGTGCTTAATGGTAAGACCCCTGATTAACTGTGGTATGGAAGAACACCTAACTATTCACATTTGAGAGTTTTTGGATGCAGGGCCTATGCTCATATTAGACAAGATAAACTTGAGCCTAGAGCACTAAAATGTGTGATGTTGGGATATCCTCAAGGAGTAAAGGATTATAAACTATGGTGTCATCGAGCACGAAATGGGAAGGTCATCATTAGTAGAAGTGTGGTTTTAATGAGACACAAATGCCCCACCTTGAATCAAGCTCTTCCAAAGGTGTGCGTTATCGGTGAAGATGATAGCATGGTCCAAGTTGGAGACCCGCTGCAGAAATGTCAAGTTACAAGGTTAGTGGAGTTGGTCTTGAGAATTTGGATTCGAAGTGACAATGAGGATGTGAGTCATCAAGAAGAAGAAATCGAACTCAAGATCTCAAAGAACTATCAACTAGCCGAGATAGACAAAGAAGAAGCAATGTGGCTGCACCTCGTAGATATGGTCATGCATAAATGATATATTTTGTTTATGTCTGCGAAGAGGTTGTGATTCGTGAACCTAAAACTTATTCGAGGCTATGAAAGGATCGAGAGGATTAGATGGTTGAGAGCTATGAAAGAGGAGATGGATTCACCGGTCGAAATGGGACTTGGGTTTTAGTTTCTAAAACCGAAACTATGAAGCTTGTTACTTGCAAATGGATTTACAAGAAAAATTTGAGTTTGTAGGTGGCATTGAGAAGGTGAGCTTCAAGGCTCGTTTGGTGGCGAGGATTCACAAAAGGAGGGTATTGACTACAATGAAGTTTTTCACCAAGAGTCAAACACACCTCAATAAGAATTCGCTTGCTATGGTTGCTCATTTGACTTAGAACTTGAGCGATTGATGTTAAACGGCATTCTTACATGGTGAGTTAGAAGAGGATATCTACATGGCTCAACCTAACGGTTTTGTGCAAGTCGGTGATGAGAACAAGGTGTGTTTCTCAAGAAAAGCCTCTATGGACTTAAACAAAGTTCTAGCGGTGGTATAAGAAGTATGGAGAGCAAATGGTGCAGATTGGTTTGATGAAGTCGATCATGACAGTTGTGTTTTCTTAAAGAAGAGGAGAGGTGTTCTTGTTGCTTATCTCACACTATATGTTGATGACATGCTCATTGCCGCCAGTGAAAAAGCGAGATAAAAGCATTAAGAAAGATCTCAATAGTTGTTTTGAGATGAAGGACCGGGGAAGCTAAGAGGATTTTGGGCATGGACATCATCGAGACAGTCTACAAAGAAATTATGGTTAACACGTAGAGATTATATCTTGAAGATGCTCAAGAAATTTAACATGCAGAGTCCAAGATCTTAGCTACACCTCTACTGCTCATCTTAAATTTTCTCGATGCGAGACAAGCTGAAGACTATGAAGGAAAGGGCGAGATGAAGGATGTGCCTTATTCAAGTCTTGTTGGCGCTTTGATGTACACTATAGTGCGTATAATGCCGCATATAGCTCATGCTATTAGTGTGATGAGCGTATATATGGTGGATCCCGGCAAGTCACATTGGGAAGGTTTGAAGAAAATCTCGAGATATTTGAAGGGCACAACGGTTTATGGGATTTTGTTCGAAAGATGTGAGGATGAAATGGAGGCTTCTCTTGTTGGTTATACCGACTGATTATGCACTAATCTGGACAACAGGAGGTCTCAATCGGGATATGTGTTCAATCTCTATGGAGCGGCGGTGAGTTGGAAGTCACAGCTTCAACATGTGGTTGCATTATCCACTACGTAGCGAGAATACATGGCGCCTCTTGAGGCGATCGAGGAGGCCGTGTGGTGAAAGGAATGATTTCATTTGAACATTGTTCAAGATGTTGTGGTTGTGAGTGTGATATCAAAGTGTTTTGTATTTGATGAAGCATCGACATTTCATGAGAGATCCAAGCATATCGATGTGCGCTTCATTTCATTCGGAAATTGTTGAAAAGGGTGAAATTAAGATGGAGAAAGTATCAACGGAAGAGAATGTTGCGATATGTTGACAAAGGCTCGCCTAGTTCCAAGTTTGTTCATTGCTTGAATTAGTTGGTTTATCATCTCATGCTCAGATGATGAGGTTAACGCTTCTATATATTGTGAGCGAGAATGAATTTCGAGTTTGGTGTATCTTGTTTCTAAGTATGTTTGTTAATGATTCTAAGTTGGGTTGATTGGTCGGATCGAATCGGTGGAGATTTGTTGAACCGATTCGCTCAAGGCCATGCATAGAGCGAGCTAAAGGAGTTAGTTGCAAAGGCGGATCATGTGTGGATTAATCGAGCCATTGATCTAATCTTACGGTCCGTATGAATCGGTGATATGGAGTTTGTTAGATATAACTACTTGAGTCTTCTTCTCGTAGTTAGATTTTAGCTCGCCGAGAGAAAGAAAGAGGTTCTCAGATGTTTTTTCCTCAATTTCTAAGCTCGATCGCAATAAAGAGATACACCTTGACCCGTGGACGTAGGCCAAGTGCTGAACCACGTAAAACTCTGTGATTCCTTGCATGTGTGTGCTGATCTCAGTTCTTGCTTGATTGCTTTCGTTTCTGTGCGTTTTCTCAACACTTCCAATACATAGGACATTCTCCTTGCCACACTATCAAGATTACCTAAGATATCATCCGAGATATACATTTTTTCCATGGAGTGGGGAATTTCGAGAAGGAAATGTTCATGACGATCTCTTCATCTACCTTTCCTCTGTGTTGAGATAGCAAAGAGCTTCATGAACTTGTTGAGCGCTTCTTCTTCTAAGACTAGAAGTCTTAGGTTGTAAAAGTCATCGCGTACTTTTCGTTCAAGATAACCATATTCGATTAAATAGCTTTTGAGGTAAATTATTATAATTCTTACAATCTTTGTGTAACAATCACTCACCAAGAATTTATTTACGTCTTCAGCAACAACATCGTCCCAAACAATCTTTACAACTCCCACCAAGCTGGTCTCGATTGTCTTGACAAACGAATCTTTGAAGATCAAGTGTTGATGTTGCAATATTCATAGATTCTCCCTAATCATCAATAATGTTTTTTCGATCTGTAAAAGGAACTTCATAGAGATCTAGGATTAGTTTGTACGGATGAATGAGCTCTAAGGTGGCTTTTCCTAATGGTGTCACTAATATTTTTTACTGTTGTCTCATTCTCTTTCTAACCTCCCATGATGCATGAATTTCATAAGGTTGGTGCCCTAGTCCTGATTGAAACTCTCTCATGTATCCTTCTAGTATCACCGACTGATTTTCTTAAGTGGGATTTGTGGCTCCAGTTTAGGAACCGTGTCATCCTGGTTAATCTTTAGATCTATCATTTTTAGGTTAACATAAGATTTTGCTAACTCGTATAGATCTTCCAATTCGACTTTGTCAAGATTATTCTTAATTTTTTTATATAAGATTCAGATAACCTCTTTCGATAGAGGTACTTTTTTGTCCTTATCCACCATAACAGATAAGTTGTTCTTCCTTCTCAGCTTGGAATAAGTTGGTTGTTATTCTTTTATGCTTCCAACTTTCTCTTAGATTTCTTGCAAGAGGATTAGAATTTCCTCTTGTCTCATAGATATCCTGTTTAATTCTTGAGGTACGCTATATAAGTTGTTGCAATAATATTGTACCGCCTTCTATATCTCTTGTAGTTTCACTGAATTTGAGAAATCCAGTAAAATTTATTAGAAAAAAATGAGTAGAGGCGTTGCTCTTTTGTTTCTTAGCTACATTAGTTGTGGGACAGATGAGAGCTATCTCTAAGGATTCTCAACGCCTCTTGAAGTTGACCATGATAAGATCCTATGCTTTTCTCATATTTGTGTGTGTAGTTCGAATATCTTGATTTATTTCTTTATTTTGAACAAAATGTTCAAACTGGTTCTCGATCTACCCAACAACGTCTCTCAAATGTTTTCTCTTATTTTTCAATTTTTTGAGATAAAACCTCTATGCATCGCATCTCAGACAATTTGAATCCATAATTTTTCTTGAAGTATGAAAAAATATTTCCTCGGTAAAAACTTAAGCTCTTATATCATTTAAAAGCACGACTAAGTATAAAATATACAATAAGAAAGCACTAGTCCACAATAATTTTAGAGTATTTTTTTAGATAATTTTGGACATCAGTAAGGGATAGTTGGAGAGTTGGGTACTGTTCACAATTTTTTTATAAAAGAATAAAACAAAATTTAAGTTTGGTTAAGAAAACAATTTTTCACAAAGAAACAAATAATTATATAAAACTTTGTGCTTTCACGGTGCACTATAACGTATACAATTCTTGTGAAACTCCAAATAGTTCACTTCTCCACACAATTTAACAAAACAATTACTTTATCAATAAGAGTGGCAATACTAAAAAGATATTTGTCAATTTCATACATAAGAAAATGATTCATTCAAAAATTGTAATTTATGCAGTGGATCGAAATTTCTGTAAGAGCGAGTGGGAGGAAAATTCAATTTGCTTAAAGATAAGATGCCACTCGCACCACAAAAATAAAGTCATGGTACACATTTCTACACCATTGCTAACATCCAAAACCTAGAAAATTATCCCATCAAACTGTCAATGTTGGGCAGCTGGCACTCGTTTATTTTGTAAAATCAAATTGTTAAACCATAACCAAGTACATGATCGACATTGTTTTCATTTCCTTTCCCATTTGGAATTCACTTCCAGCCAATAAAGCATCAGCTAATCACCACGCACACACAGACTGACCTTATCAGTTAGGGTGCGTTTGGTAAAGTGTATCGTTTATAAGCTTTTAAAAAATATTTGATAAAATAATATCCTAAATAACTTGTAAAATCTAAAAATAAGCTTAAGCAACTTATAAACTTATGGAAATCAATTTAACCTCATCCTATTTTTTTATGATCTTATAAATATCAATCATGAAAGTAACCAATTATATCTTTTATTATTTCTAACATATACCATTCGAATTTTATCTATGTCTAACCCAGAATTCTCCAAGTTTTGGGTGGTTAAACAAATAATTTTAAAAACTGCATTATGACTCGAACTCAATACCTTCGACCTCATATATTTATCATTATACCATTAAACTAACATACGCATATTTTCTATCATTATTATGAATACGGTTATCCAAATGATTTGACAACTTGAAAGCTCTTGAAATATCTTCTTGAGATATCAAAATTAAACAGTCAAACACCCCCTGAGTATGTTTTCAGCAAAGTCATTTCATGTCGGTCTATATAGTTCAACTTCTACCAACACAGTCTGGCCAACCAAATTCCCCCAAAAAAGGAAGCAAATATCAACCTCGTAAAACGTTAAATGCACATCAGAATTTATGGTGTTACATGTCTACACATTCCATCAGGCATACAAAACACAATGAACATAGCATATGCAATGTGTTTAAGCTCTGATAAAGACGCGGCAAGCGGTGTCCGACTCAATTAGAGCCATTAATCACACCACGTAGACATAGAGGGTCATTTGATTTGGTAGATATGATGAATCTGTTTAATAGGCTAGAATAGAATTAGACTATTTGGATTATTTAATTTTATATTTAAATTGATCGATTGAGATATATGAAAAAAATAAAAAAATATAACATAATACCTAAATTGTCCTTGTGGTATAACAAAAACACAAATTTTGAAGGTAAAGAGGATAAATTATTCTTGGTAATAATACTTTTGAAATTTTGCATTATGGAATAAATTGAAAGATGATTAAATCATCATCTCAAATTCGAGGTCATAAATTATCGTCCAATTAAATGATTGGAGTACATGCTAAGTTATCCATTACGGACTGAGTCCTTCAAACCAAACATTTGCTTGAATTAGATTTAGGTATCAATTAAACCAAACTCTCCCTCTAGAGATGATGCTCAAATGGAGTGGTTATTTCAAATAACAAAGAAAGAAATCCCAAGAATAATGCATGTATAGACTTTGCCTACAGCCACAAATTCTAGCCCCACGGAAGATCCTTATTTCATGCTTGTCCTAACACAATTTAACAAACTAGCTAACGAAATAAAAAATGCCAGATTATTCACATATTCTCATATGCAGATTGCAGTGTCTTCATTAACAAAGACCAATCAGAAAAGCCGGTGGGTCACAACAAAAGAAAGCCACTCATTTATCATCACAGAGATATGGCTGAGGCTCAAAACAGCTACCTTTCCTAATTTAACTTCAACACTTTCATTTAGCCTCTTCAAGTATATTCCATGAAAAAATATCAACGATGTGAATATGTCGACCAACATCCCTCAACCAAAAACATAAATAATGCTGACAAATATCTGGACGCACTATTACTGATAAATATCAAAGATGTGACTATGTCGACCACCATCCCTTAACCAAAAACATAATGTGTCATTAGTAAATAGTAATACACCACTGCTAGACTATTAGTAATATAAAAATAGTGAAACAAGACTGCTGAACTGATTAACAACATTCGCATTCGACTAATTAGAGACCCTTAGAATTAATCTTTCTTCCTCTAAATGCAAAGCTTGGAGCAGCAATAAGATGTCTATAATCATGCATCAATGTTATAATGTGTTGCAGAATATTATCCCACGTTGGTTTTGTACACAATCTGCCTTACCTCAGTATTATATATAGGCTTTATACAATAATGAATAAATAAATACTACTTTTCTCCTACATGTCTCTATACTTTTATCCTACATATCTTTATATTTTATTGTTCTACATAATGTATGATAGTTTCAAGGGTACAATTAAACAAACCAAACTGTTCGTGAGCTACTCTGAATCGACTCAAAAAGTTCGCTTCGAAAAAGTTCGTTCGAAAAAGTTCGTTTTGTAAGCGAGTCAACTCGAGCCTCGAATCGAGCTCGATAAGTTTATCGAGCGAACTCGAGCTTAGAGATGTTCGGCTCGTGAGGCTCATGAACATGTTTGGTTCGAACTCAACGAGCGGGTTCACGAACATGTTCATGAACCCCGATTCAACATGTTCGCGAACTCTTATTCGAACATGTTCACGAACGTATAAAATAATAAATTATTTATACATATTTAAATAATTAAAATGAATAATAAATTATAAAATATATGTTAATCATAATTATTTAGCAACAAATAAGCATATATATGAAGTATTGATAATAAATTATTTATATATTTAAATAATTGAAATAAATAATAAATTACAAAATATATATTTTAGTATAAATTTTCATCTAACTTATATAACTAATTAACTAATTATCCTATATATATATATATATATATATATATATTATTTAATCAAACCTTAATATATATTTTCATGTGTGTTATAAAATAAAATCATTAAATGAACAATTAATTAATATAATGAGATATTGATTTGGAAAACTAAAAACTAATAACATGACCTTAATATATATTTTCATGTGTTATAAAATAAAATCATTAAATGAACAATTAATTAATATAATGAGATATTGATTTGGAAAACTAAAAAATAATAACATGATTTATTAAGTTATCTTATGAACAAAAATATCGATTTAGATAATTATAATGTATAAATATACACGTATACTTGAGTTACATAGTTATATTTATATCTCTAATTATAATTCTAAAAATAAATTACAAATAACTTACATAACTAATTGACTATGAGATAAATATAATAATAATTCATAGTTCATCTACCTTAATAACTAAGTAACTATGAGATAAAACAATTATAATTTATAACTCATAAGTAGATTTTGAAAAGTAAATGTAATAGAATGATATTGAATATTATCAAATGAAATATTGAGTTGGAAAATTAAAAAAAACAACATGATCTACTAAGTTATCTTATGAACAAAAATATCAATATAGATCATTATAATATATAAATATACAAGTATGAGTTACGTAGTTATATTTATATCTCTATAATTATAATTATAAAATAAATAACATTTAACTTACATAATTAATTTCTATGAGATAAATATAATAATAATAATAATAATAATAATAATAATTCGTAAGTAGATGAATGGAGTAGATGTATTCGAATGATATTAAATAATATATTAATTTTATATATTGTATAGTTTATATCCAAAACTAGTTAGAATCGATTTTTTTTCTAATATGAATCACATCCAAAACTAGCTAGAATTAGACATATTTTTCTTTTGCTAGTTGTGAAAATTTCATTTGGTAATAAATCTTGTTAAACTTCTTATTGTAATTGTTGTTTGATTATGATTAATTAGTAGACTATGCATCCTTTGAATTAATGGAATCAGTGAATTATGATAAAATAGTGTTTTAAGCTGAGTCGAGCTCGAATTCAAGTTCGATCTCGAATAACACATTATCAAACCGAATTCGAGCTCGAGTTCGAGCTCGAAAACGAGCAAAGTCGAACACGAGCGAGTTCGAGCTCGAATATATCTCATAAACGAAGTAGTTATCGAATCGACCGAAGTATCATGAAGTCAAAAATTTTATAACGAACCAGCTTGAATTTCAATTTAAAGTTTCTAATTGAACTCGAAATAGAATAAAATTTAAACGAACCGAGCTCGAGCTTGGCGATGTTCGGCTCCGGCTCGGTTCGTATACAGCCCTAGGTACAATGCTTCTTAATGTAACTATAACTTTTCTTACCTCACTAAGGGGATGCAGAACCACATCAATGAGATGGTAATCTTAATGGACCTGCAAAGATTTTACTTAATCCTCCACACAAGTTTTACTTAGATGCCCAATAAAGCAGGATCATCACATTTTAAAATGATGCAAACAAGATATTTGATCCTACATGTAATAGGAAAATCTTGATATTACAGCAGATTCTTTCACCCTATAAGCATTTTGAGATGAGAAAAGTGCAAGCGCGTTGAAAGAAAGACTGAAAAGGTAAAGCGACTGGTTTGATCTTTTGCAGTTTTGTCTTTTCAAACTAGAGCCCACCAAAATTGTCTTGTTAGTGTCAGCAATTGGTTATCTTCATAAATAAGCACCAGCAGTCTTCATTGTTTCCACATCTCTTTACTCATCAAAACAAAAAATGGCTCTAACGCTCCATTCTTCCACCTCTCTAATCAAATCTAAAGATAACAGAGGTTCGAGAACTTCTGATGATTTCACTAGTGCGGTTAGTTTTGCTCAGATGAAACAACCATCAAGCCAGCAGCGAGCAAAGAATTCAACGCATGAAGCCCAACTTTCACCCGCAGAAGGAATCTCGTCACAGTCAGAAGGAAGGAATGAACTGCGGGAGAAACTTCATGGGATGACAGCTCCTCATAGCCATGAGGCCCATGACAATTTGAGGGTGCCTGTTTTCGTCATGCTACCGCTTGACACAATATCTGTAGGAGGGAATCTGAATAAACCAAGAGCAATGTTAGCTAGTTTGATGGCCTTGAAAAGCTCAGGAGTTGAAGGAGTTATGGTTGATGTGTGGTGGGGACTGGTAGAAAAAGACGGACCACTGAAATACAATTGGGAAGGCTATGCTGAACTCATAAAGATGGTCAAAAAGATCGGTTTGAAGCTTCAAGTCGTCATGTCTTTTCACCAATGTGGAGGAAATGTTGGAGATTCTTGCAAGTAAGTATGATATTATTGCTCTCACACCCCTTTCCCTCTGTAACAGTTTATAAAAGGCCTTTTCTGATCCACTCATAAATGCATAAATTTTCAATTGGAACAAGAAGCCTGCTCTAGGATCTTTACTTATAGCATAACTTATCTTCAAAAGAAAGAGTAGCTTAGCCTGTCATAACATGGTTCCAGCAGTCTTCATTTAATAACTTTTTGGATTTCATTTTTCTTCGGCTAGAAGGCTTAGCAGAATTTAGTTAAATGTTAAAGCATCATATACAATATCATCCAACTAGACCGTGAGATATTACTAGTCCACCAAGGACAGATATATAAAGTAGTAACTTAGACTTATTTTAAATGGATCTACATCAACATTAAGCTTTTGAATCTTATGTATGCAGAGAGGCTGTTATACTCATTCTTAATAGTATTATAGCTTCCTACTCAGCATTATCCTAATTTGTAGAAGAATTAAAGATTCATTTTTTTAGTCATCCAGAAGGAATACTCAGGTTGAAGATGGTAGTAATACTATTAACTGGTATTGTCATTTGTCATTGCAGTATTCCTCTGCCACCATGGGTACTTGAAGAGATTAGCAAAAATCCTGACCTCGTCTACACAGATAAATCAGGTCGCCGCAACCCTGAGTATATATCCTTGGGTTGTGATTCACTAGCTGTTCTTAGAGGAAGAACACCAATCCAGGTCTATTCTGACTTCATGAGGAGTTTTAGAAAGAGATTCAAGGACTACATTGGAGATGTTGTTGTGGTAAGGCTTCTAATTCTTTTCTAGCTTTTCCTTATCACTTATTACATGGCTTATTGAATCACTTGAGTTTATTATAGAACATTCCATTGGAATGAAAAAAAATTAACATTTCCAATGGTACAGCAGAGTGAATCCAACCAATATGTTCTAGCAGAAATATGAGACAAGATATTTCCACATATGATAAATAAAATAACCACACAAACAGATAGAAGAAAGTCGATGTATATAAGAGCAGCAGGAAATAGAACAAGATACAAATACAAGAAATTTTAAATTGCAGTATCAAAGGATTCAACTGCTGCTCTTTACTTTTCAGTGAATTTATACATTCACCTGTTTTATAAAGCTACAATTTCGTTTGAAAAAATTAAGCTAAGTTCAACGGGAAAGATCTTTCAAGAAGCACTGTCATGCTTATGAGATTGAATAATTCATATGCTATGCTTAAGATAACTGTTTCAGTATCTAAAATATCGTCCCGTTCCAGTATACATTTTGTTTTATATAGCTTACAGTGTAGCTTGAGTAAAACTAACCTAAGCTCAAGCAGAGATCTCTCAAGAAGAATTATCATGCTTATGAGCTTAAATAGTTCCTGTGCTATACTAAAGATAATATGTATGTAATTGACTGGTAGATCACTCTAGGCCTATGAAAACCCTTACGTATCCATTATTAAATTCCATAACATATTCATGATATATAATACAGAGAAAAGAACAGGCAATAGTTTTCACCTTTGAAATAATTCCAAATTTGTTTTTGATAATCAGGAGGTCCAAGTCGGGATGGGACCCTGTGGAGAACTAAGATATCCATCCTACCCGGAAAGCAATGGCACTTGGAGATTTCCTGGAATAGGGGAATTCCAGTGCTATGACAAGGTAATTCCTTAATTGGTTATCACACAAAATGGATATTGTTCATGTGTCATTAGTTTTACTAACTTGTTTATCTAAAATAGTATATGAAAGCTTCACTGGCGGCAGCAGCAGAGGCAATTGGGAAAGATGACTGGGGACAACGAGGGCCTCATGATGCCGGACAATACAACCACTTTCCTGAAGATACTGGCTTTTTTCAGAGGGATGGTACGTGGAATAGTGAGTATGGACAGTTTTTCATGGAGTGGTACTCTGGTAAGCTACTTGACCATGGAGAAAAGATCCTCAACGCAGCAAATATAATATTTCAAGGGACTGGGGCCAAACTATCTGGGAAAGTGGCTGGAATTCACTGGCATTACAAAACAAGATCTCATGCAGCAGAGCTAACAGCAGGATACTACAATACTAGGCATCGAGATGGATACCTACCGATAGCAAGAATGATGGCAAAATATGGTGTCGTCTTGAACTTCACTTGTATGGAGATGAGGGATGGTGAGCAGCCAAACGAAGCTAACTGCTCGCCAGAAGGTCTAGTCAGGCAAGTCAAGATGGCAACTAAACTTGCAGGAACAGAACTTGCAGGAGAGAATGCACTGGAGAGGTATGATGGAGGAGCATTCTCACAAGTTTTGGCGACAAGTAGATCAGATTCAGGAAATGCATTGAGTGCATTTACTTATTTAAGGATGAATAAGCGGTTATTTGAAGCAGAGAACTGGAGGAATTTGGTTGAATTTGTCAAAAGCATGTCCGAAGGTGGTCGAACCACAAGACTTCGGGACAGTGACAGGGTCAGGACTGACCTCTATGTGGGATTTATCAAGCAAAACAATATGAGGAAGGAAAGCGAAGCCGCCCTTGTATAATTGCACATATTATATGTATAGGTGCAAAAGTAAGACAAATCAAAGCTATACAGAAACAAATACTACAAGAACACTAGAATATACAGATCCATGTAGACCAAGCATAAGTCAGACACTGAAAGTAGTTATAAGACTATCTTGGTAGAGGATGGAAAGAGTTATGATCACTCAAAGCAATACATAACTCTTGCAAAAGTGTTACAGCTACCAGAAGTGTCCAATGAGAATCGGAGAAGTTCAACGGCTAACCAATTTATATCTTGTTCAGGAACTCATGGCTATTGCTTCCCTGTAAAGCTTTTAATATTTGTTCTTTCTTGATGCCTGTAGACATTTGTTAAAATGTGTACTATTTTAATATTATCTGAATAACGGTGATCATAGTGCTCTTGGTTGGATGATTTATGTGTCCAGATGTCATATACTATACACAAACTGCACTATCAAAACACCCCACAAGTGGCAACACAAAGAGAACAAAGCTCATACCAGGCGATGGGAATTATGTGTTACAAAGAAAAACCAAGATGTGATATGTTAACTACAAAGATACAAAGAAACAAAACACACAAGTGCTTCAACTCCTGATCTGAGGGTTTGTGCCATCAGATGTAATGGGTGATGTTTACCCTGTATGAGTATGTACATTCCTTTTTTCTGAAATAAGGCTCTTGTTTGACTCAGAGTGGTGTTCTAGGGTGAGGGTTGAACAGGTTGAGTTCTAACTTTATATTATCAGTTTCAAAGTAATTGGTGGGAGTATATCGTATCAAATTACAACTTTGTCCTTCACCCTTTTTGGGCAGTAAACCATTGACATATTGTCTGAAGGGGAAAAAAGTGAACTTTCACAAAATATACATCTCAGGATGAACATGGGAGTTACATAGATGAGATAAAGGAAGTACTGATAAAACTTCAATTAGGTTAGCCAAATAAATTCATATTCTGAACTGCTTCTGCAATGCAAACAACCAAATACCAAGAAAGTAATTTGACAAAAACCACCAAACACAAAAAGATATTAATCATGGGATTCATTGAGGGATCAAAAGAGTAACATGCATGGGAGTGGGACTCGGACACTTCTCTCATGATTGCACTAGCACAAGATACTAAGTTGAAGTTACTAATGTGCATGGTCAAATCCTCAAGTGATCTGATATATATCAATCTAATGAATAATCTTTTACATCCTTTTTGTAGTCTCCGAACAAACTAGCAGCACCAGCAGTTGATCATTATGATAATGGTTCCTTCCACATTATAGTAGCATACAATAACTTGTATGTTGTAACAAAATTACTAGCAACCAATGAATCGAGTTATGGAGTTCCGGCAGCTTCATATACATAAAAGCAATACATGAATTGGGTTCTCCGTGAGGACATGCTTTTCTTGTATTCTTAGATAACCCTCAGTAAGATACATGCTTTTCTTGTATTCCCATATAACCCAGACTCATGTCATTCTCAGCTTATTTCACATCAAAAGAAAATCTATGAGCAAACATAATGCTTCCTACTGATGCACTTTTGAAGAAGGGAAGTAAAATTGAGAAAGCATAACAATGTTATTAAACTACTATCTCAGACCTGGAAATATAATAAACAATTGTTATCCCATTTTATTTGGTCTTCTCTTTATTAGAAATAGCCAAGTCTGCGAGCAAGCTTTTCTAGAGTGGCCTTTAGAATTTGAGGTAACCATTGAACTAATAAAAGATAAAAATACACTGTTTCTATCAACCCTAATTTACTGTCAACAGAATTCAGCGTAATTATGCAATAGGCAGTTAATAGCTCTTAGCCGACACTGGAAGAGCATAAGAAATTAGAAGAAATGCATGCTTTCAGGGTGCATTACAGCTGAATCTACTTGACATCAAAGACCAAATAAAAGATTCGGCCACTTCCCTCTATATAGCCCACCTCAAAACCTGTCAATGCATATATGAGAGTATTTTAATTAATTAGTCCAAAATAAAAATGTGGATTAATACATGTCGCAACAGATACAATCCAGATTGAGAAACCAAACACCTGTGTAAAATGTTGGTTAAATCAATCTAGAAATTACTGCCAAGATCGAACTCTAATTCTCTTAGAGGCGAAACCATCCAATTCATGACATAAACAGGAAAAATCTACTTATACAAACGTTATTGTTAACAGCAAAATTAGTATTGTTGAAGAGTGAGTTGTAACTAGTAACCATTCTAGCAGTCTTCCGGCGACGGCGGAGCAGGACCGGAGGCAGGGCCGCGGAGGGTTTCAATCAGATCACCAAGCTCCTTGCGCGCTGATTCTCTGCCAAACATGAATCCATACCTGCCATTAAACACGAAGCTCAACATTAACACAAACTTCTTTCCTTTTTCCTTTTTAATTCTTTGTTATTTTTAGAGAGAGTTGATAACCAAAAGGAAACGGCGGAGAAGATAGCGGCTGTAGAAACGGTTTGTACGAGACTGAAGCTGCTCTTCTGCATTTTCTACTTTGTTATTAGGAGGAACCAAAGATCAGTGTATATATATCGATTAATATCTTCCTCTTGGTGCTTCTGCTATCTATCTGATCCGCAATATTATTGATTTTAGTGGAGAAAAATCAAAAGTACGGATTAGAGGCCTACAATTTATTTAATTTTGAATTTATGGAAAACCTACCGTCTTTATTTTCACTGCACGGTGAGATTTATATCTCACGTTTTTTTCTAATATCATATTCACTAGTGCAGTACCCTTCAGATTGAGTATAATGAAGCACATTTAAATAGATAAATAATATAATTATGTATGTAGATGTCAATTGGGTTATTCTACTCGGATTTAGAACAACCTATTTGGGGTATCGAGCTACTTGGTTCGAATCATTTGGGTTGATATTTTTTCCAGATTAAATTTTTTTAACCATAACCCTAAATTCCGGATTTTGGACTAACCCTTTTGGTTAATCGGGCCGAGAAAGTTTAAGGATAAAACTAACTTAAATATATTTTTCTTGACAATCATATATTTATAACAAATCTTTGTATTAAACGATAGTGTAAAAACAAAGAAGTGAAGTGATAACTTTCAAATATTAATCAAAACACTTCCACAAATATTTTAAAAAAGTTTTATTATTATAACTTTCATAAACAAGTAAGGAAAATTTGAAAATCATGTAACGAGGAAAATTTTAGTTAATTGAGTCAATCACTTGATTTTCGACCAACCCATTTGGATTCGGGCTATTTTCAGTCCAATCCAGTCAAATTGTCAGGTTATTCGGTTCAGATCATTTAAGTTGAATTTTTTTTTAGATTAGATATTTCTAACCATAACCCTATGGAATTGTCGGTCTATTCTAACCAATCCATGAGTTTCGAACTAGATTGACATTCCTAATTATGCATTTTACGGTGTTGATGTTGTTATCATCATTTGAACAAATAAGTAAACAAATTAACAAGGGAAAATATAAGAGATCATGTTAAACCCTCATATGTAATTTTTAGATGATGAAATAAAGATATATCATAAAAACGAAAAATCTAAAATAAAATAAAAACCCTTGGTCATCTAGGATTGAAGACTCGGAGGTCTAGCCTCGTTAAAACTTCTAATGACCAAAATCTAATGGAAAAATATCATAAAGGAAAGAGTACTCTTCTATTATAGACGAAAAACAAAACAATAAAAGTTTACGCAGCACATTATTATGGTATAATATTACCATTTTCCTACCTATTCGAAAAATATTAAATTATTAAATTTAAATTTAAAATTTTCATTCGATAGGTGTAAAATTGTAATTCCATAAGATTGTTTTAATGTAAAACTAATTTTTAATAGATCAAAATTAAATAAATGATTTTTTCATTTAATAAAGTTTAATTACTACCGACATTATAATACCGATAAAGATCACTCAAACAAAAAACAAAACTAAGCACAATCCTATCTGTACAGAAAAACATACCCTCAAAATGGAAGGTTAAGAGAAGCGGCCAACCATCCCTCATATATGGAGTCGTCATCCTATCTGTTACCTTCTAATAGGATAATGATAGAGATATATCAATTAGTTAATTTAATTTGTTATCTTTTATTCCATTCTTTAAGTTAGGTATTTTATTTAATTATTTAAAATTTATTAGTTTCCTAATAGAATTAGATCTTTACTATTTTGCTTGATAGACATTTGATCTACGCGATGAAATATTAATGAAGTTTGAGTTTAGTTTTTTTCCTTATCAGTATTCTTCTTTTAAGAATCAACGATTGCATTCATCATGTTCTTCTAGTATTCCTCTCGAATCAAGAATCTTACTCTTATTTTCTAATATTTGGTGAATCTTAATTAACGAATTAAGTCATTCCCTGCATCACATTCCCTGTAAATATGTGATATACGAAACTATATTATGAGGTAACCACAAAATATTCTTCTTGCATCTCCATAGAAACCAATAAGGGACCAACATAGAACTGGAAGGTCTTCCACTATAATCAAAATCTTTGCCATTTTGGAGAATATGGAATCCACCTCCATGAAACCGGCTTTGATCGATATAATCACGCGCGCCAGATAGTAGGTAGGGTGTTTATTCGGTTTTCGATTATTAATCGACAATCGACTTTTTCGCTTTCGTTTTGAGTATTGGTTATTTTTTAAATTAATTTCGATCCTCGAAATTGTTGTTTGATAGTTCTTGAGCTTTGAACTTTGAATGCTTTTGACAATAAGATGTGCAGTCTACGATAACCTTCAAATATTGGATTATGTACGTATTTATAGAAGGCGATGAATAGTATCATTGGAGGAGCACCAAACATATCTTTCTATTTGTCATTTGAATTTTAATTTCGTTTGAATACTGACGTCGTTGTCGGGTTTGCTTTCATACATTGTAGCTCGCACTCGAAAATATCCTCCGCATGTCGGGATCTTCTGCAGATACATTATGACACGTGACGAGTCAAACACTCGAGTTTAAATATTTATGTTTTCAGTTGAGTTGACCCATGTTTTATCAAGACGTTGAAGTAGGGTTTGCATAATTCATATGTCACACTACTTTTTCATATAACGTTACTGGTATCCTCAAACGATCGACTTCGTGTATATCATATATGTCGCTTTTAGAAAATACCTAACATACCGAAAATTATAATAAATTTATATGCCTTACTAGATATATCGTAGACCATCGATATGTGATAGCATTTAACAAATAAAATTCGAATAATTCAAACGTAGAACTCTAAATTTTCAGCCAAATGGATTTCTTTCTCTAATGCGCACAAAAAAATTCTAATTTAATTACATATACTCGTATGTTACCATATAATGTAAATATGAAGTCACTTCGTTCAATAAAAATCGAAAAATAAAACATAGTTCGACTTTAAAAATGAGCAAAACCTAACCTTAATAACTTTTAACCATATTTATAATCCTAGCATATATATTGAAGGAAAAAATTTATAGGAAATCAACCTTTTTTTTCCTTCTCTTGTTCACGAGAAAATGAGAAAGAAATGTCAAGATATATGGTCAATTTGATCCATTATCCTTTTTTTAAAGACATAGACGCACACACTGTCACACACTAGCTTTCAAACTATAGATATACATATAGGAAGTGGTTATTATAAAAATCACCTTTAACCTATAAATTACGAACTCTTGAAATCGTCGAAATTCACTATGAAAGCATTTAAATTCAACGTGTAAGTGTCTGAATTCATAAAAATAAAAATCTGTCCCTCATAAGATTTGAATCTAGACGTTAAATATATCAAATAAAGTGATGAATCATCGTAGTTTTTACGAATCAAGGACTAAAAATAGTTTTATTTTATACTTTAAAATTGATTTGTATTTGATCTTGTTCCTATTTATATATGTGACAATTAGTTTAGTTGGGATTAGACAAATTCCATCGTGTTCTTTTCTTCTTTACCTTTGTTTTTTTATTCATTTTCTTTTCCTTTTATATTTATTAAAATGTATTTTGATCTAACATGTGCAAATACCATCTGCATAGTATATATATATATATATATATATATATATATATATATATATATATATATATATTTTGGGATAATCCAAAATTCACGGTAATTAATTTTTTTCTATTATAAATTATTTTATTTTATTTATTAGGTACTCCGTTTTATTTATCGAGCTTCCGTGTAAATTCGTCCGAGTCATGTGATTTTTCAATTTATTTTACTTTATCTTATTTTAAAAAAAAATGAATTAAATTCTAATGATTATATCAGAGTTGGCCCAATAAACTATCGTTTGGTGGACTCATTAGGAATTCGCGATTCTCATCGTTTTATTATTCACTTTCCCATCATAATTTACAAACGCTCATATTATGTTCATATAGTACTTCTAGGATATTTTCATAATCGAGTACGGACTATAAATCTCAGCCCATGGATAGTGTTTTTCAACTTTCCATTTACATAAAGACGGAATTTATAAAATATCGTCATTGGATTCGTATCATGAAAATAATGAATAGAAATGGCCGCATTACATCCATATTTATTTTCTAATCCATTATTTGGATGAAGAACCCTAACATAATTGATTATCAGACTTTGAACTTTTCAAACCTGATTCATTTTTAATTTATTTTTATAATTTATTCTTATTTATTTGCGATGCAAAATCTTAACTTTAATATTTAATTAGTCATAAACTAGGTTTATACTGCCGATCGAGGTATTACAATTTACATGTTTAAGTAGATTGTCCAAGGTTAAATGTAATTAGTTATCAATGAGAAGAACCTAATACCCTAGATCTTTTCAACTGGTGAACTTTTGTCTTGATTCTTGCAACATAATTCTTTGCTTATGTGTTTATTGATTGTTTATTTTCAAGCATGTTCCCAAACAACTAACTTGATATAGGGTGTTAGAGTTTATTATTTCTGTACAATGCAACATAAATATTATCAAGTCTTCATTGAGATACGATTTTAGTTAACTTACCACACTACGATACGCCCTCATTATTATGGAAACTTAGAGGTGAACTACATAGCATCGTTGGCCTCACCCCGCTGCCACCCTCCGTCACCATCTCTACCTTCTCTCACTCTCTTCTCTCCCTACCCAAAACTGTAATGAGATTCCACCATTTCTTCTCTATCTTTCTCTTTGACACCGACGCTACCGCAATCGCGAATCGTGACCTTGTCCTTGTGGTAAAAAAAACCTTTCCTCCTTGTGTCTATTCTTTCTATAAAATTGAAACCGACACGTTTCTCTAAAGACAAAAACTTGGGTGTGCTCACCCTTGGTTTTTGTTAAAATAATTATATATTAATTATGGCCAATAAGGATAATTAGATTTTTTTAATTCAAAATTAGAATGATTAATTCATAATTATGGTTTATTAATTCAAAGTTAGGGTTTATTAATTCATAATTAGGATTTATTATTCAAAATTAGGGTTTATTATTCAAATTTAGGGTTTATTATTTCCAATTAGGGTTTATTAATTTAAATTTAGGGTTTATTATTCAAAATTAGGGTTTATTAATTTCAAATAGGTTTATTAATTCAAAATTAGGATTTATTATTTCACAATTAGGGTTTATTAATTCATGATTAGGGTTTATTAATTCAAAATTAAGATATATTAATTCAAAATTATTATTTACAATTAAAATTTATTAAACTAAATAATTTTAATTAAAATTAATTTAGTTAATTAATTAATTAAGATTAATGAAATAATTAATTATGGTGGTCTCACTGTGCGCGGCACAGGAGACCACCCTTCTCGAAAAACAGAAAATAACAAAACTGAACTCCCCCTATTTTTTCTTGCCACGGTCGGTTGTCGGTTGTCGCCGGACATGCAGCAGCGCAGCCGCCCATCCGCACCTTTTTCTCCCTCGCTTGACAGTAGCGTTGCCGCCTCAACTCCTTTCCCCTAAACCAGACAGTAGCGGCGCGACCTGACGTCGCCGCCTTGCTTCCATTTCTCCCTGGCTCTCACCCTTTGCTCAAGAAAAGGAATAGAAACAAAAATAAGGTGAAGCCTTCAATTTCTCTTGATGGGCTCGACAGCAACAGACAACAAAAAAAAAAGAAACTCATCTTTTATTTTATTAATGTTGTTTCTTTTGAAATTCCTATTTTGTAAAATAAAATGTTATACACATTCAATCAAGAACGATTATATAAAATTGTGTTCAATTTGTATTGATTCTAAAGTGTTCTATTGATGTTGTTGTTTGTATTTGATGATTACGCACGTAAACGTTATGGTGAAGATATTGTTGAATATATATATATATATATATATATATATATATATATAGAGAGAGAGAGAGAGAGTTTTAACGTGAGAATCAAAATCATGAATTATTGTGAAAGTTGATGAATCATTTTAAAAGTTATCGAATCCAAAAAAATAGAATTTTGCTAATCATGGGATTCGAATCGGGTGAAAATTTATGAATTTTTAAATTCAAGAAGTTTTCCAACTGATTCATCAATTTTCATAATAATTCATTTGGTTCTTAGTTTTTAGGATAAAATTGTTCTCATTCAACCTAACTCTCTCTCTCTCTCTCTCTCTCTCTCTCTCTCTCTCTCTCTCTCTCTATATATATATATATATATATATATATGAGTTCAAAGATGATCGAGCATATAGTGTCAAATGGAGTTAAAAGGATGGACCTCTTGGAATCGCTTTGTGTTAGTTCTATATAGTTAAGTGTTCACTCTTCGTTTCTACCGGGAAAAAGGTAATGATTAGCGATGAAAAGAAAAGAGGTGGTCTCCATGCGCTACCGCGAACAGTGAGATCACCTCTAATTAGTTAATTAATTAATTATAATTAATTAGTTAATTAAGTAATCCTAATTAATTAATTAATTAATTAGTTTAAATTAATTCTAATTAAAATTAATTAATTTAATAAACTTTAATTGTAAATTAATAAATAATAATTTTGAATTAATAATTAGTAAACTCTAATTGTGAATAATAAACCATAATTTTGAATTAATAAACCCTATTTTGAATTAATAAACCCTAATTTTGAATAATAAACCCTAATTTTGAATTAATAAATCCTAATTGAAAATAATAAACCCTAATTTTGAATAATAAACCCTAATTGTGAATTAATAAATCCTAACTTTGAATTAATAAACCCTAATTATAAATTAATAAACTCTAATTATGAATTAATAAACCTTAACTAAAATTAGTAAACCCTAATTTGAATTAATAAACCCTAATTGAAATTAATAAATCCTAATTAGAATTAATAAACTTTAATTGTGAATTAATAAATATCAATTTTGAATTAATAAAACCTAATTGAAAATAATAAATTTTAACTAAAATAATAATTATAATTGATAATTAATACATCCTAATTAATAATTAATAAATTAAATTATCATTAATATCTAATTAATCCGTGAATAGCATGGTGAGCGCGCGCTCACAGGAGTGTTTGTCAAAGAAAAATTGAAAGCTCTTAATTGAAAGTAAAGACAATATGGATTGAGGAGGTTGCAGAGCGAAGGAGTGTGGTAAACAAATAGGGCATTTATAGAAGAAAATTACTGTGAGGAACAGTGAAGGCTTGACGTGGAGGTTGGTGACCATATACTTGAAAGAAAAATCAAATGTTTCATTATCAATTCATTTTTAAACTTTTTAGCTATGAAGCACCAATACGAATACGAATACGCGATACGATACGATACGATATGAAAATATGTCAATCTTTTAAAAATTCTGTTGGATATAACAATAAATTTTCCCACGTGCATGCAAGCAAACTTCGGTGTTGGTTTCGGCAGTTAAGATCACCAGCTGCAGTTGAGATCATCAGCTCTAATCTTGGTCGTTGGTTCATTGAATGGTGTAGATTAGTGGAGTTTGTTAGTAATCTGAGTTTGTTATAACTCCTTGGTTTTTTCTCTTTCATGTCAATTCACGAAGTTTAGAGAGAGAGTGTGAGAGCAGAGGGTGTTGCAGAGAGAGTTTTTTTCATCTCTAAATTCTGTTCTTGATGTGTGTTGTAATCACTCGATCGTCGTTGAATAATATCATCCAATCTTCCTTTCCCGTGGACGTAGATCTTACGATCGAACCACGTAAAATTCCTCGCGTTATTTCTTTCTTGAATCGTTTCTTGAGTGCTGCGTTTCTGGTGAATGGTTGCAGCTGAGATCTTGAAGATCCGCAATCTGAATTCTTGATCGATTTCTTAACAAGTGGCGCCGTCTGTGGGAAGCGATCTAATCGGAGTTGATTGATCGGGGAAATCGATCGGTGGAAGAATGGCGACTGCGAAGTTCGACGCAGAGAAGTTCACCGGAAAGAATGACTTCGGTTTGTGGCGCATCAAGATGAAAGCCTTGCTCACGCAGCAGGGGTTGTCTGCCGCGTTGAAAGGCGATGAGGGAACGGCTGGTTCCACTGATATCAAACGAGTCGAGATGATGGAGAAGGCGCACAGCGCTATCATCTTGTGCCTCGGAGATAAAGTCTTGAGAGAAGTGTCGAAGGAGAAATCGGCAGCTGCGGTATGGTCTAAACTTGAATCCCTTTACATGACAAAATCCTTGGCGAATAGGTTATACATGAAGCAGAAATTGTATTCTTCCGATCGTTGGATGAAAATCGATGGATGATCAGTTAGAGGAATTCAACAAAATCATTGATGATCTTGAGAATATGGAAGTCAAGATTTAAAACGAAGATCAGGCCATCATCCTACTAAATGCTTTACCCAAGACATATGAGCACTTGAAAGATGTGATGTTATATGGTAGAGATTCAGATTTGACAGTCGAAGATGTCCAATCTGCACTCAAGGCCAAGGAAATGCAGAAGATCTCACATGTTAAGACTGAACCTGTAGGGGAGGGTCTGAATGTGAAACAGAAGTTTGCAAAGGAAAATTCAAGAAGCAAGGATCGGATGGAAAGAAACCATGGCAGCCGAAGGCAAAAGAGGGAGAGGAGAATGAGACAAGAACATGCCATTATTGCAAGAAACCGGGCCATTTGAAGAAAGATTGCTATGCCTACAAAAGGAAACAAGCAATGAAAAATGGGAAACATGAATATGGAGAACCAAAGGAGCAATGTGATGTTGTTGAGGCACTCAATGTGGTGGATTGTCACATGGAAAGGGAATGGGTGTTGGATTCAGGGTGTTCCTTTCACATGTGCCCGCATAAGGACTGGTTTTGTGAATTAGAATATAGTGATCTTGGATCGGTCTTGCTAGGAAATGACTATGTTTGCGCAATCAAAGGAATTGGAAGTATTAGCTGCACCCATGATGGATCGCCTAGATCTTGAAGGAAGTCGGTACATTCCTCAATTGAAAAGAAACACGATATCTTTGGGAGTATTGAGTCTAAGGATATGAATGGAGATCCGAAGAGGCGGATACATATCTTGAAAGATGGAAAAATGATCATGAAGGGGCTGAGGAAGAACAACTTATACTACTTGGTGGCTAAAACCATTACTGGAGAAGTTGATGCAGTAAATAAGGATAACTCAGTCTTGTGGCACAAAAGGCTGGGCCACATTGGAGAGAAAGCTCTAAATCAACTACTGAAACAGAAAATACTCAATAATCCAACAGTTTTCAAACTGGAAGCATGTGAGCAATGCATTCTTGGGAAGAGCAAGAAGCAGCCCTTTGAAACAGGTAAACACACTTCTACTGCTCCTTTAGATTACGTTTATTCTGATCTTTGGGGCCCTGCTAGAACAGAAACTATTGGGAAGGGTAGATATTTCATGTCTATAATGGATGACTTCTCAAGAAAGCTTTGGATCTATATCTTGAGAGATAAAACTGAAGCTTTTGATAGATTCAAGGATTGGTGTGTGGCGGTTGAGAATGAGAAGGGTGTGAAGCTGAAATGTTTGAGAACCGACAATGGTTTGGAGTTTGTTTACGAAGTTTGAAGTTTTGTGGAGAAAAGGGGATTAAAAGACACAAAACCGTACCTGGAAATCCTCAGCAAAATGGTGTTATAGAGCGAATGAACAGAACCATACTTGAGAGGATTAGATGCATGCTGTTTGAATCTGGAATGCCAAGAAGATTTTGGGGTGAAGCTGCTAATACAGACTTATCTGATTAATAAAGCACCATCATCTGCCGTAGGTTTTAAAACTCCTGATGAATTATGGAATGGGAAGATCTCTGATTATGCTCATTTGAAAGTCTTTGGATGCAGAGCATATGCACATGTCAAACAAGATAAGTTGGAGCCAAGAGCTTTGAAATGTGTCATGCTAGGCTACCCAATAGGTGTGAAGGGCTACAAACTATGGTGCACTGAGCCAAATATGGGTAGAGTTATCATCAGTAGGGATGTAGTTTTCAGAGAGGATGAAATGCCTTACCTTGCAAATGAAGAGAGTTCAGCCAATTCTGGGTCAAGAGATGTTGAGAATGACAAAATTCAGGTGGAGCACTCTGATGAACAAGACATACTTGATAATATAGTTCATCAAGATGAAGAAGATGAGGATGGACTCCAGGATAATCTGGACAATTACAGGTTAGCAAGAGACAGGCAAAGGAGAGTCATCACACCACCACAAAGGTTTGGACATGCAGACATGGTGCATTATGCACTCAGTGTAGCAGAAGAACTTGAGACAGAAGAACCAAGATCTTATGCAGAAGCAATGAAGAGCTCAGAAAAGGAGAAGTGGTTGTTGGCTATGAGAGAAGAAATGAAGTCATTAAAGGAAAATGGGACCTGGGTACTTGTTGAGAAACCAGTTGGCAAGAAGCTTATAAGTTGTAAATGGATTTACAAGAAAAAGGTGGAGCTAATTGGTGAAAGGGAACAAGTCAGATACAAATCTAGCTTGTTGCTAGGGGTTTCACTCAGCAAGAAGGTATTGATTTCAATGAGGTTTTCTCCCCAGTAGTCAAACACAGCTCAATCAGAATCATGCTTGCAATGGTGGCTAGATATGATTTGGAATTACAGCAGATGGATGTAAAGACAGCCTTCTTGCATGGTGAATTGGATGAGCAAATTCACATGGTTCAGCCTGAAGGTTTTGTTCAACCTGGAGCAAGAGGTAAGGTTTGCTTACTGAAGAAATCCTTATATGGTCTGAAACAAAGTTCAAGGCAGTGGTACATAAAATTTGATGAGCACATGATGGCTGTTGGATTCATAAAATCCAAATATGATAGTTGTGTGTATCTGAAAAAGAGGGATGGAAAGACTATTGCTTATCTACTATTATATGTAGATGATATGCTGATAGCAAGTAGCAGCAAGGCTGAGATCAGAAATATCAAGGATGATTTGAGAAGTAATTTTGAAATGAAAGATCTTGGTGATGCTAAAAGAATCCTGGGAATGGACATAGTGAGAGATCGAGCATCTGGAAAACTGTGGTTATGTCAACATGATTATATGCAGAAAGTGTTGAAAAAATTCAACATGCATGAGGCTAAGTCTGTATCAGTCCCTTTGGGCACTCATTTCAGGTTGTCTGATGATCATAAGCCCAGAAATGAAGAAGAGGAAGAAATGGCCAAGGTGCCTTATTCAAGTGTTGTGGGCGATAATGTACACCATGATATGCACTAGGCCCACCTCTCACATGCAATTAGTGTGTGGCGGTATATGGTTGACCACAGGAAGTATCATTGGGAGGCTTTAAAATGGATTCTCAGATATCTCAAGGGGAGCTCAGAAAAGAGGATTCTTTTTCAGAAAGATGTAGCAGGTGATCAGACACCTTTGATTGGTTATACAGATTCAGACTATGCAGCTAATGTTGATAATCGTAGGTCTCAATCAGGATATGTTTTTAACCTATTTGGGTCTGCAGTCAGCTGGAAATCAGCTTTACAATCTGTGGTAGCTTTGTCAACCACAAAAGCAGAATACATGGCTATTACAGAGGCAGTGAAGGAGGCCATTTGGTTGAAAGGAAGGATATCAGATTTTGGCATTGAACAAGACTCAGTGGTGATGAATTGTGATAGTCAAAGTGCATTACATTTGATCAAGCATCAAGTGTTTCATGAGAGGTCTAAACACATTGATGTGAGACTCCATTTTGTCCGAGACATCGTAAGCAAGGGAGTTGTGAAAACGCAGAAGGTATCAACTGAGGAGAATGCGGCTGATATGCTAACCAAGGCGTTGCCAACTGTAAAGTTTGCTTATTGCCTTGAGTTGGTGAATTTGTTGTCTCTTAATTGAGATGGTGTTGTGCTCCAGAGGGGAGCATTATGGAGAGGTGATTAAGGTGGTTTATTCAGTCATGAGAGATTGATTGTTAAGGTGGAGATTGTTGGATATAACAATAAATTTTCCCACGCATGCAAGCAAACTTGTGTTGGTTTCGCGCTTAAGATCACCACCTACAGCTTGAGATCATCACTCTAATATTGGCCGTTGGTTCATTGAATGGTGTAGATTAGTGGAGTTTGTTAGTAATCTGAGTTTGTTATAACTCCTTGGTTTTTTCTCTTTCATGTCAATTCACGAAGTTTAGAGAGAGAGTGTGAGAGCAGAGGGTGTTGCAGAGAGAGTTTTTTTTCATCTCTAAATTCAGTTCTTGATGTGTGTTGTAATCACCGATCGTCGTTGAATAATATCATCCAATCTTCCTTTCCGTGGACGTAGATCTTACGATCGAACCACGTAAAATTCTCGAGTTATTTCTTTCTTGAATCGTTTCTTGAGTCTTTGCGTTTACGGTGAATGGTTGCAATGAGATCTTGAAGATCCGCAATCAATTCTTGATCGATTTCTTAACAAATTCAAATATGAATACGTTAAAAATACGTTTATATTTTTATTATATATTAATATTAATATTATTATTATTATTATTATTATTATTATTATTATTATTAAATTAATATAGAATCGTGCATATCAAAATTCAAAATAAAGCAATTAACTAGTTAATTAAAAATCTCAAATAATAATCTTAGTCATAGAGTCTTGTACAATAAATCACACTAAACAAAGTCTTCTTCGATTTTTCAATTAAAAAACACACTAAAATAATATTAAGTCATCAAATCCTCCTCATCATCCTCCTCAACATCTATTGCATCCTCATTTCCATCTTCTTTGAAGACAATGCTTTCCATCTCTGGCTCATCAAGCGATAATTGCGTAATCTCGAGATCTCCAACATCCTCAAACGTACCAAAGTTGTCTCTCCAATATCCCACAACTTAGTTTCTCCTTTGAAGTATTCAGTGTTCTTACGGATAACAAACGAAGATTGCTATGAATGAAAACCAAATCATCGACGCTTTGGTGTCATCTTATTTCTTCGCAATGAGTGGATAAAGAGTATGTGCTCCGCTTTCTCTCGACACATGATGAGGATGAAGGTTGAACAAGTAGTCAATGCTAAACCTTGAAGAGTTGGGGCACTTGTACCATATGTCAACCACAAAATCTTGGAATCCAAGTCGTAACGTTGCTCAATCGAGTCGAATCGTGAAATCACCGACATGGTAGAGAAATTACCATACTCGTTGTCACAATCCTCCTTTGTGCAAGCATCCGAAAAATACTTCTTTAAACATTTAATTCTTTCCTTGGCAACTTCATCATCCCTATGCGGGGGACTCGGGAGGGTCTTCATTAAGCCATTGATCATCGTAATATCTAATAAAAAAACTTATATAATAATAGTAAAACAATATAAAAGTAATAAAATTAAAACACTTAAGCTGCAACTGCTACCTTGGATTTAGTGAATGAGCCAAGCAATGGAGTGGAGTATTGTTTTTGTTCCAACAACTTACTAAGATGGCATGAACCACATCATAGAAGTTAGAGGACTCATGAAGTTCGATTCTTTCATACTTGTATATTGCCTTTTCACTTTTTCTATCATTGAGTCCCACATATCATAAACCAAGTGAAGACACGGCTATCTCGTGTCACAAGCTCAAGCATGTCATACAAAGGAGTTGTAAATGAAAGTATATAATCAATCTTATCCCACCAAATGTCATCTAATACTTTCATTTTCACCAAGCTTGTCTTTTCTACATCATCTTCTCGATAAGAATCACAATGTTCACTTATCACCATCTCACTAAGGCTCCTCTTTAGAAGCTTAAATCGCTTCAACATCACAATAACAGAAGCAAATCGAGTTGCAGCAATAGATAGCAATTTTAGAGGGACAAATGTGTTAAACATAGCAAACCTCATACCATGATTCATGATGAAGTTCTTGATCATATTGTCATCTGCTGCAACATCGGATATCCAAGAGCATAACCCAAAAGTTTCTTGATTATTTTCAACATTCTTCGCAGCACATATATTCTGCAATGCCAAATTGAGTGTATGAACAACACATGGCGTCCAAACAATACTAGGATACAACCCTTCCACAAGAAGTCCAGCAGACGAACAATTCTTAGCATTGTCTGTGATTACTTGAACCGCATTTTGGGGACCTACTTCATCAATAACTTCTTTCAACAAATTAAAAATAAAGAATTTATCTTTAATTTTCCCTGAACAGTCAACGGCCTTCAAAACATGGGTCCACTTTCGATGACGGCCATAAAATTGATTAACGGTATTCTTTGTGAATCACTCCATCCATCACTCACAATGCTAACTCCTTTTTCACGCCAAGTAGTTTTAATGGGTTGCAACAACCTCTCTACATTGGTCTTTTCTTGTTGGAGGAGAGATGTTCTCAACATGTTATACCCAGGTGGCACATAACCTCCTAAATTATGATTAGCAGCGTGGGAGAAGCTAGCAGCATAGTAAAGACTTCTTGCCAAATGAAATGACAAGCCCGATGTGTAGAAGAACCGTGCAATCAAAGCATTCAAGGTGTTGCGACCTTGAATATTGAAAGCTGTGCTAAGAGTCGTCGAAGAACTATCACTCCCTTTCTTTCTTTGAATCATTGTAGCCTTTATATACTTCACTTGAAAACCTTGTAGAAGGCGTTGTACGCTTTGGGAGCACTAATTATTTGTTTTCTTCTTCTTCTTCTATTAATTTACGCATATCCGACATATCTTTCTCAGTTACTTTATGGCAAGCCTTAATCCCACCACCCCGCTTCAATAAATGCTCACAACTCGGGTATACATAGTCTTTTTTTTGTATTTGACAAAAATTACATTGCCAAGATACACTTCCACTACAACTTTCTACTGGCCCAAATATTGTGACATATTTCCACAAAGGTTTACGGCTATCCAAATTTACACTTGTAGACGAGGGCGATATTTGAGAAATCGATCCGGATGAATTAGTGGAGGCCATCTAAAAGGCCTTAAAAATCTGCAATCAACGAGGCACGAACATATTACAAAATGAAATTTATGTTTTAAATTCAAATAAAGAATTTTCTCAAAATTCAGAGCGCAATATTGTTCACAATGATTATTTTATAATTAATTAATCTATAGAAATCCCAAATCAAGTTAATAATTAATTAGTTTTTATAGGTATGATACAAAAGAGGAATATTGTTAACATATACAAAAGATGAATACAAATTTAATAATTTACAATTAACATATACAAATCAATAAATCAATATATTACAATTAATTAATCAAATCATTAGTTAACAAATTGTCAAATACAAAAGGAATCAAAATGAATTGTTGATCTACCAAATCCTTCTTCGAAAACAAAATCGTCACTTGGTGAAGAAACTGTAGATATATATAGGAGCACACTTGCTGCAAGCCTTAAATCAAAGCTACGGCAAGCTCCACGGTGGAATAGTATTATGTTCACTATAATGCTTTGTCATTGAGAGTCAAGATAATGATGTTACAGTGCGGTCGTTCAAGAATGTTCACTTTGCTCATCAATAGTATTCGTTCACTATTCAAGAATAGTTTGCCTACACAGCAATGGAGCATACAATTGTATCATAACATGCAACACATGGGCTACCGCAATAGGAAGCACATGGGCGAACGATAGTACAAAGAAGAAGAAGACATCAACATCTCTCCAAAGACAATACAAAACAAAGACGCAAAAGCGGCAAAAAAAAAAAACAAAGCACAAAACGCAAGCGTAAAATCACAATAGTTACTGGGGGAGGCGTGAGCAAGCGAAGCAAACAGCGGTGGCGCAACAGCTCCGGCGGCGGCGCAAGGTACAACGAGATGAAAGTGGCGTCTCCTCCTCCGTGAGGCACAGGCGTATTAAATAGTAAAGTGTATTCTTTATTTTTACTGTTTTTGGTATATAAAACCCTAATATACGTGTTTGATTTTTATAAAAACGTATTTGACCGTATTAAATACGTATTGCATTTATTAAAAAAAAACAAAAAAAATGTTTTTAATACGTATTTTGGACATATTTAAAACGTATTTGTATTGAATACGTATTTTTTAAATACTTAGTTTGTTTTCACGTATTGGTGCTACATAGCCTTGTAGAAAGAACTTAATTACTATGTGTTGGAAAATTTTCTAAATATCAGGAATTAAATTTATCTTAACTATGTATTTTGATTAGGTCTCAAAATTTAAAAACCCATTCTTGAAGTAATTAATGTTACTAACTTGTTTTCGAAGTTAGCCGATATTGTTACAAGTTTTCAATAGTGGAACTACCAGCTTGGACAGATCCAAGACTGAAGAAGTTTAAGCGGTACAAAAGTCGATCATATTGATATGAGTATCGCATCAAAGACAACTAATGAACAGCTTCGATGAAGGATCGCGTCTTCAAGACCGATTGAAGGAAGGTCAACGGATGTCTGAAGACTGAAGTACAAGCGAAACTGAAGAAAATGACTGAAGGAGTAAAATCGTAGACTGAAGACTAATGTCGGAAGACTGAAGCCTGTAAATCGAAGACTGAAGACTCAATGTTGACGGACCGAGAATGAGTTTGGATATGACTATGTGTCATATCAGACAGCCGACAGACTTTGTGAAAGTCAAAGCTGAGTACCAAAAGTCAAAGTTGGATACCAACAGTTAAAGCTAACTACCAGAAGTAAAAGTAGATGTTCAAGAGTCAAAGCTGCCCGTTGATAATCAAAGTTGACAACCGGTAATCAGGCCAACAATACAAAATCAAAGCTGGCAAGATGAAAGGTCAATCCTGACTATATATATCTACGTCTAATTGAAAAGCATCATACTAACTCAGGTTGTTTAAAGCTGACAAAAGACGGAGTCCATATTGCTGAGAATATGGTGAAGAAGACTCGACTGACCAAACCTGAAGTACATACTGAAGAAACACCGAGTCTACTCAGCTAGAGAAACACGAAAAATATTATGCCTGAGTGTTTGACTCGACACGTAGTAGCGTGTCTGCGAAGATCATGACACGTCATACCGCTTTTGGAGTTGCGAGTTACGGTTTACGATGATGTGACATTTGTCGAAAGATGTACTATGATTCTCAACGGAAGAATTCAACGATAAAATGAAAGAATATGAATAGTGGTCCTCTAACGACTCTATTCTTATTTCTTCCTATATATGTGCAGAATCCAACGTTCAAAGATTACCGAAGCGTTATACAATTGTATTTCCAAAAGCTATCAAGCCAAAGCTTAAGACAATCAAACAACGATTTCAAAGAAGGAAGTTCCTCAAGTATCAGCAAATCTCCAAAACTAAAATATACTCATCAACTCGAGATTTTATGTACACGTCCTTACGTCTAGGATATTTACCTTGTATATCTAAAGCCTTGATTTTCCGAGTTTATCGTCTGTGATAACTCAGATCATAAGTTGGAAAATCCATCTACAAAATCCCTCATAGTTTGTAGAAGTTTGGACAAGTAGGCAACGAAATGTTAGTTGTTGAAAGCTTGATTTCTAACACTCGTAAGCTAGAGGTTAAGTCAATTGCATCCTAAAAGCAATTGGGAATTCTTAACACCAGCAAAGCGTAGTAAGAATACCAAGTTCGACGGGATATTGTAAAGTGAACTCAGTATCTAGGTTTACTCTTATAACAGTAAACAAGACCAATCACAAGCTAGTGGATTGACTGTGTAATCAGTCTGTAGATATAGGAGTTGATCTCTCCGAACCATATAAAAATCATCGTGTTATTCACTTTCAATACTATTTTTACATTGCATGTTATTGAACTGACATCATCATCACACGGTAGCACATCATTGTTTTGAAACTCTCTATCGAGATCGTTTGATCTTGATGAATCATAAATTGAATCTTGACTAATCAATATTTGACTAAATGTTTAAATATGAGTATTAGTTTTTACGTAAGACAAATCAATAACCATCATATTCTGTCTGCACATCAGTTATCAGTCCAACTAACTTGCTACCTTAGCAATCAGTAGGTTTGCTAACTGATATCACTCAGTACAAGACAACCATTTTTTGAACTGGCCAGCAGTACTAATACCAGTACTGGACTGAGTTAACTGACTAGCTGATCTCAACATACCGTCAGTCTTATCAACGAAAAAAGTTTTAATTTACCTACATAGTCCTTCCCCCATACACCAGAACGTACTCAGTGGAACCCATCGTTATGAATTCTATAGAACGGATCAGGTCTTTCCTATTTTCAAGTATAAGGTCGATCAAGGAAAAACTATTGGGAAAATTCTGTAATACTTAATGTTTTGATCAAATCCAAAAACTCTCTTAATTATGATGTAACATAGTATTGTTCATATGTTATAGAGCGAGCTTGTTGTGTTTACTTTAGCATAAGAACCATCAGTATGGTTATCCGATAGTGAATGAGTTCAAGAGCAGTACTAAAATCACTCGTGCTAATTGAAGAATCAGTACAACTCTGCTGATGTATAGTGCAACTGAAGATTGAAGGACTCAGTACTACTGAAGACTAAAGGACAACATTTGTAACCCCTCGTCCTTCATTAGCTCAAGTTTGTACAACACACTTTTTAAGGAGATAAAAAGTTGAATTTTTCCAACCGACGCGAAACCTCAGATGTTGTGAAGAGCGCTTCATAACGAGTTTATAAACACTAAGTATGTAGTTTTTGACCACACATGAAGGTTTGACACTGCGATATCATTATACATCCAATGCATTATTGTAATACAATTACTTTAAATGTTCAATACATTTACTTTATACATAAAGTACAAGTATTCTCACAATTTCTACAATAAAAAGATTTTATGTAAACATTATATAGTATATTTATTTATTCTTTCCCACCTCACCTCTCTTCCCTCATAGCCCCCCAACACACACTCCAAGCTCTCCCCCATGACGTTTTTGCAACTCTTGTCTCTCTCCATACATGACAGAAATGAATGAAGCCTTTATCCAATCAATCGAGCACTGCTGCAAATCCACTATGCTCGAATCAAATTCATCCCCATGAATGATCGACCTCTCCGCCCCAAATACCAACCATCGTGATAAAATCACTGCCCTCGTGACGGAAATAGGCGTTTGAGGATTACCCAAAATGGCAAAAGCTAAATTGAAAGTTTCTCACAAAAAGCAAGATCTCCAAGACTGAAAAACACAGTGCTAAATAGGGCGGGTGAAATGGTTATTAGAAATTGATTATTACCGAATCGAATCGATACAAATCAATTAGCAATATCCAATAACCGATTAATTCGGTTATTGGATCAGTATCGATTAGTGGTTTAGGTTAATTTCGGTTATCGGTATGGATATATTAGAATAATCGAAATTATAATAACAATTAATTTATTATTATTATTATTATTATTATTATTATTATTATTATTATTATTATTATTATTATTATTATTATTATTATTATTAATTTAAAAATAAATTTAATTAGATTCAAATAATAATTATTATTTATTATTATTAAATTAAAAATAAGTTTAATTAGCCAAATAGATAAAAAAAATTAATTTGGATAAGTTTGGTTATCCAATAACCAAACCGACTAACCGATCTGTTAATTGGATAACCGATTAACCAATCAATTTCGGTATCGGTAATTGAATTTGAGGAATTTTGATTTCGGTTAATCAATTTTGGTTTCGGTTAACCAAAACTGATTCGAATAAGCATCCTTGCTAAATGATTCAAATCATCAAATCGTCCATCATTTTATCCCACTATCATCAAATTGATTATGCCATTATATATCATCAAATTGATTATGCCATTATATTTCTAATTTTAGTCCTCGATATTTCATCAACCAATGCCATTCCGACACCACGTAGGACTTAATTTCGCTGAAATATGAATTTGAGCAAAATTCCAAACACTTAAAAGAGTTCGGGTATGTTTTCACCAAACTTTTTTTACTGTGTTAAAAACCAAAATTGATAATTTGTCTATTAACAGAAATTAATCACTTATTAAAAATATTTGTAATTTATAATTATATTTTTTTAAATATATACATATTATTTAAATATTATTATTAACTGCCCCATCGAAAATATAATCATGACTTTTTCCCTTAATATGGACTTGAATTATACATTCATTAGTCCAAAAACAAAAGTCAATTTCTTATTTCCTAAAACCTCACTCTTATTCTTTAAAAAAATTATTTCCTAACACCTCATTATCATAATTTTTCCTAAAAGCTATTGAGCTCATTAAAGGTAGAGGTGTCCAAACGGTTTTAGATTTTCGGTTAAAACCGGAATCGAATCGGAACCGACCTATTTCGGTTAACTGAAAACCGTCAAATTCGGTTATCGATTTTGTTTCGGTTCCAAAATTAAAAAAATTCGATTATTGATTAACTGATAGCCGAACGGTTCGGAACCAAAGACCGTTTTTTATTTTAATTATTATTTTGATTAATAATTGTTAATTAAAAATTATGAAAATCATTTTTTAATTATACTTTATTAATTATTTTAATCATTTGTTGATTTATTTTATTTATTTTTAATAAGTTTCAATTGTTTTAATTATTATTTTATTTATTTTATTATTAATTAATTTTAATTCGATTTTCTAGGTTAGGAAAACCGAACCGTTTGAACCGATATGTTTTCGGTTAATGTAAAATTTAAAACAATTAGTTTTCGGTTCCACTTTTTTGAAAAATTTCGGTTCGATTAATCGAAACCGAACCGTTTACCATCTCTAGTAATACCTCTACATATGCCATCCCGCAAGAGACAATTCCCTCCATATTTATTGCTACTTCATCCTTCAAATTTATTCATAATTTTCATTTTTAGTATGTCTCTTAAATTTGTTTATTTTTCATTTATGAAAACTACCCCATAAAATACTTCCTATTTATTATCCTCAATAATATCATTTATTTACATTTTTTTACCACACATAGCCCACTACTATATCTACTTATTAACCTCAATAATACCACTTATTTATATATTTTACCACCGATTCACCATTAATTAATTTAAGTCTAATATGGAACTATGACTCCACTCACAAAACGCTCAACCAACTTTTACTAAAACTCGCATTGAGTATTCTCGAACATATTTTGGGGACGAAAGAAGTATATATATATATATATATATATATATATATATATATATATAGGGATGGATCAATTGAGAACTACAAATAAATTAGGAACTAGGAACTAATCCTGACTTTTGATTCTTTGTTAATCTAACGGCTTATATTAAATAAGGAGTTTTACGTTAAATACATGGCATGCAAAATTGAGAGGATATTTTGTAATATATGCATGTGTAACCGATTTGTACTACATTTATGGGATTTCATTGCCATGAAGATTATTTCCATTATTAAATTTCCTTAATGAATCGTCAGATCTATTCCCTCATATCATTCATTGATATTTATCATCTTCTTGTTTATCTCCAGAGCTTGCGTGAATGGCGACTGAAGGTAGTTTTTTTTTTTTTGGCGTACGTCAGTGTTATTGGCGTCCGATTTCGTATGCATAATAGACGTATTTCATATGCATAACCATTTATCAGAGGGAAATGAATACAATACGTCTTCCGATTTCGTATGCATAATAGACGTATTTCATATGCATAACCATTTATCAGAGGGAAATGAATACAATACGTCTTCCGATTTCGTATGCATAATAGACGTATTTCATATGCATAATAAACGTATTTCATATGCATAACCATTTATCAGAGGGAAATGAATACAATACGTCTTCCGATTTCATATGCATAATAAACGTATTTCATATGCATAACCATTATTTCAGAAATACGTGAATATAAAAATAAAATTACTAAATCACTAAAATTTCGGAAATTTCGGAAAGGAGAAAGAGAGTTACGATTTTTGTGCAATAAAATTACTAAATCACCCTTATTCACACGTAAATATAGAAATAAAGTAATTAAGTCATAATTCGTTATTTATAGATTCTTAATCTCAACCATTAAATCTACTAATTTTGATGGTGTAGATTAGTTCCTATTTCTCTACATAGGGGTGGTTCCCTCTATAACCACCCCCTATATATATATATATTTGACATAATAAAATACAACAAACAACAGAATAGGAGATACTCTAGCGAGAACAACTCAAAAATTGGAAGGATACCTGTCGGACCTAACAATGGGCCTGTCTATGGCCTCCCCAAAACCTTGTGGGAAAAAAACCACTTAGAAAAAGATCACACGAACAAAAGAAGAGTAGCGTATAGAACCCCAAAATGTCAAACTAAGATGAAATTATTACATGGAAGAGGCATTTTCTATGAGCAAAATTAGAAATTTTTTAAAATTTCATCAATCCTTAAAAGCAAATGCCGTATGGATATTCGTAATTAATTTTTGATAAATTGCTATTTAGATGACGGTCCAAAATGCTTAAATTTATGAATATTTCTGACGGAGTGTGATGCTCTCAGTTAGCATATGATTAAAATCATCTCAGTAAAATTCACATCTTAAAAAGAAATCACTTCTCCTGAAATTATTTTCTCCCAAAGTCCAACAAAACATGAACCAACTTTGATGGGTGAGAAGGAAAAGAAAGTAGTTGCAAAGCAATAAAGAATTTAGCAAATATAAACAAAATGAAGCTACTTACAATCAATCGTAAGAGGTAGCGGCTACAAGAATGAGCCTAACTCTTCTCTTCCCACTTTCTAATAACTCTCTTCTTCTATATGAGCAACAAAATGAATGCAAATTGTGGCCGGACCAATTGACGTATTTACAAGTAAAACCCTCACCTTCAACGAAGGCAGCCTCTACTTCGACATAAATGTAAAGTGAGAATGTTCTTCCTCACGTGTTCACATCAAAACCCATCAATCAACCTTGAGCCTGTTTTGGAAAAATAGAGGTGATTTATGATTAATAGGATTTTTGTTCTGGAACTTAATCAAATCAAGAATGAATTACCTTAGCCATTGGCGGCACCTGTCTGGAAGTACTAGCATCATCGATTCTTCTGAATGGCTTATTCTGGGCAGACAGAGAGTCTCTTGGATCTGAAGAACTTCTTTGTGATTCTTCAAGTGCTTGCTTCAAGATCTCCACTACTTGACTCATACTTGGCCGATCTTTCGGATTTTTAGTCAAGCAGCTATCAGCTAATTTCGCGATTCTTCTAGCAGCTGGTAGGGAATATTGATTTTGGAGACGTGGATCCATGATCATGCTAAATCTCTTGCTATCAGCAGGGAACTGTTTCACCCATCCTAATAGCTTCTGTTCTGTTGATGGGAGGTTTCTGTCCAAGGTCCGCCGCCCTGCAAGTATCTCGTACAGGACAACTCCAAAGCTCCATACATCGCTCTTGACTGACAAATGGCCAGTCTCAACATATTCTGGGGCAGCATATCCACGTGTCCCCACAGGCTAACCTCGAAGGAGCCAAAAATCAAGAAACACAAGATCTAATGAGAAAAAACATGTATACTATCGCTAACTTCTGGGAATATGACTTCTGCAATTGAAGCAATATGTATGTAAGGTATATTAGATAAGAAGCACACAGTATTGATAATTATAGCAATACCTAGAATTAAAATGCAGCTATCTAGTATAAAAGTGGATAACGATTGAGTGATCAAAGATGTTCCTTAATGTATCAAATATAATGCATTCTGATATTGACAGTTTCTCTGTAACAGACAATGCTTTTGCATGTCCAGTCAGAAAAAAAGAGACATAACCAATGCTTTCAAAACTACATCATTGAGATTAAATTAACCTCCCGGCCCAAGCAGGAAGTGCTTATACTCAAATGGAGTTTCCAAAGCAGCATCATAATCTATTTTTTGATTGAGCATTTCATCCCCTTACCGCAGTAGAGACATGAGTTCGGTTTCCTGTAGGGCCTTCTCTTGCCAGCCCAAAGTCAGAAAGCCTGGGATTGAAGTCCTTGTCCAGTAGCACATTAGATGATTTGAAATCTCGATAAATCACCTACACATGTAAGCGTAAAAATAACATAAGAATAGTTTGATAGTATACGTAGACATGAGAGACACCCTGTTAATTGCCTGTCTGCCCCACCAAGGGCTCTAGCCTCTATGTCTAAGACTTAGTAGCTTTTGTGTTTTCATTATGATATCGGAATCCCAAAGGAGTAACAAAGCTATAGAAATGCACAGCTTATGATGGCTGTGCTACACTAGCATCTCATAAAAGCTCTATAGGTTTGAGTTTTCCTTTTTCTAATATCACCCCAAAATATATTGGTTGTAAGTTCAATTTCTACAGGACGATCTATGGATGTAAGCAAGTCAAGTTTAATAGACATATTCCAGTTGTGAGTGTACAGAAAAAATGTACCTGGACTTCCAAACCCTCATGCAGATACGCCATTCCTTGAGCAGCTCCAAGGATGATGTTTAGTCGCCTTGTCCAAGGAATAGTTGGCACAGCCCTATTGAAAAGATGATCTTCCAAGCTTTTATTTTGCATGTACTCATAAACCAATAGTCGTTGGATGCCTCTTTCTCCGTCCACAGCACAGTATCCCAAAAGCTTGACGAGATTGGGGTGATCTAGCACTCCAAGAAATTGGACCTCCGCAATCCATTGCTTATGGCCCTATAAGGCCAATGTAAACAGAAGATTAGTTACAAAAGGCTTAAGGATCAAAAAACTATATCTCACTATGACTTCATCCATAATGCTAATGAATGGGTTAAAGATAAGTCGAGCATTTTTTGGGTTTTAGACAGGTATCATCACTTACCCTCCTTTCCTATATTCTGCATATGAATATTCTCAACCATAAATGAATCAGGAACTAAGTATTGAAGATTATCCATAAACTAGTTACATTACAATGCGACTAGTTTATGAGCAAGATTACGCCATTAAGAGACCCAATCCTAATCCTCCTAGGAATCCTAGCTTAGCCTATAAATAGGACTATGGGGAGCTGCCCCACGGGATTAAGCTCAATTTGTTTAGAGCTAGCAGATTTGGAGCAAGGAGAATAGGAGCCCTCCTACACATAATTGAGCAGTAATTTTGTGCCCCTCTCCCAATTTTGTTGGATGGACAACGACTAACAAGCCTTGTACCACAGGGCTATAGGCGCCGCCTCTTTCTCATTATCTTGTAAATTTCGTGCCCCTCTCCCTACATGGAAGAGAGCTGTCGAAATTTGCAATAGTGAGAAAGAGTTGAAACCCATAGCCCTGTGGTACAAGGCTCATTATTTTGTTGTCCATCCAACGTTCGAGCTGTAGGAAGGGGATACTTTAGAAGGTTTTAAGGTCGAATGGAAACCATGAATATTGTATGAGGTTTGAGTCCACGGAAGAAAATGTTCTAAGAGCAATATCGCACAAAATTCGCGAAACAGTTTTCTCGCAGGAAAACAGGTTCCGGCAGTTTTTGTATAACTGTCATAACTTTTTCTACATAACTCCGATTGACGTGAAATTAGCGGCCACGGGAAGCCCTTTCAAAGACGAAGAGATCCTATTAGAGGCCGAGATACAAAGGAGATCGTATGAAGGCTCAAACTGGGATCCGAAGTATTCTGGCGTGAATTGGATCTGCTAGGAGATTTCAAGTTTGAATAGAATTGAAGAACGGCGGGAATTCTAGCCATCTACATCGAAATCAGCAATCGAAGATTCGCACAAAAAAGTTAGTAATCGAACTCTAGGAGCGTCGATTTATTCCGCATGACCTTATGTGCTATATGAGTTCTAATTAGGTGATTAACAGTATGATCGTAGGAATAACTCTTTGAAGTAACATCATATGAGATTCTAGCAGTTGAACCTTCACCGGTTCCATCATATGCAATTTCTGGTAAATGAAGACGATTCAAATTCGAAAATTCACCCTAAATAGTTGGTTATAACTAAATATTTTCAATGAAATTTGGTTGTAATGTCTAATTCTTTGTGTGAGAAGCAGGATTGAGCAGCAGCATATGATATGATAATACCTGCAGTCCCTGCGTGTTGAGCTTTTTATGGCAACAATGGTGAGAGGGCCGACGCTCCATCAGGGGCTTGATTGAACCCTTATACACGCTCCCGAAACCGCCTTCTCCGATCTTAAGCAATCTGTTGAAATTATTGGTTGCCTCTCTGAGCTCCATGAGAGAAAACCCTCAAGCTCCCTTCTCTCTCTGTACATTTCGGTATGCTCCGAGCAGTCGGAGATGGTAGAGAACCAGTGGATTTAACCACACGATTAGTGTTTGCGACTGAACTATTATCTGTGTTGCCCAATTCAGGTGCTGAATTTCCACCCCTTTGCTCTTACGTTTGAATATGTAGAAACACCTCATCATTTTGCCCAAAAGCTGCTCGACGATCACAACACCCCAGCTATGAAAATCGGAAAGTAAAGATGAGTGAAGAGTGGTGTTCGTGGGAAATGAAATAAAATAAAGCACAGCATGCTTACTTATGAGGGGGTGGATTAGTGAGAAAGAAAGCAACTGGAGAACAGAACGCGTAGCTTTCTCTCTCTCTCGATGGAAACTGGAAAGATTGAAGAGATACAAGACATTCAATTCAATACGTCAATCCCAAACTACCAATCTGGAAATTCTATCCTTTTACTTTTCAAATCTATTATTATTAATTATAATTATAAGCATCTGTCAACTTATTGTATACATTATAATATAATTTTCGCATGATGTATTTATAAAATAAAATAACAAATATTATTTTTATTAAACAGCTGTCAATTCTTGAAATAGTTTAACATATTAAATTTATAATCAATTTAAATCATGTTATCAGTTATTCAGTTATAAACGCACAAATATTGTTAAGTTACAAACTTACAATCATTAAAGAAAGATGACAATGATCAAATAAGATATTGTTTATTTCAATTTTTAAAAGTGGACTACTTATACTTAGCGCATCTCTAACGACAAATAGTAAATTAATTATTAATAATATGCAATGTCTATGTATGATAATATGAAAAATTATTCATAATATCTCAAACTATCCACTTTCACTCCTAAACGTATCTATTCAGAGTAACAAATATTGATAATTGCCATCACCTCAGTAAGATTCGTCGAGATTAGCAAGTATTGGACGTCAACTCATATATAAAACTGATCGTAATTTGTATAAATTAAAATATTAGTCATTGTTTGAAATTTTCGACGGTTGAGAATTTTGGGGGTAATCCTAATTTCAACAAATCAAAGATTGAGTGGATTTTCTATATTCTAAAAGTGATATTGTAATTATAATTTGGGACTAATATTGTAATTTCATTTATGATTAATCCAAATATAATTAAATTACAATTACAATTAATCCAAGTATAATTACATACTCTAAAACATAACAAATTGAAAAGGAAAAAAGGCTAAAGGATGAAAGTAGTACATAAACCGAATAACATAAAGTGAGACATAAAATCTCAAGTATTAATCTACTACTATAGGTAAAATACGAGCTTTTTTATGGCATTCATAAATATACAAATTAGAGTATGGGTCGTCCTATAAGAGAAGAGAGACAAGTGTTAATGTATTAAAGTAGTATTAATGTGTGTATATTATTGATTTAATAATAAAATAGTTAATATTCGAAATAGAAATCTCAAATTAGAGTCACTATCACATGAGATTTAAAATTTTATTTATAAATAAAATCAATGTGAAAAGGAAAGAAGTGAATAAGATGACGAAGAAGAATCCGTTGTTATGTGACGTATCTGAACGAGACCGAAACATTTCTTGGTAATCCTACTTTTCTGTATTTTCTTCGCAGCTACTAATCATCAATGCCACTTCATTTAATTTAATAAAAAATATACATTTTCAACTCATTTAATGTTGTACCACCATAGTCTTATTCAATAATATACCATTAATACTCATCCAAAATAACGATATAGTTTTTTACGAAATAATAATAATAATAATAATAATAATAATAATAATAATAATAATAATAATAATAGCATTACTTTGTTTTCTAGAGAAATTTAACCTGTGAACCTCCTCTTTATAAAAGAGAGAGGTCTAGTATTCTATTTTTGCTATTCCTCTTTCTCCAATTCAAAAAGAAAAATGAAAAAAAATTGCATTCAACTATATACTAAGAGCATGCGGTTAGGGATGTTAGCAGGCGGGTTTTATCCGGACCGATCCGAACTGCTCAAAATTCATTAAATTTTTAACCAACGGTTCGGTTGCCTGCACTGCTTGGACCGGACCGGTCAAGACCCGCCCGTTTGTCCGGTTCCGGTCCGACCGATCGTTTTTTTAACACAAATTTTACTTTGAACATTACATATCCACTTTTTCTATAAGAGCATTTTATATTTGAGTGTCATGACCAAATATTAATTAATTTTCCTTAATATGTATGATTTTTCCTTAATAACCTATATCTATTAGTATATTAAGTTGATTATTTTTCCTTTTGAACAAATAATTAAGGAATTGTAGAAGAATCTTATATGATTTTACTCTTCCATCTAAATCGAGTACATTCTTAATATGTATGAAAAAGGAAAACGTGACTATATACTTGATCCTGGAAGAAGTTGGACAGAATTTCATTCCAGATATTTATAAACAAATATATTTGAAAAAAGAAAACAAGAATTCAAACCAAAAAAAAAAAGGAAAAATGAAAAAGATGAAGACAAAAGAAAACGTTAATGTATACAAAACCACACGCTCATAAATAAACGTTAATGTATACAAAACCATTAGGTAACCGGTTAGCATTGGATAATACCCTGTCCGGACCATAATTTAATGGTCCGGATCCGGTCCGGATCTAGTATATACTGGGCCGGTTCCAGAACCAGAACCAATACTAATTTATTGGTTCTGGTCCGGGTAAAACCCGTCCGTTGACATCCCTAATGCGGGTTGCTGAGCGTTATCACGAGCTAATGTCGAAAATTGATTCCTCCTCCTCTTCTTTTTTTCATTTCATTAAAAAGATTTATATGAACTAGCGACATCTCTTAATGAAGATTAAACTTCCCTACAAGTTCTATGGTCATTTTTTGAGACAAAATATATTCAAATAATTGGAAAATGGCTATTTCTTCCTTCTCTCAATTTGAATTTGAAATCATCGAGTCCCTTGAGCTTGAAAAGTATAAATACCTCTCCAATATTTGGGGTCCCTCGGTCTATTTAATTCTACCATTTTACTCGTTATGCTTTTAATTTTATATAATTTTGTTAACGCTCTCTCCAATAATTTGCTTTACGTATATGGAATAAAAACTAAAAGCTCTCGCAGTACTCTAACTTTTGAATGGAGCGCTGTACTGATTTAGTTTTGACACACCACAATCAAGTAAACAAGTGTGGAACGGTTGAAAGACTAGGAGGGAGTATGTAGCGAAGTTTATTTTAGAGAATTTATAAGTTCAATCAGTTTATAAGATGTTTTTAGAACTTATAAGATATAATATTTCAAGAGTTTATAAATTATCAAAGTGTTTGAAGAATTGAGCTTATAAACTAAAGAGATAATCATGGGGTAGAGAGAGAAAATTAAAAAGAAATGAAATTAGAAAAATATATGTTAAAAATATTGAACCATGGTAAAAAATAATTTTGTAAATTCATTATTGATTATAAGTTTATCAAAAATAAGTTGTGGTTTATGAACTTAATTTTTGGAGAATTTATAAGTTGTTGAAACTTAATTTCATAATTTATAAATTATTTATGAATTTATTTTGTCAATCATTTTTTAGGAGCTCATAAATTGTTTTAATGAGTTAATAAGCTCAGTCAAACACCATCGACATCATATTTAAGATGGAGTAAATGTTCCTTGATATTGGAGAATATTAAAAAGGTATTGATACCTAAATACACGAATTTTGAGCTTATTTTGATTTGTATACAAACTTTGAAAATTATCAAAAAAAAAAAAAACACAAATTTAATTACTATAATGACTTTTATTACGATTTCAAATTTCAATTGAATTAAATCCATCGTGACATTTAGGGGGCATAAATTAAATGATGGGCCTCGACGTAGAATAAATAAAATGAAATGGCAGTGACGTGGTCAATTACGTGGGAATTAACCCTCATATTTTAGTTTTGGGTAGTCAATTACCACAAACTTCTCTCTCTCCTATTCACAGCAAGCACACACATAAAATGGCGAGAAGATTCTTTGAATCTGGTCAAAAATTCACACAAAGGACATGAGTCGATCCGAACAAGAACCAGATGGCAATGAATTTGCAGTAGAAGACATTAGGTGTTTTGAGAGTTGTATCAATCCAATGAGAATTATACAGTGAGGAATGTGTCGATTCCAACAAGAACTAGACGCAACATACCTTAAAGATCAGACGCAATGAACCTTAAAAATCAAGAAATTTATATTTTAGGGAACAATGTCTTTTATGTCTCTCAGTATAACATCGTTCTTCACACCGATTGTTTTGTCCATGTTAAAATTCCTTGATGCCATGTAACAGAATTTTAAATCATGGTAAAATTACAGTAGTTATTAAGTTTGGGTACTTTTTTGACAACTTTTAAAGTTCGTGTGGAAATATCAAAATGATCCAAAGTTCATGTATTTAAAACACTAATAACCCAAAATTAAATATGGATAATACATTGATTAATCTAATAACATGATTTTGTGATCTTTTTAGCCTAGTAATTATAATACATTATTCAAAACCTAATATATCGATTTTATGCGATAATTTTAATTTAAAAATGATTTTTGGCACCGAAAACCACGACAAATGAAAGCAAATTCCTACACGTAAGAGATGACACTGTTTTGTGTTCGAGGTGGATTAAAATTTATTTTAAAATGAATTTTCCTCCATAAATACCTCAAGTCTAACCAAATATTCATCGTGCTGCAAAACAACAAGCGCAATGATATTTCAAAATGTTATTAAATTGCAAAATAATGCCGTTTTGTGTAGGAATCCAGGTGTCATTTTTTATGCCAACTATATTTTGCGGTGCTGAAGATTATTTTTGGGTTAAATTTATAATTTATTGTCAGCGTCACACAGGCGGGCACCTAAAACCCCACGAATAATAGCACAACGTGCAATAGAAATGTTGTAACAATATAATGAGTGAAAAAAATGGAATATACTAAAAGAACATGAATATAATTTTTCTACAAATAAACATTGCTTACATATGCTTGTATGGCGAAACAATCCACTGTAGACGAAAGTAATCTTTACAAAAATACACAATCTTATCAAAGACAAGGTTGGACATTTGAGTAAATATAACGACTTAAACTACGAAAAATATATTTTTATATCTCTCAGTGAAATATGTACACATTTAAACTTCTAAAGCTAAAAAAATAAAAGTATTGCAAAGAATATTACGAAAATAGATTCGAAATATACTCGAATCTTCAATAATTATATATGAGATTGTCTATCCTTCTCAAGTGATATCGTCATATTTGAATAAATAATCTCATATTTTCAAATTAGCTTCCAAGTAAATGTGATAAGTCTAATGACTATTTTAAATCGAATTTTTATATTAACATATCTCATTAAATAAATGCAAAGAAGAGTAAAATCACAAGAAGTTTTTTCTTCTTCAATCAAAATTTGTGTAATTCGATAACCAATTTTAGAGCTTATTATATAAGGAATGGATCAAATGAGAACTCATATTTTTTAAGAAATAAGAACTAATCATGTGCGTAGATCTAGGTGTGTATCGATGGTTTGGATTCAATATTTTTTTTGGATATTTTTTTTTTACAGATTTTAGTAATAAGGTTGTTAATGTAATTTTGTTGTTTAATGTAACCGTTTCATTCCTTAAAATATGGGATTCTAATAATTATTTATGGTATATTTTATTTGCAAAGTATATCATCTTCATTTACGTGTATTTTTCTTGTTGGAAGCATATTACAGATTTTTGTGAAGAAAAACTTAATAAATTTTAATGGTTTCATCAGATTATATATTTTTTACGCAACTCTCTATGTTTGTTGTTGCAGGGAAATCTTATTTTAACCATCTCCCGATGATCTATCTTTGTTGTTTAATTCACAATACATTGATTATATACCTAGCATGCACATATATAATTAATTGCAACATATATGTGTTTTCTCGTGTTCACTATAATTTTCGAAAATCTCTTTAGCATTAGAATACACTTATTTTCTCTCACCGTATATTTATAATGCAACCCTAGAATGCTATTAGGATATGATCTCTGTATATCTAATAAATATAATAATATCTTTTTAGATATAGAGGATCAGAACAGAATCACAGTGAAATTCTATGAGGTGGATGAATTTTGAGGCAGTTTCAAGCCTTGATGGGCCAGCCCAGGGATCAAATGCAAGGAATAATGATGGGCCTCAAATAAATTAATTATTTTATGTTCAACCCAGAACATAAATTAATTTATAAATATTTGTTCATGCCACTAGAGAATAAATACTGACTTATCCATTTATTTCCGAAGTTGAGTTGGGCTTGCACTTAGACTTCACAAATCTCCGTATTTAAGATATCGCATGTCTATTAATTATTTATAGCGTTCTGACTGCTTAAAATAATTAATCTCTTTAATTCCTTAAGTAGTATCACTCAACCTTATTATTGTACTTGAGATAACTCAACCTACATGGTTTTTAGCACAATAATCATTTTGAGCTCCTTAAGGGGACGTCATCATCCTAAACGGATACGGTGACTCGATACAAGCAACTAGCATGACATACAAGCACTGCCACCACCAAGATGCGGAGAATATTGGGTTATCTCATGTAACCCTCACATATGATAAGTCAAAATGATGGTCAGCAACTCACACTCACCTAAAACCTTATCGAGGTTTGGATCAACGTAAAGTCACCGAGCTCTAGGTTCTTCACGACGGTCAGATAGAAGAACTCATCTCACTGTGATCCATCAATACGTCAGAGACGGACCAGCATAGACAAGAAACCAAGTCAAGTCACTTCTTATCTATACCGCCACTTATGACGATAACTCATCCTCAAGTTATCTCAGTTGTGATCATATTTATATCTCATTAAGATTGATCAATTATACAGACTTCTGTGATCTTCTACACACTGTATAATCTAACTTATATATGAGATAAAAAGGACATACATATGCAATCAAGTAAACAATTCAGATAGGAGATTGTAATAGTGGTAACATGAATCATTGTATACAAGCTCAACAAAAACTGATTCTAATATACAAATCCAACAGTTGTTCGTAGATTCTAATGCACTAGTTTGTTGTTTGTTGTGCACAATATTTAGTAAGTTATTCATGTTTGAAATAAGATTACATAATTACCTATAAGTGCATACAAAACATATGCGTGTCTATCTTCTACGTTGTGCACATCATTAGTTTTCATTCAACATTAGTACCTATTCTTTCTGCTAATTTGTTTATAACTCTGACCGATGTCAATGTATTTGCGATCATTGTATGTGTAACATATAAGTATTAGTATAAATTTCCTTTGTAAATTATTTGTTCTCTAATGTTTACTCGACTTGTATCACAAATGAGCACCGATCATGTAACTTCTAATACAATAAACGTTGTCGCATAATTTCGAGAGAATACGAGCTTATTTTTGCGAGATTGTGTACATTAATACTATCTGCATTTTCATCGCACAAGAGATAAAGCAATTTCAATTTACACATAAGTTGACTGCACAATAAATAAATATAGTTGCAAAATAAATTAATCTAGTGCAAAATTCAATGTTATTCAAAACTTATAATCTCAACTGCAAAATGAAAGGTACATATTATTCAAGTAAAGTCATCTGAAAATTTAAACAATTCTGATGTATTTTTAGAATGAAATAACATTCTCGTATGAAACATGTAGTACATTTCATCGGAGCAAGATTATATATGCATTGAAGTCAGGATCCATGCATAACTCGTGGTAATAAGCGGACACACACCATCCAAGGCATCTTATTTTATAATGTTTAGGTGATAACTCAACTGGAGACACAATATCGATGTGCGTACATCTTTGTTGTCGTGCAATCTTGTTGAAATCCACACTTCCAACTCCGGATTCATCCCCATAAAATATTTCTAAATGTCTTAAAATGTACACATCAGTATCTATTGTGTTCCTTTTGTTAGCCCATTTCATCTTCACCAAATGTAACGTCGTCTTGGATACACTATTGGCTTTAATCTATTCATCACTGTAAATTAGGTATTCTGATAGCATCTCTACATAAAAGAGGTTTATTACATTAGGATTAATACACATCACTACTTATTATTTTTTTGAACTATTGTCATACATATATATTGTGCATACAATTATCATAAGTTACGCATAACCCAAAGTGCACTTATGCATGATATTCAACACTTTCGATATCGTGGCACACTTTCTCATATTTGAGCATGTCACATTCTTCAATGATGTCAATCGTGTTATCCAATACAAAGATCTTATTCTTTCTTGTATTAGCATAAAGGCATAATATTTGTTATTATCGTAAATCGGAAATAAAATTTGAATGACAAATCATAGTTTAACATATGAGCACCAAAATATTCATATAGGTATGTACACGTTTAGGGCTTGTGAATCATTTTGTGATACATGTTCACACAAAACATTCATGAAGCAATTGCAATAAAATTAAGTCGATATTGGAAAAATGGCCCACGCATGTTTAGAGGTTGTGCACGTTTAGGGTTGTGCATCATTTTGTGATACATGTTCAAACTTATAAGTAGAATTGTGCATATAACATCATTTCGCAATTAACAAAGAAACTATTCAAGTTTTGATCCACAAAAATAAGGTGAAACATCGACAAATGATTTTTAAGAGTTGGATTTGCACAAAACTCTAATTCTAATCGAGTTTTGATGCACAAATATGTAGGTTTCCACATGACTTACGTTGAAATAAGAAGCCTTACTTTTTGCTCACACCGAAATTTTGTATTCTTCACTGCGCAATATTTACCTTCGCTGGTAGTGAAATTAGAACATAAAAAAATACATCCACATCAATGCGAAATGGATTCGATTTTCAAGGATATATGATCGAGATTTTTCAACAAGATATTAGTGATAAAATATACTTATGTGAAAGAGAAAATCTATGTTTCATTTGTGCGTGAAAATCTGTAATTGAATTTGCAAATTTTCTAAGATTAAAGAAAGAGAGAGAATGAAATTGATTTTCTAATAGTGAAGAGAAGTGAGAATGATATTTAATTAGTGAGATCAAAAGTGCATTGTTATACTGTGTTAATTTAGGGGGGTTGGTTGGTGCAGGTTAGAGTATTTTTTATATAGACGTTTTTATCTCTAATGTCTTTTATTGCATAAAGATAGCACAAAAATAAAAATTCGACATTATGTATAAATTAAATATGGATAATTAGATAAGATGAAATCAATTATTATTATAAATTCTTATTTCTTATTTCAGTGGCGGTATAACCAACCCCTATTATATATGCATAGTTTCTACAACGTAATACGCCGAGCTTAGTGTCGGTTGGGCACCCAATTCAGAAGAACATAAATACAAACGCATTTGAAAGAGAAAAGTTGGAGATGGCGAAATCGGGTAGTGCTGCAATAGGAATAGGCAATGAAGCCAAGGAAAGGATAACAGCTAGATTGTCTCTCATCGAAGACTTGTACTTTCCCCGCAAGGTACAACCTGCTGATGCAGCTAACCCATCCCGGCGCAAGTCCCTCCTCCTTGACCTTCTCTCCACTGACGCCCCCGTCTTTCTCGGTATCTTCTTCTCCTTACTACAACTTGCGAGGTGCTACTGATTGATTTCATTACTTTCTGTCCTTTTTTACCTTAAATTCATTTTTGTGCATAATGAATTACGTAATTGTTTTACTTTTTTTTAGTGGATTTTCTGTTGCTAAGAGTGCTTGTTTTGAATTCGTGGGGGTTTAATGGGATAGGTGATTGGTAGATTCGTTTTTTTTCTGTAATTTTTTTGGATATGTAATTGATAGCAATATTTCGTTGTGCTTTGCTAAAAAAGCAATACTAATTTGAGCCTAACGAAATTAATGAATTCAGAGCGTTATGGGTCGAAATTATCGCTGGAGGAGCTTAATGACTTTGATGTGTTGAGGGATGATTATGAAATAAATTGGCACCTTAATAATCTCAGAAGCATTATGAGCCCAACTGAGAAGGAGAGGAAGTCGAGATCAACAAAGATCAAGAATCGTAGGCTAGCATATATGGATAGGTTGATGGTAGATGGACATTATTTTTCAGAAGATGCAATGAGGGAAAGAGAACCTTATCTGCATCATGAGTATGTTGGGAAGTTTCAGGATCCAAGTGGTAGGAGCATGGCAAGGCCTGGTGAGCGGTGGTCGGAGACACTTATGAGACGATCAGAAGAGGCAATATTGGTGGCGAAGATCAGAGGGGAGCAACAGAGGTTGGGTGTGGCTCAAAGCGATTGGGTTGGAAATGAAAGAGAAAAGCAAGAAGAAGAAGAGGAGAAGAAGAGGAAGAAGAAGAAGAAGAAGAAGAAGAAGAAGAAGTGAAAGGAAGTTGCAGTGGAGAAGGAGACAGTGGAAAAGGTGGACGGCATGGCATTAGAGCCTCCTTCAAGGAGCTCATGGACTGTTGAGGTAAAGTATTATTGTTTTCACTGCTTCATACTGAACTGTTTCTATTACAGCACTATACTTTCCTACTCATTGCTGTTATTGATAATTAGTTTGTTTGCTTGCCTTCCTTCTTGTTGTTGAGAACTCAAGATCTGATTGATTCTTGAAGAGCTTCGTAGTCAAAACTGCCATTTTTTTCCCAACATGCATATTATATTTACTGACCATCATTCTGGAATCCAAAGCCTGAAATTTATTTTGATCAGAAAAGTGTAGTAACTAGTAACACATGAAGATTTTCTGTTAATTCTCTAATGAGCACTAAAAATTGCAATGTATATTTGGAGAAAGAAGAGTGTTAAAAATTGTGAAAGATGCTGTAAAGATTCCAAAAAGCTTGACAAGTGATCCATGTTAAATGCACATGAAGCAATTTGTTCTACAAGGATTACGATAACCCGAATTGAGTGCATCTCCTACCTTTGTGCTCAGTCCATTCGGTTTTTATGGGATAAACTTAAGTTCAACTGACCAACTTTATGTTGAAAATTTACTAATACATATATATAAAGCACAAGATGCATGCTGAGAATTGAACCATGGACCTTTCACATAGAAATACGGTAATCCATCTGCTAGGCTATCAGCAGTTATTAATTTGTATCTCCATAGTCATAATCATGCATTCTTTTGTTTTCTTTACATAACAACTATCCAAACTGATGCAACTACCTGGGCCCAACACTTCAACCTTCTACCTAGAAAGGCAACAACCCATCCGCTAGGCTATGCACTCTTGTTGGAACTTTGATTTACTTAACACATGCATAGTAATCTTTATTTCCTCCCAAATACATAATAATAGTAAAACCATTAAAGCCAACTTGATCCGACGATTTTCAGTTTGGTTATGTTCGGTTTAAATGCAAAATTTGACTGGTTCGGTTTCTTTAATTTAAATGTAAGATTCTGTTTGGCAGTTCAGCTCGATTTTGAACCAAATGCCCATTTTCTCACCCTACCTCTTCAGAATGTTGTCCCTATTCACAGTTGTTTCCTGATTTCAGTGAATTGATCCATATGTATAAAATTTTGATGACATCTTGATTCTTTATTGCAATGCTGGCCAAACTATTATGTTAAACCCATGTCAGAAAACTTGGTTACTCGACTACCTTGTCATCCATCAGTATTAAGCCATTAGATCAACCTTAATCGATTGGTGATGGCATAACTGTATATTTATCTTCTGAAAATGTGCTGATAGTGGATTTAGATAATAGATAGTATGAGAATTCTCTGTTGCGCTTGGAAGTAAATGATTTTTCAATTTGAATGCTTCGTGTATTGCCTCTAAAAAATTGTTCTTGTAGGTAAAGATACTTATTGAATAGGTTGTTGTCTTTTGCTGGATACTTCATGGGGTGGTTGTTACTTTTTAAAGTGGGGGTTGTAGTTTTAGATCTGTGTTCAGGCCTGTGATTTTAGTTTAATTTTCCCAACTTCAATCATGACTCAGCTTCTTGTCTGTCACTGAGTGAGCATATTAGCCAGATAACTTATAACTTATAAGTTGAAACAAATTTGATTGTGAAAAAACTCCAGATAAATACTCTTCCACAGCTTGTCCACTAAATTGTAAGGTTGCATAAGCTATTAGATTAGGCCGACTACTACTACTATTACTATAGGCTAGATACTTCTAGCTTCCAGGCAAGAAGAATCTTCACCTACCTGCCCTTGGCTCTTCCACCGTCCGTTATCCCTTTCCTGCCTATGCCATGCTCCTCTTGCACCGGCAAGAGATAACTTATGACCTCGCGGATGGAGAGAGGGAGATCTCCACTCATTTCATTCAGTGCCAGTGGTGAGGCACGACTCACATGCGACGAACGAATGGGGTAGTGCTACCTGAGCTTTCTAGCCACCTACATTTGGAAGAGGTGGGATTTCTTCTGCATCTTCCGCCCCTTCTGATAAAGCTAAAGCGGACGAGAACGAGTGCAGTTGAACAGCATATATAGGAAATAGCGGACGAGAACGAGTGCAGTTGAACAACATATATAGGAAATAGAGGTGGAAGAGACTTTCCTTTGTTCCCTTTAAAACTGGTATCTACAGGTTCCGGTTTGAGACCGTAGGGATACATTCAATCAAGAAATAAGCTCCTCAGCTACTTTAGATTATCGTCATGAAGGAATCTTCTGACTTTGGGAGTCTGTGGCGTCAATTTAGATATATGGTTGATTACCTGCATAATTGAACAAAAAAGATTGCAAGTGATCAGTAATTGAGAATATATACACTTGATTTTTAAATTTACTCATTGAATTACAAAATTAATTTTATTGAGGTGTGATTGATTGGTGGCATAATTTTTATTCTATATAAGCTTGTTATTAGCCAATCAACATAAATAACTCTCATTATCTTAATATGTGCAATCTTTTTGATTGACTTCTTCGTGTTTCTTCTGTCCATTCTGCCCAATAACATCTAGTTTGACATTAGTAAATTGTATGGTGGAGAGGCTGACATTTAGATGTATATATACATGAAAACTCTTTTTGATAAAATATTATCTTGAACTTTAGAATCAATGTCGTGCCAACTTGAAAATTTGTTAAGAGTAAACGATATCGAATGTGAATACGAATACTAAACCCAAACCTTCAATAAATCTGAATAAACAATATACCCGAAAAACAAAGATTATCTCTTCTACTAAAGACAATCAATTTTCTTGACTCTTCGCCAAATACTCCTTGTGAGTCATTTGGCTAGTAGTTCAATTTTCAAATGATTCACTTTAGACCCAATGAATTGCTAGAATTGATAACAGGCTGATAATGGCCTCCAGATGTTGTAACCGCAGGTGAGGACCCTTACTGAGATTAGCCTCTAGATGCCGTCACTATAAGCAAAATTTTGGATATAGTATGGGTGATCTGAGGGTCCCAATAACTATTTGGGATGGCTGAATATAATACAGTAGGTCAGACCCTATTGTTAGACTTAGAATAAGGAGAACGAACCCAGAGTACTAAACCCAAACCTCGAATAAATCTATTCCAAAATAACAAAGATGATAAGAAGAGGTCCAAAGACAGCCCAAAGAGTTCTCTCTCCTCTCCAAGTGTGATGTGCCTTGCCTGATCTCAGAATAATTCCTAGACGAGAAGACCTCTTTTATTTTTACCAGGCCATAAGAAGCCCACTAAAGGAGCTCGCAGACCAACTGACAACTAACAGTTAATTACTAAAATAACTAAAGAAATGAATAAAAACCCCAGAACTCTTGTAAATTCTATTTGTAACAAAACCTTCAGTTAGATCTTAGTTCAGTGTGTTTGGGGGATGACCAGAACTATGGATGGAAACAGGGCAAGGTCTCATGTTCCCCCTCCAACACCTTTTTGCATAGGGATGCTTGAAACGAAATTTGTAGAGTTTTAAAACACCACACGGGAAACTTTTGGGAATGAAACTAAATATCAGTTAAACTATATCCAATAAGAGAATAGGAAAATCACAGAAACAACACGAAATTCAGAGAAAATCAGTCATATATATACATATATACTAGGAAGCATGAATACGCTGAAAGGGTCTGAGTATTATAAAATCACAGAAACAACACGAAATTGGAGAAAATCAGTCATGTATATACATACATACTAGGAAGCATGAATACGCTGAAAGGGTCTGAGTATTTTGCCACATACGTAATTACTACGAATAAGAACTAAATACGCCTTAAATACGTCTTTAATACGTTTTTTCTGGGGGGGGTGGTTTTTTGAGATTTTTTTTAAAAACATATTAAATGTGCTTAAATATGTTTTCACAAAGTCCAATATGCTGGATTAGGGTTTCAACACATAATTACACATCAAAAATCAAAATTGTTGGTTCAGGTTTCAACACATTATTAGAGGGGGGGAGAGCATATCACGTCGCTGCCTGGTCCTCACCGCCGCTCACATAGGCGCCGCCACCCAAGTACCTGCCACCGCTCACACCGGTGCCGTTGAATCTATTTTCCTCCTCTTCTTCTTCTTCTTCTTCTTCTTCTTCTTCTTTTACAGTTTTCCCTTTTCTCTATTTTCATTTTGTTCTTCTCTTTTTGTTTGATTAACAATGAGTGGTCAATAATGGATTGATTGATAATGGGTTAGTGCTTGAATATTTTTTTCTATTTTCGTTTTCTCATTTTCCCTTTGGTAGATTAATACGGGCCAATGCTTGAATCATTTTTTCTATGTGCAAACTTTTATGCTATTATTTGAGACTTAATTAAATAGTTATTTGCTTTATTTTGATATAAATAAGTCTATACTTGATCTAGTATTATTGTTATTAATAAAATATTGAAATATAATAAAAAAATATAAACATATTTTGAACATAGTCGTATTTTGATTTTTAGAAAATTGTCGTATTTTCGTAGTCGTATCATATCATATTTCGTATTCATATTGGTGCTTCCTAGCATATATATATATATATATATATGGGAGGGTTAACGCGAGAATCATTTTTATCGTGAGAACAAAAAAATAATAAATTCGGTGTGAAACTTGATGAATCCGCTGGGAAAGTTACTGAATCCAAAAAAAATAGAATTTTCGCCTCTCATGGGATTCGAACCCTGGTTAAAATTCCGAATTTTTGAATTCAGTAACTTTCCCAATTGATTCATTAACTTTCATAGAAATTCATTTTGTTCGTAAAGAATTTTCGTAGTTCTTAGTTCTCACGTTAAAATTGGTTCTTATTTGAACCTCACTCTTTCTCTATATATAAGAAAGTTCAAATAAAACCTTATTTAAAGTAAAAACATAAGAACCATTTTCAGTCATTAGATCGCGAAGATTTAGGGTGATGCATCAATTTGTTAGATGAGTGGATTGTGCATCGCCCGAATTCGAATCCCATAAGGAGCAAAATTAAAATAAAATAAAATTAGTGTAGTAATTTTTCATGGAGAATGGATTGTTCTAACGTTTGTAAAATAATAAAAGATTTTACAATAATCCACTCATATATATATATATACCCATATATATATATATGGTATAGGAAGTAGATCAAATGAGAACTATATTTTTTTTGCAAAGTTACAAATTATGCACAACACGTATAAGTTGATGTACATAACGTATGAAGTTGTTGTACAACTATTTCTCTTTGAAATTGGTATCTTGTGCGCTAACTTTAGAATGTTATCGTTGTGCATCAACTTTGTACGTTTTATAAATCAACTTTATCAAGTTTTGAACAAATCATAGTTTCGCAAAAAAGATGTAGTTCTCACCATAACATCCTCCTATATATACATATATAGTGGGAGAGTTAACGTAAAATCTATTTTTATCGTGAGAATCACTTGATACATTTGACTGAAAGTTGATGCTTCTGTTGGGAAATTATTGCACCAATAATAAATGAAAATTTCACCCCGGGTTTGAATCCCATGAGGGACGATTTTTTTGGTGCAGTAACTTTCCTTACGGATGCATCAACTATTGTGATTCTCACGATAAAATGGTTCTTATTTAAACCTCTCTCTATATATATAGACTCTATATATATGTAGAGAGGGGGGCTTGTTTTTACCATTACATGTAATCTTTAAATCTCTATTCTTTTTATCTGGAAGAACAAAGGCAGGTGCTGTGATTGTTGCATGGATTGTTTCAGTCGAGCAGCAGTATAGAAGTCAACTAGGGTTAGAAACTTTGGGCTTGATAAGACCAAACTGCTACATCTACATAACTAATGCTTATAAGATTATTTGTATTAAAGTATGTACAGGGTAGGTTTTGCTAGACCCATTACCTGTCCGAACCCACCTAAGACCTGTTTGACCGGGTTTCAACCTGCCTCAGCAGAGCAGGTTGGCAAGGGTTTGGGCCCACCCCTGTTCCAATCCCATCCTGTATCTCATTAGGTTAGGGGTTATGGTTGCACTAGGTTTGGTTGGCGGGACATGGGGGCAACTTTTCTCTGAGTAATAGGTTTAGCCTCCTGTTACAGACAAAATTCTATTTCTAGCCCCACGTTATGTTTTGAACTTCTTATAATGGCTAGTTTTGTGGTGGTGTTTTAATTGCTATGCTTCTACATTTCTCCCCAACAGAATCTTCTTAATGTTGTTAGATTTTTTACTTTTCCTGTATCCCTTGTAGTTATAAAATATCATCTTTTGAAAACAAAATGGATTGAACATTCTCATTGTAAACTATAATTTATATTGCTGGCAATATTGGGAGTATTACTTTCATTTGCATATTTGATCACATTCTCTAGGTGGACCAGAATCGCAACACCGAGACGAGCGCTGCAGAACCCTTAGTGGCGGACAGTTTGTCTATGGAGGAAATGCAAGATCGGATGGAGCAGTTCATGTATATAATGCAGCAGAAGTTCTTGTCAGGGGAAGACCATCAGCATCTCGACTACTTGAAAATCGACGAGGATGAGACTTTGGATGATCATTGGATGAAAGAAGCTAATCAAGACGCTGAAGAAAAGTATTTTGATGATGTTTGAGAGCGTGAAGTTCATAATTTTATATTTACTGTGAATCTTCACTTTCAGTTATCATATATATAGTTTTGTTTGAGAGCGTGAAGTTCATAATTTTATATTTAGACTGTGAATCTTCACTTTCAGTTATCATATATATAGTTTTCCTTTCTCCCATTATATCATTGTCATATGATATGCAGTTATCTCAATTGCTTTAAGATAATTTCATTCATCTACCATACCCACAGCCAGCTTTTCTGGAGCAATATTTCTCATGTTCAAATTCTGAAATTGACGAAGCACCAAATGAATTAAATAAACGTTAATAGAAGGTGTTAGTTTTGCGTTATTTTCCTTGATTATAATAAAAGTTATGGTATAAAAGGGTCGAAGTATTGTGATTAAATAAACGTTAATAGAAGGTGTTAGTTTTGCGTTATTTTCCTTGATTATAATAAAAGTTATGGTATAAAAGTTATGACAATCAGTGATGTGCTACAAAAACAAAACTAATATGCTAAAATTGCATATTTCCATGGTATTTTACGATATTTTCATAATGTAAATTTACATGTTAACAAGTATAATGTATTTTATGCACAATGTATCAATGTTTTGTGCATAAGTATGATTAAACATTAAACACACCTAAGCACGATGTGAACAATAAATATGCACCTATAAATTTTTATAAAAAAAAGTCAATAATTATAATGAATTTTCAACACTAAAAAACGACCAACATACATAATCCAGAAAAAGGAAAATATTTAATAATTTAAAATATGCCGAAATTACAAATTCCCAAAATATGAAAAATTATGTAAACTGTTTGATAACGTTATGACCGAGAAATTTCAGATGTCCATGATGGGACATATGAACTTCTTCCAAGGGCTAAGCAGTCAGTAGAATGTATTTTCATAAATCAAACCAAGCACACCAAGGAGCTGACCAACAAATTCGAAGTTCAGAAATCAAAGTCTGTGAAGATTCCAACGAACATAAACTGGAAGATGGATCCAGGCACTAAAGGCAAGCGAGTGGACCACACCAAATATCGAGGAATCATTGGATAGCTGCTCTACCTTACTGTCAGTAGACCCGACATAGCATACGCAGTAGGAGTACGTGCCAGATATCAAACCGATCCAAGAGAGGCTCATCTGGAAACAGCTAAAAGTATATTGAACTACCTCAAAGGCACACCCAACATGGGTTTATGGTATCCTGTTGACAATAACTTCGAACTTTCAGGTTATTATGACTATGATTTTGTAGGTTTCAGATTAGATAGGAAATCAACTTCAGAGACTTGCTAGTTTCTAGGAAGCAAACTGATTTCTTGGTTTGCCAAGGAACAAACATCAGTCGTAACATCCACAACTGGAGCTAAGTATATGGCCGCTGGAAGCTGTTGTTCTCAAATCCTCTGGCTGAAGCAACAACTGAGAGATTATGTAGTCACAACAAATGAAGTACCAATCTACTTCGACAGCTTTAGCCATCACTTTGAATCCAATCTTACACACCAAATGCAAGCACGTAGATGTCAAACATCATTTCATCCGATATCATATTCAAAAGAAGGACATCGTTGTTGAGAAAATTCACATTAATATACAAGGTGTTAATATCCTGACGAAGCCGCTTGTTGAAGATAGATTCAGCATGCTATATGGAAAGCTAGGGCTCTCGAATCCAGAGGAGTTAAGAGCTTTGAGTCTGACTGGTTAAACCTAGCATATATCAGTTAGTAGCTGAGTCTAACTCGTTAAAGATGAACATAACTCATGTCAAACTAATAGGCAGGACGAGCAAACACCAGTGGACCAACTATCAAACGTTAGTTGGTATCAACAAACCAAACAGATAAAGGACAAACTGAAGGCAGTTTATAAATTACCTTTCACTATAAGTATAGTCTGGCAACATCAAACTACTATAAGTATCAATATCACTTGATGCCAGTGCCATCGACTAAAGAGGTATCGGTTGACTACAATGCTCAGCTGACTGGTATGTATACTGATTCATTAAACTAATAAAGCATACTAACATAAATGCATGATTGTAGCTAAAAATATTTTGAATTTATTTCGTCATTTATTTCAAATGATTTGAGTTAATTCATTTGAAATTTGACTTGATATGCTTTGAATTTCAAACTCGCATTTAATGCTCTGACAGATAAAAGACGTGAAAAGACATAAAGTCTTTAGTGTTATCTTACCAAAATGCCCCAGAAGCTAAAATGTTTATTCCTAAAATCTAGTGCACGTTCTCTATCATGTTATCTTTCTATAAATATATTGTTTTCCACAAATAAACATATATCATCTCAAAGTTCCCAACTCACATATCTTCTTACTTCTTACATGATCTAAACATGGATTTCAAGGGACCAAACATCTCCGACAACGACGAACTTAACCTTCTTATGTCTGAAATGGAGATGGAAGTACACAGCGAGCTAGAAGCCTCCTATGAGATCCCGTCAAATGAGATGTTGCCATTGTGCTTGATGTTCTTCGTCTTCTTCCTGTCGCACCCAACGATGGTGAACTTCACCTGACGGTTCTGGACTGTGAACTTGTCGGTGACACGGAGGCCCTTCCAGTCCTTGGAGGTTTCTTTTACGACATCATCACCTTCTCTCCTCACCAATGAACACAGACGTAGTCTTCAACGTCATGTGTTGGATCTTCTTTCGACGACAGAGTTTGTTTTTGTGTCTTTTGACAGGTCTTGCCAAGAAGATTTGAAGCAAAAGAACCTCTCTACCATATCCATCTTCATAAGCTAATCTTCATCCATACTATTTTTGATCATAACAAAAATGGGGAAGAGTTGAAAAGTTATAGCGGAAGAGTATAAGAGAAAAAGCTTCGCAAAAGAGCTTCGCATATGTTTTTAGGAAGAGTACGCAAAGAGTTTATGGAAGAGTCAAGAGAAGGTCAAATGAAGAGATTGAGGATGATGCTTCTCTAAGAGCTGAGAATAGCTACATCTCTTACTGACGAAGAGAGGACAATGCAGAGAAGAAGATGAACATGGTCATAAAAAGTTATAGTAGAACTATATAGGTCTTGTTGCTGATACTAAGAATAAATGAGTTATCTTGTAATGTCAGCAACCTAACATCAATAAAATTGACCTAGTTCATCCTGACGATAATGACTTTTTGTCCAGGCTCTGTACTTGCTTTTAACTTTATTATGCTGAACTAACCATATTTTGCAGATAATGATGATTACAGCAAGGAGAATCAAGTCCACCTGCTGAAACTGGTTATCAATCTTTCTAGTTATTTGTCAGTATAATGTTTAAGGTTTTGGCAAATAATCAAAAAGGGAAAAATTATTGGGAAAATTCCTAAGTATCAAGAATACTGGAAAACTCATGTGCATCAAGAATTAATCTATCTTAACTGTGTGTTTTGATTAGATCACAAAACCTTTGATGATTGCCTTGTTGAGTAACTAATGCTACTGACTTGTTTTCAAGTTAGGTGTTTATGTTACAGGTTTCAGCAGCGGAACTACCAGCTTGGACAGACCCAATACTGAAGAAGTTCAAGCAGTACTTAGAGTCAGTCATACTGATAGGAGTATCAATATCAGCGCAGCTGATGACAGCTCAATTGAAGGATCATGTACTGAAGACTGACGGAAGGCCAACAAATATTTGAAGACTGAAGTACAAGCGATGCTCAAGATCGAGCTACTAGAGTGAAATCGAAGATGAAGATCGACGTCGAAAGATCAAGCCTAAAGATCAAGATCAAGATTCAAGCCACGCAGAGGAGAATGAGTCAGGATATGACTAAGTGTCACATTAGACAGCAGACTGTCTTTGCAGAAGTCAAAGCTGGGTACCAACAATCAAAGCTGGGTACCAGAAGTCAAAGCTGTCTGCTAGGAGTCAAATGTGCCTATCGATAGTCAAACTAACTATCAGTATCTACATCTGATTGAATACATCATACTGACTCAGGAGTTCTAAGCTGACAAAAGACGGAGTCCAGACTTCTGATGAAAAGGAGATGCAACCTCGATTGGCCCTATCTGAAGTCAATGCTAACAAACACAGAGTCAACTCGACTGAAGAAATACAGAATGATTTAAGCCCTTAAGAGTTTGACTCGTACGTGTAGTAGCGTATCAGCAGAAGATCCTGAAATATCATTCCACCTTTTCAGAGTTGCAGAGCTACATTGTACAATGATGCGACATTTGTCAAAAGATATACGAAGATTCTCAATGGGAAGAATTCAGACGACAAATAGAAGGATTTGAATGGTAGTCCATCCAACGGATTTATTCTTATTCCTCTCTCTATTATTGTGCAGAATCTAACCCTTGAAGGTTATCGAAACGCTGCACAATTGAAATCTCAAGTATTCAAGTTCAAAGCCAATCAAACAGCGATTTCGAAAAAGAAAATATTCATTTTCAGCAAGACTTAAGAGCTCAAATATACTTATCAGCTTGAGACTTCAACATATATTTCCTTACGTCTATGATATTCACCTTGTTTATCTTAAGCCTAGACATCCTGAGTTTATCGTCTGTGATAACTCAGATTCTTTGTTGGAAAACCACTCTACAAAACCTCCAAAGTTTAGTAGTAGTTTGGGCAAGTAAGCAACGAAGTATTAGTTGCTGAAAGCTTAGTTTCTAGCACCCGTAAGCTAGAGGTTAAGTCGACTGTGTCATGAAAGTAGTTAGTGGTTCCCAGCATCAGTAAGTGTAGGAGGAATGCCAAGTTCGGTAGGATACTGTAAAGTTACCTCAGTGTCTAGGTTTACTCTTGTACCTATAATCAAGATTAATCCCAAGTTAATTGATTGACGGAACAATCAATCCGTGGATATAGGAGTTGATCTCTTCGAACCACGTAAAACTCTACGTATCATTTACTTTCTGGTCTGCTTTAAAATTTCATGTTATCGAACTGCCATCAGCAGGACACAGTAGCACTGCATTATTTTGAAACCTTCTATCAGTATCAGTTCGACACTAAAGAGAAATAAAATTGAAAACTGACTAATCAATATTCGACTAAGTATTTAAACCTGAGTTTCAATTTTTAGTAAGGCAAATCCGGTAACCACCACATTCCGTACGTACATCAGTTATTAGTCCAACTGACTTGTTGTCTTAGCAGTCAGTAGGTTTGCTAACTGATATAACTCAGTACAAGACATTCCCTATCGACCAGTGATCGACACCGTATTGGACGCCGGTTACCACCGATTCATCGTCGCAACCGCTTAGTCTTATCTCCAGAAAAAGTTTTAATAAAGTTTTAAATTTGCCGAACTAGTGTATCCCATCATCCCCCCATATACCAGTACGTACCCAACGAGACCCATCTCAATAGATATTTATTTTTATTTTATTTTTCAATTATATTTTAAATTATTTTCTCTTCGGCTATTTAAGAAGGGATGACATCTTAAAATCATAATTTTGGGTGTTACGTTTAGTGGTATCAGAGCAGGTCTACATTTATATAGATTTTAAAATTCTAAATATTTTGTTATATGATATTTGATATGACAAATTGCACCATTCATTCCCTGCACGCACTCTTGATTGAGGTAGTTTACTTTGTTTTTATGTGACAATGTATCTTGGTGAGTACTTTGTAATGAAGTTTTTTAATATTGAGAAATGTGGTGGAGATTTATGTAGGGCATTATGTGAGAGTTGTGTACTCATTTGTGAAAGTTATTGTGAGCTTGAGCATGATATAATTAAAAACTTTTATCTTGTTTCTTCGTCCTCGAAGTTAGAAGGGACTTAATTACTTAATTATTAAACCTCACCTGTGTGGGCTACATGGCAAATAACAAAAAGAATCTCATAGTTCATGAGCATATGCTTACCGTAGTCCGATTCTGGCAAGGCACATGAAATCACACTCTGGACGTGGTAGAAAATTTTATAGCTTGGAAAGAGTTGTGGCAGCAGATTGTTGCTCATGGACCACCAGTACCTGAATATGAAGTGGCCTCTATTTTATTTATCTGGCACCCAATGAAGTTAAAGCTATAGCCTAAAAGGCTTTGCGGATCGAAGGTAATCCCGCAAACGAACAACGTCAAATCAACTTTGAAAACCACATGGCTACTTTGATTCACGATGTAACGTCCTTTTTCGTGGTATAACAATTATAGAAGATGACACAGGTCTCGTACCACCACCACCACAATAAATTGTGGAAGTACCTCAAGAGAATAGGAGAATAAAATAAGAGAAAAAGGACCACGAGAAGGATCCTACTTCGAAGGTCATAGAGATTTTTAAAAATCTACTAACAAACCAAAAAGGTAAAACATGTAATACTCTTGAGAAAAAGAAACGGACAACAAAACTTCCCAACTTAAGAAAAAAACAAACTCGTCTAACATTCAACTATCATATTTCTCATCACTGCTAATCTTTATGAACTTCGAATTAGGTACCTCCTCAGGGGCCTCTTCCTATTCTTTTATTCCCTATTCTCTTGAGGTACTTCGACATTCTGTTGTTGTGGTGGTGGCACGAGACCTTCGTTATCTTTTATAATTTTTATACCATGAAAAAGGTCATTACATCTGTGAATTAAAGTAGCCATATAGTCTTCAAAGTTGATTTAACGTTGTCCATTTGTTAGGATTACATCTCGATCTGTAAAAACCTTCCCAACTATAGCCTTAACTTCATTTGGTGGAAGATAAATGACACTAGAGGCCGCTTCATATTTGGGTACTGGTGGTCCATGAGCAACAATCTGCCTCAACAACTCTCTCCAAGCTACAAAATTTTCTCGACGCCCAGTGGAATTCCATGTGTGTGCCGAAATAGATAATGGCAAGTGCATGCTCATAAACTAGAGGAATCGTTTTATTATTCATCATCTAGCCTATATAAGTGAGGTCTAATAGTCATATAACCGAGTCCCTTATAACTTTGCGGGCACACAAACAAGACAAACTTTTCAATTAAATCATGCTCAAGCTCACCAATAACTTTCACAAATGATCACACACCTCTCACATAATGTCCTACACAAATCTCCACAACATTTCACAATATTCAAAAACTTCATTACCAAGTGTTCACTAAGATAATTTGTCACATAAAAGCAAAGTAAATTACCTCAATCAAGAGTGTGTGCTAGGAATGGATGGTGCCCTTTGTCATAATAACATAAAACAAAATATTTAAAATTTTCAAGTCTACAGAAACATAGACTCGCTCTGATACCACTAAATGTAACAACCTAAATTTATGATTTAAAAATACTACCCTTTCTCAAATAGTTGAAGAGGAAACAAGTAAAAATCGAAATTAAAAAAATCTCTTGTAATAAAAGCTCCAAGATATCATATAATATAATTCCAAGAAATACTGTCAAATTATAGTTCTTTAAAAGTCAAGCCTAAAGTTACATAACAGAATCAACTTCAAAACAATGACTTAAAAACGTAAGACTTATTAGCATAAGATGAAATGGACTTTAAGAAAACTCAAGTTTAAAAACGATAATATAGAAAATTTGAATACAAACAGCACAAGTCTTCTGACGAAATAAAGAGCGACATTAAACCACTACGCACACTCATTCCACCACGCCGCTCCACGCTCACTGATCTGAAAACATTTTAGATAACTAGGTGAGCATAAAACATACTCGATGGTGGAAAAAAGAAATATCAATTTCTTATCCAAATGTGTATACATCGCAAGAAAGTGATAACCAATTATATCCAGCCTCACCGGCATGGAATACTGACTCACTGGCATGTCCACTTGCATACTCACCACATGTAATTAAAATCATATCCGGTCTCACCGAATAGGAATATACTCATAGTCAATGAATCATTGTCAAGACTTTTCACTGCATACTCACCGCATGCAATCAATATCATATCTGACCATACCTCATCGGCATGGGTTATACACGTAGTCAATGACTCACCGTCAAAGCTTTTCACTCGTATATTTACTGTATGCAATCAATATCATATCACAATACAACCCACAACATAAACGTTGTAGCATCCTCCCTTTTTCACAAACAATTATGCTTTATTCCACTTGGCAATAGAAAATTCTCAGAACATGTTTTGCACATTAAACAAGATTCCACCCACCTTATTGTCAAGTACAACAAATCATTTCCGGAACGAGGATCCTAATTGCACCACGCCTAGTTCAAAAAATAAAATAATTTTATAAGAATCTTAACATAATCTTAAATAAAATTCCTTTATTAAATTAAACTAGACATAAATTTGAAGTTATAGAGCCAATTTTCGAAACTGATGCTAATATTAGTTAAAATAATAAGTTCTAGAATAAGAAACTCGTTAAGTATAAATATAAAAACTTTTGGTGATTTGAGAAACCTCGTTTACTTGATTAAGTAAATACTTAACTATTAAATTCTTTTCAATACCATTCTTAAGGCATCAAAATCCTCATATCTAATTACTCCAGTGGCCCAAATTCTTAATTAACTTACCAAATGGATTAAAACTTTAAACTAATCGAAATCCAAACTAATTAAAAGGGAAGTTCAAACTTTAAGTAATTTAGTTAGCAAAAGAATTAAGAACACACTTCAACTAATAAACTAAAAACTAATACCACAACTTAATCAAATGACAAGTGCGAAACTTAAAAATATAAAAACAAATGGCAGATGTCTTATGTGTATATTTAAATTAGCAGACTAATTAAATAAATAAATTTAATGAACTAATCTAAAAAAAATAAAAATTGTTAATTAAGAACAAAATCAAACTCCAAAACACAATGTAATAAACAATTCAATCATTTCATTGTAATCTCAAAATTCTAATCGAGGTATTATATGTTCAGTTTTTGCAAATAGGGATCAAGGTTTATTTTCAATTGTTGGAAATCGTATATATATTTATATATATTATATATGGTCAAGTTGCCAGGAAGCTACTTTGACCAAAATTTTGAGTGATGTAACGTTTAATTTTGTAAAATTAAATGGCATAGGATCGATCTACGTTTTGAGTAGATGATCGTGGTGTATTCACACTCTCAAACCGATTTCGGTGAGTGAGAAATAATGGATCAAAGTTGGTCACTTAAACATGAAGTTATGTGCTTGGGGATAAGCATGGATTAATTAATCCTTATCCCACATTGATTAATGTACATACATTAATTGTCATATAAGTGGTTCATTGAACACTTAGTATAATTGTGTGCACAAGTGATGGGTTGTAAAGCCCACACGCTGCCGTCCGGCCGGGCGGGCGGCCCTACCGAGTCCAGTCCGGTCCGGTCCGGTTCGGTTCGGTCCGGTCGAGTCCGGGTCCGGGTTCGATTGGTCCGGTTCGATCCGCCCGCCGGTCGGTCGGTCCGGTCGATCCCGATTCGCCCGTGGATCGTGGATTTTGGGCTTGTTCGTGGGCTTATTTTGTGGGCTCGGTTCCGTGGCCCATTGCTCGTATATTTTGGATCAATGTTTGATCGAGCCCAAAGATGGAGTTGGTCCGAGGCCCAACTCGTGTGACCCAATCCGTTGGGCTGCGTGCGCTTGAAGAGACGATCCGGATCGTCCAACGAACACGGACGCCGCGTGTTGTCGGATTCGTCGTGAATCGCTTTAACGTTCGACATGATGGCTCCGGAAACGTGCCCACGTTGTCTCCGTAAACCGCAACAGTAACCCTTCTGCACTCAATGGGGACATAACTCGTAACACCCGACATCAATGCGGTGTTGACTCAAGATGCTTTCCATGAGGGGACGACGCCTATAAATAGGACATGTCTCCGCAGCATAAACCACCTACTGCCAATCTGCATTCCAGCATTCCAAAGCACTCCTTGCATACATAGTTCGTGTCCAAGCTACGCCCCGCCTCCGTCCAGTTCGCCGGAGCTCGTTGGTTTGCGGTGCTGCCACCCACGAGACGCTGCTTTATCTTTGAAGACGATCGCGCCGTAACCGAGAGCACTATCGGGCGTATCTCGTCTTCTGGAAAGAGGCCTCCTCGACTCGGCATTAGTATACGGTTTAGTTTCAATTGTATTTCAATTGCTTTTAAGTTCATTGTTGTTTGATCTCCTACTTCTACATTTCATTAAGTTGTAATACGCCGTGCAAGTCTGTACTATTTTGTACACCGTTTTTCCAACATCAATCAATTTCTATTCTATTTCCAATAAGAATGTGTATCAGTGTATGCACCGATCAAACTCTAGTAGAGAAATTCTTGAAAATTTCAAAAGTGAGTTTTGAAGAATATGAACGTGGTTTGAAAATTTACGACGTGAAAATCTCAGAGAAAAATCCAAAAGTGAGTTTTGAATAATATGGATCATACCGTTACAACCCTAATAACCATCCAAATCTTAATCAAATTTTGCTAATAGAGTTTTCTTCCATTCAAATTCTAAATTTTATGAGGTAATACAATAGAATTTTAGTTCCCTAAATAATTTATCAGCCCACGTACGTCCCTAACGTGAGAAACAAAAAATAAATCCATATGTTATTTTATTACTACTTGGTCCATATCAAAAATAAATTTTTATTATATTTGTAAAATAAATTGTCAAGGCTCGAAAAAATAAATTTCAAGTTTTTTTTCTAACTACCTTCCGTCCAAATTGAGCATGACAATATTATAAATTATAATAGAAATAGTTTAAATTTAAAACAATTTAACACAAGCAAAAAATGGGACATTACATAATCTTGAAAAGGTTAAAAAAGCATAATCTTTTAAACTTCATTTTGTTTGTGGTATATGTTTGATTATTTATCCTAATAAATATATTACTCTTTATTTACTTTAGGAAGGAGAAAAATAATGAATGGCATGACCTCAAAATGATGTTTTTTAACAAAAAAAAAGAAGGTCAAAACAGTGTTTGTTTATTAGGAAGGGAAATTAAGTAAAAAAAAAGTTGGACCAGTGTCCCTTCACTATTTTGTCGTAGATGCACAGTCACTGCTGTTTGTCTGTACAAAGTCTGCATTTTTAGACGAACACCTTTAGGGATGAGTATTCGGGTATTTGGTCGGGTATGGTCAAAAAAATATCCGAATTAAAATAACCGAAATTTTAGAAATGATATTCGAACCAAACCGAAATAATTTCGGTTACCAAACCAAAATAACCGAAAATTATTTCGGATAATTCGGATAAAATCGAATTTTTGCCTTAATTCTGAATTTTAAACAAAAACATACAAAAAATATTATAATACTCAATAAATAACTAGTTTGCAATATTGATAAATAATATTGTAAAATACTAAACAATTCATTACCAACAATCTTCATAAGTTCAAAGTTCAAAAAACATTACCAAATACGAACAATTCATAAAAATACTACAATCTTCTCAAAACACCAAATTTAAAGTTCAATTTAGGGCAACTATTTATTTTAATTATAATATTACTATACTATATATAAATATAAATTTGGTTATCGGATATTCGGTAAAAAATTCATACCGATCGAAACCATACTACCAAAATATATTTAGGTTATAATCGATTGTCCAAAATAACCGATTTACCGAACCAAATTAGATATTTCGGTTTGGTTCGATTCGGTTATTCGGTTATTGGACATTTTGCTCACCCCTAGACACCTTTGCCCATAGATGCAATAGATTAGTCTCCCCTACTTAGGATCCCGTCATCATAAAGTGCTACAAAGTAAAGCTTTAAGGTTTGCTTTCTTTCTCACAATTGGCACAAAAGATTAGTTCAACTAATTGTTTACTTTTCTTGTTCGATGAGTCTCATATTTTCATTTGCAATATATCAAGTTTGAACATCACCCTGAGAGAATATGAGGATGAACATTTGATTAAAAGGGGGCCCTCCCAGTTGAGAATTCTTGAATCCCCCAAAAGATTCGTAAATACAATGTTCAAAATTGTGTAAATATATCAATTCCGGTTGTTCAACATGGTCAGTCAGTCTCAGCGAACATGCTCAGTGATCACATCAGGGCATGTTTGAGCTTGAAGAAGCTCTAATCGCGTGAAAGGAGGGACAAACTGCAATATATAGTCTTCATCTGCACACGGAACAATGTAATTGAGTCGAAAGTTAGCTTTCGAAACAAATGTTTAGCATGACACCACACACACACAGAGAGAGAGAGAGAGAGAGCGTTGGAATCATATAGATATACCAGAAAGCGATCTGTCCCTATAACTACTTTCCAACAATTTATCAAACTCCTATTGTCAAACGGTGTATGTTATGCAGATTCTTACTTTCTTTCACTGTCCCGTAAAGACAGCATAACACCTCGTCAGCAAATGCTAAGCATACTCCTCCCTGCCACAAATCCCTAGCCAATAGTGAGTATGGCTTGGTACACGAATAAAGGTGCAAATACCCGACACTTAATGAACATGTATTGGCCTAAGCATTGTGTGTATAATACGTTCATTACGTGTGGGGGTATAAGTACTTCTGCAAAAGAGAAAAACTGCATTTCCAAGGTAAAAAACATAATCTCCAAAAGAAAGGATGAAAAATAAGTGCCTATTTGCATTGTGTGTATAATACATTCATTACGTGTGGGGGTATAAGTACTTCTGCAAAAGAGAAAAACTGCATTTCCAAGGTAAAAAACATAATCTCCAAAAGAAATGATGAAAAATAAGTGCCTATATAAGACAACGGCAGTCTCATTAGGGGAACTAATATCATGTTCCCTAATCATCTATCAGTTCATTCTTAATAACAATATCAGTGTTAATGGCATAACTGAAAATTTCGAGATCTTTACCTGCCAGTAATTTTTCATCTTTACTCTATGTGTTATATCTTTGGTCCTAAGTCGTTCTGCACGAACAAGCCGACCGCCATCATCCCTGCAAAAGGATTTTGATACCTCTTCTAGCTGTTGTTGTTCATCTTCATGCTTGTCAGAACTCTGTGTCAACAATAATCCAGTCAGTATAAAATTGATTCTAGCTAGCTCTATATGGAACATCAAATTATATAAATACCTCTGGATTTATTGTTTGATGTACATTGGTGCTGCCCGGTGAAGATGCATCATAGCCATTGTCATTCCCATCATCATCATAGCCATCAAAAATTTTGTGTCTACAATAATCCAGTCAAAGTATAAGATTGATTCTAGATAGGAAACAATGCTCTAATCAAAGGATTTTGATACCTCTTGAGCTGTTGTTGTTCATCTTCATTCTTGTCAGAACTCTGTGTCAACAATAATCCAGTCTGTATAAAATTGATTCTAGCTAGCTGTATATGGAACATCAAATTATATAAATACCTCTGGATTTATTGTTTGATGTACATTGGTGCTGCCGCCTCATGCAAACTTGATATCTTTGTATATTTGTTTGCGAGTTCCTCAATTCAACTCGAGATCCTCACTGTGCTTGAACCAATGTTGGCCCAAGAAAGACTTCCTCAGGTCACCAACACTACGTTTTAGTTTATCGTCCCACATGTTGAAGTAGTTCTTGGTTCCGTTACCTCTCATGCCTTTAAGTTCCAACTTGTTATTATTTGTCATTCCATTTAAGAATTTTTTTCATCTGGTTCACATGCTGCTTGCTGATGTTGAACTGTTGTGGAGCAACATGGGGGGTGTGGAAGACACAGATGTTATTCATGAAGAGAGGAAGAATGGCATGAGACATGCTCATTTGTGTTCGATAGGTGGGAGGGATAGTTACGCCAGAATATGGGTGCCAAATAACATCTTCCTATACGCATACAAATTTATTGATCAATTTTAGCAATAAATCAATATTTCAGTAATTAAGATAAGATGTTGACTTACAGTGGTACAACCCTCCATGGCCTTCACCAACCGATCGAACTTGGGGTTCTTACTAGAACTTGCAATTGGTTTCCTTAAAAAAGGGGCAATATCTCTTATCACCGGCCACTGTGCTGGAATGAAGTCGTCTGGAATCTCAAATAGCTTCCGTAGAGGCTTAAGATGAAGTATCATAAAAACCTTAAAGAAGCAAAAATACTTAAAATCTGAAGTATCTGAAACATAATTAAATATTAAAATATGTAATAATTAAACACAAAATCAAAATTGAAATACTTACTATTATTGTGTAGGCAGGTCCAGAAATTTGTCCTCCTTCAAATTGCAGTAAGGTTTCATGCAGATTGACCAACATTAGCCCACCCCATGCATAATCTTTTATCCGATTAATATCTTCTACATAAGCTCAATAGTATCCACTGACTTTAGAGTCTTTGCCGGGGCAAACTATGCATCCTATTAAGTGCAATGCCGCAGCCTGCACTCTTAGGTTTAAATCTAGTTCTACATCCTCTGCAATTCTCCTCAGATTCTTATAAGAAATAGTACTCTTACCCTTGTTGATACTTTGAAACAATTGCTTAATTATCTTACCGGACTTCTCTTCAAGCATAATAAAGGGTAAGCCCACAATTTGCAAACCCCAAATGAACATGATATCCTCTAAACCAAGATAAAGCTTAATGTCTTTTGAAATGTTGAAACACATAGTAGACTTATCATATAAACTAATTATGTAAGAGAAAGTGTTATAACCACATTTAGTTTATCAAGATCAGATAAGCCAAATATATGTTCGAGACAACTTCCCTTTAGTGCATCTAATATGTCTTGATTTACTGTAAAATCTTTAATTGTGGTCAAGCGCATATGTGATTTTGTAACAATTTCCATATCTACACAAAATAAGTAATGAACAAAATCTTGGTCTTGATGTTGCAATAAAATAGAGATTACGATCTTGATCTTGCAATGAAATAGAGTTACCAGCCAGAGTTTGAGGAGTTTGAGGGGCTTGAGTTTGAGGAGTTGCCGTCAGCAATTCAAAATCAAACGTAACCTGCCGTCAGGAAATTCTTCAAATCCAAAATGCCTCGAAAATATTCGTTGAAATTTTAAAATCTTTTGATTTCTCCGAGCGAAACAGAATATGGTTCGGCGGCGGCGAAATACCCATAACCTCTTTGCCGTCAGAAATTGGAATTCTTCAAATCTTTGGATGCTCGCGCAAATAAGATGGAGTATACTCTGAATGATTATTGAAATATATTTAATTAATATTTGTTTCGCACCTCTAGTCCAATTGCCACGCAACATCAATGTAGATCCAATAGTTTTTTTGGGGTATGGAACACATTTCACAAGATACGGCTTAGACCAAAACACGTATACCCGCCGCGGGGTATTGAAATGTATATTTAAGGTGGAGTATACTCTGAATGATTATTGAAATACAAGGAGGAGGAAGACGACGGCGAGGAGGTGGAGCTCCGTTGCGGCTCTTTGTCTTGCTCTTCTTCGTGCTCGTCGTTGGAATAATTGTTATTGGTGTTGGTGGTGGCGTTTTCTTCCTCTTCTTCTTCCTCGGATTCTCCGAATAAATTCATGGCTTGCTCAGCAAAGTCCATTTTTGGTTTTGGGAATTAGGGCTGCGACGGCGACTGAATTTATGAATTCTGCAGTGTTGCACAAATTACTTAAGCTTTAGCTTTTTGCCACAATTCCTCGTTAGGGTCTTTCAAATCGAAATTTAAAATTAAGTTTGAATTTTTCGCATTTTCGGTTCAAATGGATTGATATTTTTAAAATCAAAGTAAAGACAGTTTCTTTCACGACCACTTTTCAACGGAATGGCTAATAGCATCAAAACATGTTCGAATCGAATTGATATTTTTAAAATCAAAGTAAATGCAGTCTCTTTTCACGATCACTTTTCAACAGAATGGCTAATAGCATAAAACAGACACAGGTAAGGTGTAGCTATGTGATAGGTCACTCATTTTGGATTTTGGATTGGACTTTTTAAATCAATTATATAAAATTTATATATAATAATAATATTTTATTTAAATATTTTAAATCTTAATATAAATATATATAAAATTAATAAAAATTGGTTTAATTTTCATAATTTGATTTTCATTCGGTTAAATTTTTTATTAAAAAATTTTGAATTTTTGGATTTCGGATATTCGGTTCGGATCGGTTCAAATTAGATAAAAATCCGAACCGAAATCCGAATACTCACCCATATTCTTGTTTCCCATAATAATGTGCTTCCACTTATCCCATCTCATTAGGTTTAGACAAGGAGACTTCGATGCGACGCCCCAAATCTTAGTTGATTTTTTTCTTCTTTTAAACTTTTACCTTTTAACAATGGTTAATTTTAATAAGTTTAATAATGATTGTGGAAGAATAAATATTTTTAATGAGAAACATGTTTAAAATATATAGTACTTTGATCCTCTAAATCTGGTCTATGATTAATTACATATTTAAGTTAGGATTTTACATCGTTAATAAGTAAGAATAAATTATACAGATTAAATTTAAAATAAATTGGGATTCAAAAAGTTCAAAAGTCTAATAGTCAGTGACTAAATTTTTGGGTTAGTATCATTCGCTTGGATTTTGAATTAGGTAATAGATATGGAACCAGCGTGACCATTTTCGTTCACTATTTTCATGATACGGACCTGGTGACAAGATTTTGTAAATTTCATCTTTATTTAAATGAAAAGTCGAGAAAACACTATATATGACGAAGACTTTTCAGTCCGTGCTCGATTTTGAAAATATCCTAAAATTATGGGACGAACACAATCTGATAAGTCGTAAATTATGAAGGGAAAGTGAATAATAAAAACAACGAGAATTGCAAAATCCCTAAAGTCGAATTATTAATTCGTCCACCAAACGACAACTTATCGGGTCAACCCGATATGATTATTGGAATTTAATTCTAATTTTTAGAAATGAGATAAGGTAAAATAAATTGAAAGGTCACATGACTTTGGACAATTCACCCAGTCATATTTTTTGAACATCCACTATCCAAATGTCATATATGTTTTTGGGTTGGAAGGTTTTTCTTCTTCCTCTGACTGATCAGCACGACCTGCAAAAGTCACATTTTAGGTATCCAGTGTGAATTGGATTATTGCACATTAGTAGTTCCTTTGGAAACCCAAATCTACAGTGTTATCGGGCCGTATAAGTTTCAATGCCTTGCTCTTCTTAGTACGGTCTAATGCTGTTGTCAGGCCGGATCTGTATTTCTTGAAAATCAATGTAAAGTGTCATATGTTTCTTCGGCTGGGCCTTGAACTTCTGTGCAGATTGAGCAAGAGGATTGGGCTTGTGCTTGTACTGATATGGTGCACGTGTGTGTTGTGGAGGTTTGAATGAAGATTTACCGTGAGTAGGATGCTTGTGATAGATTGGGATGTATGATGGTGCATACTTTACGGTAGAAGGTGCTTTAAAGACAGACTTACTCTGAGAGTGTCTCGGTGAGTAACTTGAAATGCCTAATAGTATCGGTTTTCTAAGTAATTTATACTTAGGCCCTTGGATTGACACAACTTGCCTTGTATTATTTCGTTCGATCCACCGAGCTTTCAACTTCTTAGTTGACTTAACGAACATATTTTTGGTGTCACCGTGGATGCACTATTCACGATCGAACTTGGATATACCATGATCTAGTTCTGATCAATAGATATCTCTGAGCCGATTGGATGGATCCTAGTTTCTTCGTAGCTCCGTTCAGAGTGTTAAACTTCTCTTGGAGTGAAGTGTCACTCTGCTAAAGTGTGTTGAACTTCAGGTTGATCTCAGTCAGTTCAGTTCCCAGTTAAACTATTTCCTTTGCTTGTTGAGATAGTTTAGCCCTCGGTTCTTTAATCATACTGGCTTGATCAACATGTTCTTGTTTCAGCTTAGTCAGCTCAAAAATGAGCTTTAGTTCCGCTTCTAATGGGTAGTGATGGTAACTTTTTCGGTGTTGAAGCTTCTTGTCGACTTATAGTTTTCGATCATTGCTCGCCGTACATTTTCGTGATCGTTCTATAGTTGGTCATGATCGCCTCATCTCGTCTCATTTGACTTAGGTGTCTTCGGATTCTTACACCTGCTCAGATGATACAATAGTTTGGGAGAGATTTTCAGTATAGAGTCGGGATGTTACCTCAGGTTGATCGAGACCATTATCGTCCCACCATGCAGCTGTCCTTGTAGCTGCTATCTCTCTGACCATCAGACAATGGCTTTCATCGTCAGTGCTGGAGGAGTTGCTGAAGAACTGCTTGATGAACATGAAGTGTCCGTTTTCTCAGCAATCATCGTCTTGCGCTCGTTCAGTTTCCTGTCATACTTGGCTCAGTGTGTTTTCCTCTCCTTGTGGCTCAGCTCATGGCAGTCGTGTCTGAAGTGCCTTTTTTCAAAAATTGAAGCACTCGTCATCTTTATACTCAGATGGGTTGGGCTTCTCGTCAGTCTGATCCTTGTGAGTTCTTTCTTTGCGGCTCATGTCGTGTTCACTTCTTTCTTTTTGGTACTTGTTGTACCTCTTTAGACCGGCTTCAATTTTCTCGAATCATTCAGCCATTAAATTGTACTGGTTTGGTAACTCGTCATTGCTACACTCAACCTTGTCTTTGGTTGTCTTCTTGATGTCCTTGCTGACTTGCTACACTCAACCTTGTCAGCTTTTAGGGTTGCATCTTTCCTCATGCTGACTTAAAATTCTTCTTCAGAAGCATCAACTTTAGATAACTCTTTTATACGTCGATGTCGTACTCATCAACCTTGGTCTTTGAGAAGAGTTTGTCGATTGATATCTTGTTGAAGCATGCTTTCTTGTGAAGAGTTGTATAGACTTTCGGTTAGTAGTAGGGTGTCCATAGGACTTTAATGTTGATCTCTCGTTGGGTGTACTTGCCCTTTCATGGGGGCGAGATCTCATTGATAATTGTAGCGAATCGAGTTCCATATCATCAATGGATTTTACTTTCTTTTGTTTGAAGTTGTCGAACTTCTAACAAGCTATCGCCACTCGTTTTCCTTGATCTCTTGAGCCAAACAGAGGCTCTCTAGCGATTCTCACATCTCCTTGTTATTTCAAAATTCATCGACTTAGAATGTGAGAGTTCGAATTGTTCGAGATGATATTCTTCGCCAGGTTGTTGAGCTCATCCTGTTTTCGCTCTTCTGACTTGAAGTCAGCTCAGCCCTTTAGTCTGTAGTCGTATGTAGGATCCTTGCATGTTTCGAGCTCACTTTTGTGACCTTCTCGTATGATGACCCGTTTTTGGTTATGACCTTCATTATCTTGGCGGTGTTGGGAAGTGAGATAGCTTTTGAGTGCGAATTTTCAGATCTCATAATTGTCCACCGTGTGGGAGAAAGGTTTACTGTTATAGTTAGTTTCCATCATAGCGTATACGTAGCAATCGTGAAAATATATTGATTTGAAAGATCTATTAGGAAAACAACGACCTCATGGGAGTTAGTTATTCTTGTGAACAACCTTGCTCGATACCAATTGATGGGTCCTTGGGGTACCTCTTTGGTGTATGAGGGAGAACACACAAGTTAGGCAAATTTAAAACTTTTCTTTTCACAAGATTGATCACTCTTGGTCAGAATGGTTGGATAATGGCGGTTTAATCTTGATGTCGATCTTGTTGGTCGATTCGGATAGTCTTGTCTTGAGTGATATCGTTAGTAAACTTAGTCGGTCAATTGGATCGATAAGCGATGTGTATGTGGATTGTAGTTATTCTTGTTTTGCGCTTCGAAAACATAAGCGGGCTTCAAAACACTTAGTCAAATATTGCTTAGCCGCTTTTAGTTTATCTCACCAATATTAAACCGAGCGATAGAGTGTTTTATAAATATGTTGTCTTTGCTTGTGTCTTGGTAATGTCGGTTCAATAATATGCAAATGTAAAATACGATACCGAATGTAAAGAACTGAAAGTAAATAACACTTTGAGTTTTACGTGGTTTGGAGAGATCAGTTCCTATATCCACGGACTGATTACCCAATCAATCAACTGACTTAGGATTCGATCTTGTTTAAGGGTACAAGAATAGACCTAGATACATAGTTAACCTTATTGTATCCCATCGAACTGGGCGTTCTTTTTACGCCTGCGGGTGCTAGAAAACCTCTTACTGCTTACGGGTGCAGTCGACCTAAACCTCTTTCTTACAGGCGCAAGATAACCAAGCTTTCAGCAACTGACACATCGTTGTCTACTTACCCAAACTTCTACTTAAACAAGGGTGTTTTTGTAGAGGGGATTTTCCAACTAAAAATATGAGTTGTCACAGGCGACAAACTCAATGTGTCTAGGCTTAAGATATACAAATAGTAGTATCCTAGACTTAAGGAAGTATATACTGAAACCTTGAGCTGAAAGTATATTTGAGCTTTGAAGATTTACTGAGAGCACTGTAAACTTCCTTCTTCGAAATTGTTGTTTGATAGTTCTTGAACTTTGAGCTTTGAATACTTTTGACAATAAGAATGTACAACGTTTTGGTAACCTTCAAATGTTGGATCCAATGCGTATTTATAGAGAAGACGATGAATAACGTCATTGGATGGAGCACCAATCACATCCTTCTATTTGTCATTTGAATCCTTCCTGTTTGAATCCTAAATGCGTCGCTATGAAGGTCAACATCATCTTACACTATAGCTCTGCAACTCTAAAAAGATCTTCTGATATATTAGGATCTTTTACGGATACACTACGACACGTGGCAAGTCAAACACCCAAGCTTAAATATCTTCATGTTTTTCGAGTTGAGTTGACTACATGTGTTATCAATCGTTGACTTGAGTTAGGCGATCGAGGCGCTCAATCTTTATCGGTGGTGGACTCTCTTCTTATATCGGTTTGAGAACACGAGTCATTTGATGCTTTCGACAGCGAGATATAGTCTGTTTTGACTTTTCATCAATCAGCTTTGACTTGGTATCGCCAGCTTTGACTACTTATCACTAGCTTTGACTATTGATCAACAGCTTTGACTTTCAGTCATTAGCTTTAACTTTTTATAGCTAGCTTTGACTTCTCAGAGGGGCAGTCAGCTGCTGGTATGAAACTTAGTCATATCCAAACTCATTTTCTTCCAACAACGTCGAGTATCAGTCTTCGATCTTCAGTATTCTGACGTCAGTCTTCAACTTCACTCTAGTAGCTCTGTTCATCAGGATCATTATACTCCAGTCTTCAGACATTAGCTGGCCTGACTTTAGTCTTAAGTATTCAGTACACGATCCATTAGTTGAACTTCTATCAGTTGCGCCAGTACTGATACTCCTATGAAAATGGTTGGCTTGATCTTGCTTGAACCCTACGGTCTTGGGCCTATCCAAGTGGTAGTTCTCTTCTTGAAACACAGAACAAAAGCGTCTAACTCGGTCAAATGAGTATCATTAGTTATATTAGCGAGGCAATCATTAGAGGTTTTGAAATTTAATCAAAACACACAGTTAAGACAAAATTTTGCTTACAAATAGCCCTTCCCCCGAAATGAAATCGTGGCTCCGTCACTGTTAACAAGTATTAGATATATTAACTATTGAAGTGTAGTTAATAAAATATAAATGTCTCAAATCACAAAACTCTTATACATCCACCCGCATATACGGACGTTATTAACCACCAGCTAATAGAAAATCACCGGTTTTCTATTAACTAGCGATGGTTAATGACATCCGTAGGTACGACGAGATGTACATGAGACTTGCTCCTCCCAAATTAATACAGAATTACACTATACATTCCTTACTGATCGCTTGTAATGGATAATAAAATCGAATCTCGAAATCCTTATTCATAGATAAAGTTTGAAAATAATAATAGTAACACTAAGATAATAATTACTAAAACAATTTAAATGTACATCATGATAGATAATGATGTTTCCTATTAATAATTGTTTACCTTTTAGTACTAACAATGGATAAAATAGGCAATTCAAAATGTTAAATATTAGAATTATTATTATTATTATTATTATTATTATTATTATATATATATATATATATATATATATAGGAGATGGATCGTAGGAATAGATAATTTGGTAGGAAATAGGAATGAATCTGGGCCTTTGATTTGCTATATCAATGGTTGAGATTTAATTTTAAATGTGTCTTCTGATTTTGTGTTTTGTGTGCTACACGGATTATTAATAAAGACTATAACCCTTATGTGCTACTGTTTGAATGAAAGATGTGCTAAACTAATATATTTAGATATGTTACTACTGAATGGATGAAATATGTGCTAAACTTTCATGTGCAATACATTAATTCGATTGTGCTACACAATATGAAAGATATCTTCTTATTCGTACTTTCGTACATTAAGGAGCTTTCTCACCATAACCAACCCCTATATATATATATATATATATATATATATCATCTTAACATATGAAACTAGATTGGACGGACAATATTAGTCTTTGTAAGAAAAAATATCAAAGTAATTTGTAATACCTTATCCTGCATAAGGTGGTCATTTGCATGCACATGAATACATTGTACTCACATAAATTAAGTAGTTTTAGGAGTAAGGTATATATCGATTATGCGAAACTCTTTGCATGAGTGATTTGATTTGCAAAAATCAAGAATCGGTTATTAATTGTAACTACTAGATTCTATGGATCATATCACCAGCGGTGGCAAGGAAGGAAAACGGCGTGGTGACGGTCTAAGAGAAGAAGAAGAAAAAAAGTTGGAAGAAGAATTAAGGTTAATTAGTTGGAATGTAATAGTTTGGATATGTTATATTTCAAGTTTTTTATTTAGGTTGCTGGCCTAAAATATTGCTTGCCTTAGTTCGAACTTTGGTAGCTTTGTTTGGAGCAGATTAAGTAGGTTAGATTCCACCGTAACGTTTGGTTTTATAACTCACGGTTGAGTCCAGATTTGTATCACATCTGCTTGCGATAAATGAGGCTAGCGACCGCTAGGTACCTCATTTTGCCCTCTGCGGGTTAAAAATGAGGCTAGCCTCATTTTTAATTATTTTTTTCGTAATCTATATTTATAACTAATGTATAGAAACAACAAGGTTGACTATCTATATTTTTATATCTATACCACTACCAAGCGAGGTAAATATATACCAAGTTTGCGGTATATATCGATGTTGTGGTACATACAAATGTTACGATATATATCAAGTTTATGGTAAATACTAAATGTTTGGTATTCACCGGTATAATGCAATATCTAATAATGGATACCGAAATCTTTCAATACGATATCATTAGTGGAATATAATATAAACTTGATTGTGAGAAAAGTTAAGTAGATTAATTGAGAGGAATTGCCAATAGCAAATTGGCAAATTGAAATGGCCGAACAATCTGAAAATATTGAGAGGATAAGTTAAGTCAATGTAATCATTACAAACTAGCTATAATATTTTAATAAGCCTAAAATTATCTAGCACTTGTAAAAAAAAAAGCTAGCTAATAACCGACATTAGCATCTAAAATATAGGTACTCTCATTCATAGTAGATAGAGTAGTGATGAAATAAAAGATTTAAAGCAACTATCCCTCTTATATCCAAAAAAACACATGCACATCCACATACTGTCACACAAACACAAAATCCTCCAATTAAAATTCTCTTAACATTATTTCTAATATTTATTCCAACAAAGCGGTATCAAAACCATAGGATTCTACTTGTGGTCATGGAATTTACAATCATTTTAAATTTCCATGCTCAATAAGAGCAACTTCGATAACTAGAGGAGATCATGAAAGGGGCTATAAGGAGACGCGTGCAGAAGCCGAGCTATCCCAACAACAAAGGGGATAGATTAAGCGATGCGAGAAAGAGGGACAAGAAAGCCCTCTATCTCATTTACCAAGCACTGGGGGACGACAATTTCGAGAAAATCTTGAATGCAAGCACCGCCAAAGAAGCATGGGAGAAGCTCCATAACTCTTGCGAAGGTGTGGAGCAAGTAAAAAAAGTGTCTCTCCAAACATTAAGAGAAGAATGAGTTATTGCATATGAAAGAGTCAATCGATGTCAGAATCAGTTTGATTATTTTTCAAGAGTCTTGACGATTTCAAATCAAATAAAAGAAATGGTAAAAATTGGAGGATGCAAGAATCTTGGAGAAAATTTGGTATTCACTAACTACAAAATTTGAACATATAATGGTAACAATTGAAGAAACTAAAAATTTAGAGAAGATGACTAGTGATCCCTTGCAGGGATCATTACAAGTATATGAGAAAAAAGAAGAACAGAAGAAATTGGAGAACAACTTTTAAAAATGCAAATAAGTCCACAAGACAAATGATAAAGTTCGGGCAAAGGCCATGGCCAATATGGAAGAGGTCGTAGGCAAGAACAAGATACATACACTCTCACACATGAACATCATATCCTCCAATTAAAATTCTCTAACATTATTTCTAATATTTACTCCAAAAGTCATACCATACCGTACCAATAATTATGGTAAACCAAAAAATTTAATCTTTTTGATATTTATCCGATAGGACAATTGCAGTATATCAAAATTTCAGTATTCCCCACCCTAGTGCGACGTTAGCAGATTTCTTTTAAGATTGCAAGGGGAGGACTAATGTTTCATAAAATCATTTAATCGATGTTGCAGTCATAAAAATTTCAATTTAATAATATAGGAGCCTACTAAACATCAATAGATGTTCCACTTTTAGGGATTCAAAATATATTAAATCCAGGAAGCATGATTTGGTTATAATATAAGATTGATTCTATCTGATGGAGTGCCTCTGCTGGCAGTATACTCCCAGAGTGCAAGGGCGCCACTGACATGGACATTCAGTGACCTAACAATACCTAATTGTGGGATCTCAATGCATGCATCCAACATGTGGATTATCTCCACAGGTATGCCTTCCTTCTCACGACCCAGAACTAATACCTGCAAAGAAAGGCAATTTACGAGTGTTGAAGAAAAAGTGACAGATTTTGTTTAATAAGCAATGGTATCTCAAAGATTCCCTATCATAAAGACATCATGCGGCATTAGGGGTGATAGTTTAATGCCTAATCCCAGATATACTTCTTTCGGGACAAGCATAAAATAAATGAGAAACCGGCCAGTCATATAAATTCGATAGTGCCAAAACAACTGCAGAATAGAATTCGAGCCACAAATGCCATATATTCATCTTCAAACTACTTCAATTCAGTTTACACATATTTAGTAGATTAGAACATGGAAACTCTGATATTTGCATTTATATAAAGAATTTCGATTTGGACACTTTGAAGTCATGGTTGGTTGAACTCAAGGTTTTAGACCAGCTTAGTAGTTTAGCTGGATTTATAATATTTGGTCTAGTCCAATTCAAACGAACCATGAACACCTGTCTGTTATAACTCACTTGACATGGTGTCTTAGTGGATTGAATAAATAAAAGGGTGATATTTGCTTCTGTAAACATTTTAATTTGCTACCAAGCTAGATAAATGGATAAATAATATAGATGTACAAATCATGTGTCATCCATAAGTCATACACCAGGTGCCTTCATAATATTCCTAACTGTACAAGCCAGTATGTCTCCAAAAGAGGGTTTTATTAAATGAAGAAGTGATGCAAATTATAATTATGTACTAAAAAAACTCTCCAATAGAGGGTTGAAACTAAGCAGTAAACCCTTGTTCCTTGTTGCTAAGCAGTATAACTCCCTGTTGTTTTCCTTTTTAAACAGATATGTAAATTTATCTATCTTTAACTGAAAGCGAGTCACCCACTAGTTGTGGGGCACAGAAGCCGCTGTTGATGAAGATCAGACCATAAGCAAAAAGTAACTACAGACAATAGAGCAGAGAACTCCCAATGTTATCTTGCAAGTAAATTTAAAAAAAGAAAAAGAGAAAACGAAAAAAAGAAACTTACAATGCATCTGCATCCTACACAGGTGCATTTAGTTACTATTTAATACCACACAAGCATTTGAAGCAATTTAGTTTAAAGGGTGATGATTACAACAGAACTATTTGAACAACCATAATAATCAAGCCAGCGTGAGAATGACTTACTGTCTTTGCAGGGAAATTGTACTGGTCCAACGGTATGCTATTTGCAGTTTGCTCCAGACCTAGGATAGCAAAACCTTGTTGTTTCTTTTTCTCCAAAAATATTTTCATACTTTCCACTGGGACTTCCATAATGGGAACCCACTTATCTGCTGTTACACTGATAAAACAAAGATGTCTCAGTGGCAAACATTTACAAATGCCATAAATGTATATATGGAAATATAAAAAATTTGATTTCTTCAAATTGTAGAGACTGTGGAATTTATTTTACTAGTATTATAAAATTTATTCTGCAATATTTGATGGCTATGGGAACTACATCACCCAAAATTTAGTCATGTATAATACTATAGAAGTCCTATCTAAATTGTAAAAATGATAAGATTTATTACAACCAGTTGAGATATATAAACGTTCATATGCAATCATGATTCACGTACAGACAAGAGAAACATATTAAATATTAGAAGCATTACAAGCATATAAATTGTATCTTTTCATCCAAAGCCCATACCCACCGATGAATAAATATGAAAATTCCTTCAGGAACCTCAGTAACTAAAGCATGTATTAACTGGACCCAAGACCCAAGTGCTTCCAGTACATGGACAAAATGTTTTCTATGTGCTTGAGAAAATTCATTCTAGTAGAGTAGAAGGCAAGAACAAAATGCTTAAAAAGCCATTATAATCATATTAAATATATGAATCTTGATGCCTGAGTACATGGATTATAGTCCAGACTTAGGGTACCCATAATGGGGAGAGATCTCAACTTTCAAAAGTTGGCACCCAACTTTTGGGGTGCTATTTGAAGAAAAAATTGAAGTTACACCCAACTTTCAAAGTTGAAAGCTAGCTTTCACTTACAATGTGGGGTCCATATGTCTTTTCATTTTTTATTTTTTTCATTTTCTTCGGAAAAATGAGTTATCAAAATAATTTTATATTTTATAGCTCGCGACGAGTTCTTCTATTTGACATAAAAACCATAAAAAACGGATTTAAAATGATTTAAAGGTCTGAAAATTAATATATATATATATACATATATATATTCAACTTTATATATAATTATGAAATAATTAATTTTTTTTTTTAAATTGTTCAATTTATTATTAAAAGTACATAATTAATCACATATATAAATATATAAAATGATGTGTATTTTAGTGGGATCCAACTGAAAATTCAAAATTGGGTTTATTGTTGTGAGAATAATAGAATAACAGTTGGTGGGTTTTAAAAGCGATGTGACATTGTGGGACCCAATTGAAAGTTGGAAAGTTAGGTTTATAATTGTAAGCACCCTTAGAAGTTAAGTTTATCTGTGTAAAATTCATGAGGGCAGAGGAAACATAAATTTTCAAACTAAAGATCACATTCGAACTTGAAGAGAGATTATACAAATGGGCAATCATATCCACTAAGGTCCCACAAGACAGTTCACGGAAAGGTCGAAAGACATTAAGAATGAATTATAAAAGCTAATTTAGTTAACAATATTCATAAGAAACACATAAAAGATGTGAAGGTCAAATTTATCATAACCTGATAAGTTGAAACTGCTTGTCATTTAGTATGTTCTTATTTGCAATAGCTAGTCCGGCTGCTCTAAATACCTGGAATAATAAGACTGTCATTTATTGAACACAACAGAATACTAAAAAGAACATTTACTGAGAAAGTCAAAGCAAAATGTCAAGCATATATGGATGCGAGCATGAGTAAACAGGCAAACTATGTCCAACTACCTCACATGTCCGTGCCAATCCAGCCAAATTAGGAATCCGATCTATAAGGGATGCTTGAAGGATGATTTGTTGCCTGCTTGCCTTTAACTTCTCACCTATCACTCCCTTGTATTTAGCAACTGATCAAAAGATGATCTTCATATTCCATGTCTGCATTCCATGATTCAAGAAAATCATGTTATATATATTTGTATGAAAATTAGCTAAGAGAAAAGGAGCCTAGCAGTGTCTTTGGAGAGATATTCCTAAAATTTCGGATTAGGTAATCGGGTGAAGGAGATTCTACGTCAAAAACTTAAGGGACATTGTTTGATCTTTTGCAGCAGTCTATCAATTAAGCCGGCTCAAATTTGCCGAACCTAAATCTAAATTCTCATTATCATGGTATAAGAGTAACTTAATCTCTTGCTTATGGCTTAGGCTACAATTGATAAACGAGCACTACCTATGAGATTTGCTTAGCATGATCAATGGAACTACCCCCATTTACTTTCATCTATAGTGATACTGAAGGACCACTATAAGATACTAATAAGATACTTGAAAGTGAATTCTAATATGTAGAACAATAAAATATAAAGATATGTAGGAAAAAATATAGAGATATGTAGGAGAAAAGTAGTAGTTATATACTGATCACTGCATAAAACACCTATATATAATACAAGAAACTAAGGCAGATTAAGTACAAAACCAATGTGGGATAGTAGAACTGAAACAATGGTAATTGCTTGTAGAGCAATTTATGATAATTGCTTGTAGAGCAATTTAGTAGTTTCTTAGTTTAGTTAGGACTCTCTTGTATAAATAGGTGTTTGATGAGTTTATGAATATAGAGTATTTTTGTCCCAACATTATGTTTCCACCTTTGATTTAACAGGAACCAAGTACTTTAATAAAATACTAGGCTTATTTTTTTTCTACAAAATAATAAGTCTTCTAATGAAACCCATCAACAAAATGTGACAGCAGATCAGAAAAATATACACATTCATATCAGTTGATAGTGTCAAGGTCCAATCGGACTACTTCATATGGATGTGACTAACTTACTAGGGTGACGTATCGTTCGTTAGTTAGCAGAACTGAAACAATGACATGAAAAATATTAACAATATTTTCTAATTATAAATAGGTTTAGTGCGTGCATCTACATGGTTTTAAAATATAGAGGTGAAAAGAAAATATAGAATTAAAAATGAAGAGTATAAATTCTAGAAAAAATTGTGGGTGGAAATAAGTAGTCAAATTAGGTATTTTTACTGTGAAATAGAGTTCAAAAAGACATTTATGTAAATTTTAAAATAATATTAGAGGGGAATGGTTCCATCATAGGACTAAAAAGAGAATTCTGGAATTGAAAATACTAATAAGCAAGAGCAGGAGATAACAAGTTATTCATGTTCACATACCTAATAGTGATCCTTGAGATGTCCTTTTATCCAAGAAAGCTATTGGGCCTGTTTCTAGCTGCTCATTCTTGGAAAGAGAAATTTTTCTTTGGAAGTCATATAATAGTTCTTTCCCCAGCTGGCTTGTGGAGTGTCCTCCATTGGAATTTAGTGTTTCATTACATTTAGGACCTTCATCAATATAGATGCTCTCGCTCTGGATAGCAGCTGCATCTTTAGCCATTGATGACCTAAGATCTTCCCTTGTTTCCTGTAAGAATTAACTATAAGCCACAAACTTACAAGAAAAATGTACAATGCAATAGCTAGTTGCTTACGTTCAAAAAGTCAATAACTCGGTCCATAAGTGTAGCCGGAACGCATTCAAATTCTTGCTCCTACAAAAAAATCAACAATATGGAGAGTTTAGAAGTGAGAAAGAAAGGGCCAGAACTATTGGCAATAGAATACTTTGGCATGGTAGAAACAATTGACCATATAAAATGGTCGTAAAGGAGTAGAGCTACGGACAAACTACTCGAATTTAATTTTTAAAAGCTCGTTCCATGGGTTCATTCGCATAAATGTATCAAGCTTGAACTTGATATTAGTCGGCCTATTATGTTGTGAACAAGCTCGCATATTCTCATAAGGTAGCTCGAAAATGTAAATTTGACTCTTACCTTATATTTTTATGCTGTATTTGGTCACAGACTCAAAGTATATAATTTATCTGATTAATTTTATTGTTACAAGAAAATAGTCGATTTTGGTAATTCTATTACATTTTTAGCATAGCATAGTTTATTTTATAAAGAAAAGATTTATTTAGATTTAAATAGACATTTATAAAGCTTATTTAGACTTTTGATTAAGTTGGACTCAATTAGCACATTAGCCTAGTGTGTTCAATAAATTAAGCTTGAGCTCAACTTGATAGATAAAGAGTCAAGTTTGAGCTCAAAATAATTAACTCGGTTTGGCTTGTTTACAACCCTAACTGAAGAAATATATCAGATTCTACTATTAGTGGGTGTATATGCAGAAACCTTTCTCTTATCATAGTGGACCTCCCTAAAGAAAGAGTTTCCAATGGTCAAGAATTATAAAGTATATACTTCGACTGGATCACCTCCTCTAAGGAGAGCTATTCCTTTTTAGAAATCGTTTATTTTCCTCATACACGGAGAAAAACATTATCCTAAAACACACGAATAAGTGGTTGGGGTACCACCATAAAAAAAGGAATTAAATTCCTATAATTCTAATAAACCAGTGATTGGCCTAACCTAGATTAAATTCTCCTAGATTTGGAGTACTAAACTCAAATAAAATCTTATTGTTTCTAAATAAAGAAAATAAATCTCCCAACTCTAGCAGTTCGTTTTGTTAGTCACAACTTTCTTTTCGTTAGAATAGTTAAAGTTTATAATGCAAGGAACCCACAGTAGAACAATATTTCATTACGGACACGGCATCTAAATGGGACCATACTACAGGCAATCTTCAGACCGTAAGAGATGACGGCTTACATTGGAAAGGACATATGCTTAAAAGTTTCTACTTGTTCAGGAAAATGTCTGCTCACATATTTAAACTCTAAAAGCAAGAGCAGAAAAATGTTAATCAAAACTCACCTCCACCCTGTTAGTAAAAATCCCAGCTGGAGATACAGACTTAATTGGATCAAAAGAATCAAGATAACTGTACATGGAAGCTCTTAACCTGCATTGATCATTGGTGAAGATCACAAATAAAGAAAGAATCACCATATATCCAACCTTCAATGCCAAGAAGAAATATAGACTTGCTCATGTCCAGACTTTAAACAATACGAAAAACCAATATTCTGCGAGGCAAAATCTGCTATATTAAATAAAGATAATACAAGCGGAGGCCCTAGGAATTGACTTTTTAGTACAAATTTACATTTAAGTACCAACCCTTGTTCACTTATTTTACCTATCTGGCGACTCTTTACAAAGTAAAACAAGCTTATTCTCACATTCCAAGCTCAATAAATGTCAACTAGCATTTGACCAACTAATGGTCAGACAAGATCTCCTTGCAAAACAATATGCCATAAACTCCTTTTGGACTCTTATACCTGGCTTATTTTAGACATCCTTATGTTCTATAATCCAACAAGCTACTACTTTATTATGTTATAAAAAGACATGCTTTTGTAGCCTACTTCTCAATCACTCAAATTGATTCCTGCAAGTCAGTTATCATTGACCAATTTTAGACCATAAACCATTTTTCTTCTAATGGTATATTAGCATTGATCATCTGGGACTTGGCCTTTTTATCATGATACTGATTTAGGATATCCCATGTGTCACATTCAGACGGCTGTATCAATGAATGCTCAAAACACCCAAAGTTCAGCTCTAATGTAAAGAGGATGATACGAACTCTGAAAGCAAGTAAGAATGATAGGATTAATAACTAACTACAAAACAAAAGAATTCCGCAGAACTTCTGCTTTCCAAGTGCATGTGTTCTAATAAAATCCTAGACAAGTCTTTCCTTAAGGGAAAGACTCCTATTTATTCTGCTAAACCTTGGCCCGAAAAGTCCAAAGCCCAACCCTAATCAAACCCTAACCGAACTAAACAATATGAATTAAATAAAGAAATGATAAAGAGATAACATCAACATCCGCTTTCACTTTTATGCTTCCTGTGTCTAACACTAATATTGTTAGGCTTAAATCTAAAGGTCCAGCACATAAATCTTCCAAGTGAACTAATTGTGCCTTACTTTTCTCAAAGTTAAGGTTATTAGCATAATTTGAGATCATATTTTATGTAGAAAAAGAAAATAAAAACTGAAAAGACCATTTAATTACACTAAACAATTTTAAAAACTGAAAAGACCATTTAACTACACTAAACAATTATAAAAACAAGCCAAATTTACTTGATTTTAAGCATTTCATAAGCAACTTGATTTTAAGCATTTCATATAGTAAATTTAAATTAAACTATTACATTTATCATGCAAGCATAGTTGAAGAACTTTTCAGATTCAATTGTAAGTTCGTTTTCTAAATTGAATATTTTGAAGAAAAGTAACAATCCACAAACACTTTTTTTCTTTCACTTGCCCCCCACCCCAACCAACCATAAAAAAAATCTCAAGTGGCACCAACAACCCATGCATCCTGCATTGTATTTTTTCAAAAAAACCGAGCCTAATATAGAACTAAACAAAAAGATGTGCCTTATTAAGAACTAAACAACATCAATTAGTTGGATATAGATTGATCAGATATGTTATGACTATTATCTTTAAATAAAGAGACCAATATAGAAAGAAGATATATAACATTATGTGTGTATGGTTCAAATTTTAGTGCATCGAATTATAGAAATAATTAGGGAACCAAACATCATATTGACATAATTCAAGAATATAATTCTCATGTAGAACAACAAAATATAAAGATATGTAGGAGAAAAGTATAAAGAGATGTAAGAGAAAAGTAGTAATATATTGATCAACGTGCATAAAGCACCTATATATAATAAAAAGACTAAGATAGATTGGGTACAAAACCAATGTGGGATAGTATTCTACAACTCTCCCTCAGTGGAATATATATATCGATCATGTCTAACTTGATACAAAGTTTTGATAATCGATTTCCTCCCCAAGGCTTAGAGAAGACACCAACAACAGTAGTAACAATAGAAAGCCGAAGTTGTAGTAGTAACTAAGCAAAGTCGGACAGTTGGCGGCAGCGATAGTAGAAAGGATTGTGGCGGCGGCGACAGCCAAACCCGAACAAAATCGGCAGGGCAATTGGTAGCACCAACAGCAGAACAAGACTGCGACGACGGCGAATGGTAGAAACCGAACAAAGTCAACAAAGCAATTGGTAGTAGTAACCGAACAAAATCAGTAGTAGTTGCATAACAAGACTGAGTGGCGGCGATAAGCAAAATCGAACAAAGTCGGTAGAGCAGTTGGTAGTAGTAACCGTCGATAGTAGTAACATGGTAGTAGTCGATACAACAATTGGCGATGGCGATAGAAGAACAAGACTATGTAACGGCTATAATCAAAACCGAACAGAATCTGCTTTGAACAAAGCAAAGACGATAGAGCAGATTAGGGCAAAGTGGTAGCGGTGAGCAGCGGTGGCTACTGGCGGCAGCGGCATGGTAGATTAGGGTAGAGTGGTCGCGGTGGCAGCACCACAACAGATTAGAGCGAGTGGCGGCAGCTAGAGTGGTAGCGACGCCGAGTAGATTAGGTCAAAGATGGATTCATCCCCGCTTTGATACTATGTAGAACAATAAAATATAAAGATATGTAAGAGGATAGTATAGAGACATGTAAGAGAAAATACTTATATATAATATAAAAGACTAAGACAGATTGAGTACGAAACCAATGTGGAATAGTATTCTACAACATCTCTTTATCTTGTCAAAAAATAAGACATTAGATCTTAGATGAAAACCATATATATTTGGAGTACAATTTCATTGAACCAGAGAATAAGAAGAATTTTCACAGAATAAGCAGCATCTGATGCTTCTGAACTTTATGATCATTTCAACTGCCCCACTTCTGTATTTTAAGTATCTGTTAGGGGTGAGCAAAAACTCCGAAAACCGAATATCTGATCCGAACCAAACCGAAATTTAAAATTTGGTTCGATTTTGGATCGAATCGGATTGAAATTTTTAAAATTTCGGATTTTCGGATCGGATCGATTTTTAAATCCGAAAAATCAAATATCTGAATTATATATAATTTATATATAAAATAATATTTTATTTAAATATTTTTAAATTTAATATAAATATATAAAAATTAACAAAATTAGTTTCGGATTTTCGGTTCGGTTCGGATTTTTATAAAAAATCGGATTTTGGATATTCGGTTCGGATCGGATTTTTCTCTCTCAAAATTGATTTTCGGATCGGTTCGGATTAGGCAAAATCGAACCGAAATCCAATCTCACCCTAGTATTTGTACTGATCCCGGATTTATGAGGTCATATATTATATATGATGGTAATATTTTGAACTGATATCATGTTTTCATGTAAACTGCATATATCCTTCAAAAGAAAGAAGTGCCAAATACTAAAATTTTCAGTCTCTGCAGACTTCCACTTTTTTATCTCAATTCAATAAACCATTGACTTTTCCATGGAATTTGATGACATGAAAGCCAGAGCACGTGCCTTACTGGCAGCTCTTGCCATGTCACAAGACACCTCCTCGTCTCCAGTCCACTAACTTGACCCTGCACTTTCAGGCCATGGCCGCCACAACCTTTTCTGGAACACCATTACCACAACCCCAGGCAATTGGGCATAATTAGACCCAACAGCAATGCACAATCTCTCTCCTTCTCCTTCTCCACCATTAAACGAGCAAACTACTGGAATGAGAGAGATAGGGAGAGGGAGAGGATTATGGCTGAGATAAGTTGCTAGTGAGCCCACAGTGGCTATATTTGGCATCAGCCATACTGGCTACAGATTACTTCGTTGTTTTTTTTTCCTTTTTCTTTTCCAAACTTAGTTAATCTCTAACTTTAAATGATGTGGCACATATTAGACAAAATGCACAAGTTCCGGCCTTCACTTTAGCCAAAAACTGAAAAAATTTGGAAATTGGTTAATAATATTAAAAATATCTAAAATCATTTTACAACTGATTTTCTATCTAAAGTAAAGCTTTGTGCTGGATCTAAAACTGATAGGAAGATGGACATGATTGACATATATGCTCCAGCTTGAGGGAGAGTGTTAGGGTTTATTATTATTATAAGTCCAATACTAATTAGACCTATTAGGTTGTAACCCTAGGTTTCTACTCCCTATATATATGGGAGTCTCTTTTGTCATCAAATACACTTCATTCTCTTCTTCAAAATGGCTCTATATTTACTATTTTACAGGTTGGGTACTATATGACTATGGAATTAAACTAGTCATTGCTAAATGTTTACAAATTAATTGGTAATTCTGAAGGTTGCTGCACTTTTATTTTGTTAGCAATATTCACTTTTATCTCATATTTCTATCAGTGATCCCTTTAAAACCTTTTGAACATTCAGCAGTATACCACGCCAGCTCTGCCTGCCACTCCGTAGAATATATATTGACTAAATATGGACCTTCAACTCAAACACCAGTGAGAAGACCCAGCTAAACCGGTATCCATGCACACAGGAACTTAGAGGAAACTCTGTTCCTAAATGCAATTATAGATTAATTTCAGCAACCTACAATTTAAGGTTTACTAACTCGACAGAATAAACCAACAATACTCTAGTGGGGGACAGACCGACTCCGATATATAAGGGAAACCTTGTGGTAACAGCAATAATAGGCAGCTCGGACCTAACCTTGATAAAAGAAACTCCAGGAATCACAAAATAAGATAAACTTACCGCATACAATCTGAGTTGTGCTCCAAATAGTATCTCAAATCGACAAAGCACCTTCCTTCCAAGGACATGGAAGAACAGGCAGCAGGATTTGAATCAGGGAACATTTTTACAAGAACATGATATACCAATATCTGCAATTAATACAAATGATAAAATACAATATTCTGAGGTCCACATATAGAAAGTAAGAAACATTCTCCATTTTATGAAGAGTTACCTGAGTAAATCCACGTAAAGTGTGATGATGAGATGTCAGCAATGGAACTATAGGAGGAAGCAGCTCATGTAGATGCCCAAACTGAGTCTTTTCCCCATGAAGAATGACATTAGCTGCTATGAAAATATATGACGACAAAGCCTGCATTAAGCAACTGTATAGGTAAGAGTTTTGGGGCCATAACCATGTGTTACCTAATATAGGCAATACATGAGATTTGAAATAATTCTACAAATAATGGAAGCTTAATAAAGATGACATGAGCACGGTAAGGGATCCTAGAAACAATGGCAAGAGACTCTGAGAATCATACTTTTTGAAAATCCTAATATGTAACCTGAAATAAGTGGATTGCATACAAGAAAATAGGTTGAGACTCAACGCTATGAATAAATTCTCCATTATTTTTTTTATGGTTATGTTGATGATCCGCTGCACAGTACTTTTCTGCTCTATAGTTCATCTCCAAGGGCTTCGAAAGTGACAGTTATGACTTCGGTAAAGTATAGCTCTCTTAAGTTCTACATAGACCTTTCCTGTGGTGGTGTTACTGATATTAAAAGGTGAACCATACAATAGCTAAGTAAAAAGAAAAAAGCTATGGCACAAGGAATTTCAAGCCTTTCTGCATATTTTTCGTCAGATTGATGCCGTATGAAATCTTTATTTTTCGTAGCCTTCATAAATTTTCTTCATCAGGAAACAAATTTACAAGCAGTGTATAAGGAGAAAAAGATAATATGAGCTACTGCTGCTAATTCCATACTCCATAATAGACAATTCTGGAACTTTGAACTTCAAAACAAAGGAAATAACAAGGTTTAGCTTTTCTATCTTCAGTGAAGGATATCCATATATTTTTCCTTCATGGAACAAATCAAAAGAATACTAAAATACTAAAAAGTCGTTTTCGAGAAGAGCATATAACAGGCAGTAGTTCCATTCAACTGCATCTTCTAAGTTCCTACAATAGTAAACAAATTTGGTAGGTACTATAGGTTCTGTCAAAACATCATCTGTTTATGCCACAACCTACTGATATCTTATTGCTCATTCAGATTCATAAAGAATAAGGATTCAAGTATCCAGAATCACATTGAAAGTAGAAAGCCCTCCATCCCACCAACACCGCTAGGCTTCTTTAGTATAGAACTAATAAGTTCATCCCAGAAAATCTTAAAAGCATAAACAATAACATTTCCATGATGCAAGGAAATGTGGGTTGAGACAATTGGAATAATCATCATCCACCAGCCCTGCAAAGGGCTAGGCAGACTGCAACTGGGTGACCCTAATTGTCATCCCTAGTCTTACTAGATAGGCACCAGCGAGTCAGATAAAAAAACCTATCATGGCATCAGGGCCAGCCCAAGCAAAATGTCCTGTAACTGAATCCCATGCCGCCTATTTTCTAAAATTTTCATTTACAAGGCCCCAGTACAAAATAATTCACCAGCATGAAAGGTTGAAGATAAGTAGGAAATGATACTCATTCATCAGAAGTAAAGCTTTCATAAGATGTGGTCATTCAACAATAGATACTCCTTGAATGGAGAAAGTAATGGTACTCCAACAGTACCAAGACTTTGGAAATGAGCTCTAAGAGGGAAAAAAATCTATTGCTAAATGAATTCCAATTAGTTGACAACCTTGTATGCATAATACTAGTAAATAGTAAGCTACAAAGACTTGTACAAACACTTGAAGCACTACAAAAGAGTTTGTTAGTTAGAGATCAAAGAGAGTAGGTACGCCACCCACTTAACTTATATTGAGGCTAGACTTACCTCATATTTATAGATATCACACATATATCTACAGGAAGTGGGTAAACCAATATGTGAGACCAAATATCTGGGACTCTTTGGCCAAAATGATCTCGTGATGGGCATATGTCATAATATAAAACAGCAATATCAAACTGAAACTGAAAAAATATATCAGTTTTTCCTGACCTGAGGCCATAAATCATAATTCCTTAGCAAAGGAACTAATTGTTGGCCAACCTGTAAAATGAAGAAAAGGAAAAGGCCTAAGAGTAAAATTTTACAAGTGAAAGGCAGAAATTGAGCATAATACATCAGAAAGCTAAACATCTCTACACTATTTCAGTCACGACTATATAAAATTCTTAAGGCTCCTGTGTTTACATTTCCAGCAGCATCTTCTCAGTTGACTATTAAGCAAAACACTAAAATCTTGTTTGCTTAGCTTTAGTTTCACAGAAAATTCCCGTTCCCAATTCAGATATTAGACAGCGTCCACTAAAAGCTTTCTCCAATCCCCATATTACAATCCAATATCAGTAATTCTTCAATTCTAAGTTTTAACCACAAATTTGATGGACCCAGAATAAAATAATAAAAGTAAAATAAACCAAATATATTCTTATGCTCAAATCTTTTTTTTCCTTATCATAAAATAAAAAGTAGCCCCCGCATCCCAAGTTACCCATTAGGTAATAGCCAACACTAAAGTCACAGAAGTTAATATAGAGGGAAGAAATCAACAAGGAGAAAGATAGTAGGCATAATATGAAAATGAAGATAGTAGGCATAAAGAGGAAATAAACTTACTTGTGCACTAATGACATTCATATTTTTTAAATATAAGAAGTTTCTTTTATTATTGACAGAAGAATTGGTCAAAGTGGAGTAGAAGCAGAGGCAAAGCATAAGGTTATGTCCTCACCAGTGAAGGGAACTTCATAAATATATATATGGCAAAAGTTTCCAAGTACTGTCGAACTGAGGGCAAATTGTTCCTCTACAAAATACATGAGAACAAATATCAGAAGATCACAATTAACACAGAAAGGCAGAGCCTGTGCACCAAGAAGTGAAGCAATTTTCCTATCAGAAGTAAGATTAAACGAATCAAGAACACTTCTTCAACACCAGATCCCAGAATGCATGATCATATATTTTGATAAGTCCCCGAATGATAAACCAAAAACTTGTATCTGTCAATGCATAAAAGAAACTCAGGAGCATAGGCAGCGGTAATCCATTTCTCACCTTTCATGGGACAATAAAATGAACAAGAGACAATCCCTATGCTTCAGAACTAATATAACCTATTCATTTTTGAGTATAATTAGTTTATAATAGTGATAGACTGATAGGGCCAGAAACATACACACAAGATTTAACTATTTACATAATTTAGAAATGGAAATAACCAACAAGAAGTTCCACACATTCACATACAAAATATTCTACTTTATGAGGCAAATATAATTTATCAAAGGTCAGAGAGATGTCCCCTTGTTCAAAATTCTCCTCCTAAGAGTCTAAGACTTATTTATCATGGATACATGTGAAAATAAACTTTCTGGTCCTGGTTTCTTCCAGTTACAAACTCATGTTTATATGTGTTAGATATATATTTTATATATGGTATATCTTATGGATCAAGTTAGGACTTACCTTGTGTTAGGACTCTTGTATATATAGGAGCTTTGATTTGTTAATACAATTAAGAAAAATTTCACCAACATTATGTTTTAACAATATGGATCCTAGAAGTAACAAAACTGAGAGCTAAGCAATAGTTGTGCTAGACGAAGGAGATTATAACAGGGGGAAAAAAAGAGAGGGATAAAATAATAAAGCTATTAAAAGACTGTCTGGCCCTACCATTTACTATATTAAACCATGTATGATTCAACTAGAAAACTTATATCTCCATATCACATAAATTCAAAAAACAGAACACCAACTCCGTGCACAAATGGTCTATAACTTCATTTTCAAGAAACAAATATTTTTGGAAATTAAAGCCATGATCATAGCAAAATACTTGCAATCTCCAGCCATTACTACAGGTATCCTAGGTCAACAGTGCAAGTATGTCACACATATAAAGCACAAGGTTACTATTAAATAAAGCTGATACCAGTGATAAAATATATAAATACAACAAGAATCCAGATTAACTTTAAGTATAAATTATATATTATCTACATTTCCAATCATGGAACCCACTATTGCTCGGAAGGACCCTTTACTCACATGTGGGGAGCAGTTAGAGCATCCAAGTAAAAGTATATTAAGATGGCTGAATAAAGAAAGCTTGGAAGTGGAGAGAAACTACTCACTTGAATTGATGTGTGCAATCTAAATGTCACTTCCTCAACAATATCTAGGTCAACAAAACGTGTCAATGAACATATCATCTGCCATGCACGAACTTTCCGTCTATGAATCTGCAAAGGGCAAGTGAATGGAAAAGGAAAATTTTATTCATTCTAATCACCCCATCAAGCAAAAATTAAGATACTAAAAAAATAATTTAAATTTAGAAATTCCACAAGTCTATTAAACTCTTCCCAAGTATTTTTATCATGTGTGTTGAGAGCAACACTTGTAAAAAGATGGATAAAGATGAGAAAAGTCCAAAAAATGTATATATTGAGAAAATGACATCATAAAGAAAAAGATAAAAGTCCTAGGAACATATCGATAGCAAATAAGGTCAAGAACAGTTCATAAATCCTCAACTAGAATTATCATTTTACTTTGTTGTCATGTCTCCACCAGGAACTTACCGCACTATACTTTTATACAACTCCTAGAGATCTTTTCATTCACCTGCCAACAAATCACATTCAGCAGTTGATTAGCACTTCAAAGAGAAACAATTATGATATAGCACAAAATAACATAATAGAAAGGTAAATACCACATAACACTCCAACGTTTCGACTTTTTACATCTGTTTCCTAACGTAAGCATAATAACAAATCAGTCCATAACCATTACTGATTTTTAACATCCATGTCCCGATGACCGAATCGGGCCTATTTTGTCTAGGTGGCATAGTAGTTCGGGCCGTCTTTGCGTAGGTGGCACACATCAAATAATACCACGAGGAACAACATCTTTTACGCTTTTCTTCTTCATCTTCTTCAATTCATATATTAACTTCACCTATCCAACCTCACCCTTCCCCTCTCTCTTTCTCTCTCTGCCCCAACAGCCGCCACCATCTCCACCACCGACTACCAAGCAATAACTTTAGCTCAAAGATAGTATCTCGTCGAATGGGTATTTTTTGATAACAATTGAACTTGCACTATTTTTCATTTCATTCCATGGAAATGAATTCTCTCAACCTTGCATAGGAGTCCTGCAATCACCAAAATTGCAAATGGCAATCCTCTACAGCTCTCTACAATCTTCTATCCAATGTTCTCAATTGAGGAGGACAATCTTGGTCAGCAAACATCCCCTGCCTAAGCAACACCCAACTCTATTCAATGAACAATCACAACCGCCCACCTGCAAACCACCTCCTCCATTGATGACGAAGCTCACGATCCAAACCCTTCTTAAGACCCATTTCTACGAATCGCAAAATCGATCGAGCACCGCCTCAAGAATAATATAATTCCTAAATTCATCGAGCACCGCCTAGAATCGATCAGTTTTTGGAAGCGGCGGGGGAACGAGAGGGGGTTGGTGTTGCTGTGATACTGTTCGTTCGGGAGGGGAGGGGACCGGTGCCATTGGTTGTGGCAGAAATAGTGGCGGTGGTCGTCTGTGAGAAGGAGGAAGGGATATCCGGAGGATGGTGCTATTGGCGTCGTCGATCGACCGGCGGAGGCGAGGAAAAGAGATGGTGATGTTGGGGTTGTTCATGGGAGAGAGATGAGAAAAAAAGAGAGGGGAAGGGTGATGTGGGACCATGGGAAGGGTGAGTGAGGTGTAATTACATGTGTATTTGGCGTGGACTTTTTCGTTGTGCCACATAGCACAACAAGTCCAATTCGATGGTTAGGATATTATTATGAACCCATTTGAAAGGTTAGTTACTTAGTTATTATGTTTGTGTTGACACACGAATGTAAAAAGTCGAAAACGTTAAAGTGCTATGTGGTATTCACCCTAATAGTAAATAATGTTGTTAGAAACTATGTTACATGGACACGGGTATGGGTATCGGATACGGGTGCGGATCCGAGTGTCGATAAATTTTTAAGAAAATTATAGACACGGGACACCGTCCTAAGTTTGGACACCGATGCGGGATATGTCGAAAAGTATACAATGGGTAGAGGTTCAAAGTATAAATAAGGTTGTGGTAGTTGTCCCACATCGGAAAAAGTAGACTAATGTAAGGAGAAGTTGAAAGAATAAATGAGAGTAGTGATAGTTGTCCCACATTGAATAAAGAAGACAAATGCAAGCATGATATGCACTATAAAATGAGAAGCATAATGTGCATTAGGTTCTCGCAGCCACACTTAGCGTCTGCCTCGCAGGCAGACGAGGCGCCTGCACCTAGCGCCCACACAAGTGTCTTTTAAACCTTGCATAGCTCGATACACCTCTTTTTCATGGAGTATCCGAGGTGAAATTACAAGATCGGACACGTATTTCGTGTCCGTATCCGTGTCGAGTCGTGTCGACACGGATACTTCTGCCTAAATGAAGTGTCCGAGTAACACAGGTTAGAAAGCAATATAAACCAAACTACAAACAGAAGATTGTGTAGGATAATTCTCAATACAGTCAAAGCTACAGTTATATAGAATAAAGGTTATTCTTCACCTACTACAAAAGGATAAGTGTCCGCAAAATAAAACTTCACAGAGTACTTAACGACTAACATATGTCTTAATAGAAGTGAATACTGCATCCATTAGTTGTTGGAAAGTTGAGTGTCAAAGACTTCTGACAGCCATAAATCTATCAGAAACTTATTAGCAAGTAGTCATCTCTCATAGTTCAGCCAACATCCCAATGCCATTCACTGTGGACCAGTTAAAGTGTCATCCAAAAACTCCATTTTGTATCATAGCACATATGTATAAGCCATTGAGGTTCTGTAAGTAGTAGTACTTGCTGATACTGTATTTACAGTTGACACCATTTTGTGCTAGGTTCAGATAGCACCTTTTATGTAAGAATTTATCATTCCCTTCTTATGAGTTTATGAAGCATATCGAGTGTATATAAAATTACAGGTGTGTCTGCCTGTGTATATTATTTGTATTAGAGTCAATTCGATTACAATAGGGTAAGAGAGCATAAATAATGTATCAGATGAACTGTTGGTATCAGGATTAAAGAGTGGAAATGGCATTATAGCTTGTCTTGTCAGTTGTCCCTTTTATAGGTTTTGAATGGATGTCCAGTCCACTGTTAGTAATTATCTTGCTTTATCATACGATTTTTGTATCTGATCAAAAAGAGAAAACTAGTATACACACCATAACATAAACAAACCAAAGATCCTGCCAATTGAGAATGCCCAAAAGGCCAAGAGCATATGGATCCCATATTTTGGCCATAATATAGTCAGTAAATCCTCACCAAAATAATAAGCAAACAATCAAGAAAAGCTGAAGGAAGCAACGATTATGACATACCACATACCTTTACCAAGGCTCTGTACTTTGGAATTTATAATCATATCATAACCAAGCCAGGAAATGAAATAGAGAGAGTTGTTAAAATTTCTCAGTGTATATTTTAAAATTTCTCTTTTGAAGGTATATTTACAAAAGTTAATGTCTAATAAATAGAGAAATCTCATATATTCACATATATGTACATATTGGGTTGGGTATGTAGGGTCTTCATACCATAATTTCAAGATGTCATAATTCTTCTTCTCTCTTTGCCCTCAACAACTTAATTAATAAACTTCATAGTTCATTAATGACCTACAACTTTTTTCAAAAATAAGAGTTCTTCACAACACTAAAGCAAAATACACAGTTCAACCTCATTCCATTCTACATCCTTCAAACCATGCTAAATAGATAATGTGTTATGACGTTGGTTTCTATTGTTGATTTCCCCTCGGTGAGTAGATCAGTCTAAATGGTCATATAATAACAACTTGGTTAATGCATAAAAATAGAATAAAAAATTTAATGGAACAAATTCCTCATCTAGATTAGAGATGATGACTATGTCAAAATCTTTGAAATCATGCACAATAAATGACCAACTCGTAAAGATAACTGATAAGAGGACTATTTTAGAGCAAAGGTAGAACTTCTGACAAAAGACCAGTGCCTCCCCTCACACATTGAAACAATTAAATGATGGGTTTACTAAAAACAAAAAGCATACCACAGAGCTCAGGAGTTCAAGCAAAAACAATTTGCCAGATGTGATAATTGCATGCTTGTCTTCATTTCTAGAAGTACAGTCGTCTGAATAAGCGTTGTCTGCAAGTTTCGAAAACAACACGGCAACAGATACGCGTGCATACAATTCTGTGTTGATAAACACCTGATCAGAAGAAGCATAATAGTTTTATTGAGTCAGAAATTCAAAATATTTATAATATACAATAGGAGTTCCACCCAACTTTAAAAGTATTATCGATGTAATGTGGGATATCCAAGTATCCAACTAATCTTAAAAATGAAGAAATAAATAGCAAATAAGTTTTAGATGATGAAATGTTTGAAAGCCTTATAGCTAGAGAGTAGAGATATATCTTCTTATTGGACATCAAGAAAAAAAATGCCAATGTGATTCCAACTAAAGTGAGAATAATCTCCAATTCGCCAGCGGGTTGCAAAAGCATTTATCAGCCTACATTCCTAAAGTCATCACAAAATGGAATAAGAGCCTTCTTCCAGAACTTGCTGCCAATACTACCATCATGATTGTCCTACCACTAATATTGTCATTGTCTTCAGTCCTCATGAAGCAATAACATTCATGAAACTAGTCTTTTAAGGCGAAACCATTCTTGTTTACATTTATGACATATTTACACCATCACTGTCCATCAGCAATGTTCCCACCACCATCACTCACTAAAGTTGAATATTGCCTTCCTCACCAAAGGAAGCAATACAAGTCCCATTGGCTAAACCATCATTATCAATGCTAAATTAATTCAGGTAGCTCAGTCTAAGACCTTATTGCTGGCTGTCACTCAGGTTATATTTCACATTGACTACTAGTCACATATTCACTTTTTAGTGATAGACATAATTTCTCATTGAATTGGTCCCAATTGTATTCATTATCTTATGCAGTAATTGATTATTATGAATCTGTAGAAAAATAAAATATAAAGATATGTAGGAGAAAAGTATAGAGACATATAGGAGAAAAGTAGTAGTTATATTTATTCATCACTGCATAAAGCACCAATATATAATACAAGATACTAAGGTAGATTGAGTACATAACCAATGTGGGATAGTATTCTAAAACAGAATCCTCTTAACATATCACAGTTGCTTTCTTATGTTGGTCTGGTCCTTCAATCAAAATTTGCCCTGCCTTACAGAAGCTTGCAGCTATATCCTAGTGATGGGTAATTGTATTGATAAGAAATAGAGAATTCTATTAGTAAACAATAATCATATATGGAAAGCAAGAGGGGACGCACAATCTCTAGTTCACTCAACTAATAGTCTAGCCAAAACAGGACTAAGTCCTATCCATTGCCATTGAGGAAGTTCAATTGTGATAAATCCAGTTGGGCTACCGCAGACTACAATCAAACTTTTTTTCTGACCTCAAGTACATTTGAAACCACGGAATAATAAACCAAGCAACCATATAAAACAGGCATTTGTTTAGTTAGCTGCTTGACTATTTTGCATTAGACAATTATAGTGCCGCTGTTTATGTTGTTAATTCATCCCCTGGGTTTTCATGTTTATATATCCCTTACCTGCTTAGGTTATTATATCAAAGATTTTAAGTCTTCAGAAAACTTCTGTGTATATACAGGGAGACCACACAACCTCCATCATGATTGTCCATGATTCTATGCTTAAAAATACTGTACAAGGAAGTAATTACTCAAGAGAATGCTTAGAAATGAGCCACAGAACTCATCTATGGAATCCTTCGTTGAAAGCATGCATAAACTGGACAAACATGCATAAACAAGGTGCTATTTAAATATTCTCCTTTACTATAATGCAGTTACTGTCTTAACTTTATGCCAGGTATGCTAAAAATAATAGATTTGTTTTCTATTCTGGTTAAAGCAAATATATATCATACAAACATCACAACAAGCATTCTAAATTTTATTGTTTTTAATTCCGTGGAGAAGCAGTGAGAATAATAGCTGCACTTGAGAATAATAGCTGCACTAAAACTGAAGGTTTTGAACAACAACTATACGATTTGAGTTCATGGCTACAGGTTATGCTAACTTACGCTTGAACTATGAAGCCTTTTCCAATTCAATTCCTAATACAGGGAACTAGCAGATGAATTTGTCATTGCATCTTACTCATTGCATGATAGCAGCAATGATTTTAAAAACCCTAATAAATTCCATGTTGGCGAAGGTGCAAAGGATGAGCTAAACCATAAAATCATAATAGTGCAAACTGCAACCCTAATACCATGTCAGCTACTCACTTGGTTAGAATAAGCAAACAAACTCATCGGACAAAAGTTGTACACTTGGAACACATATAGAGACAATTTTTTAATCCAATAACTTAAATCACTTAAAACATTGTCAATGTCGCAACAAAAGTATCCCCATGATTAATTATCTTCAACCTGCATTCTCATGTCTGATCAAGTCAAGGGTAGTCGTGCAAGAGAAGAAGAAATTAATTGAAATCAACATAAATGAGAGAAATTGAAACGAGAACCATGGAGGTTATCTCAGGAAAATCTGCTGCCAAAGGCTAAACAATATTTCTGCTTATCCTAACTAATAAGTTTATAAGCACTCTTTAATAATGCTTAATAATTATGAGCATAGGGACAGTCCAGTACTTTACTGACCAAAATGGTATGCAAATAACATTTACATAAATAAAATAGCAATTAACAAAAGAAAATACTTCAATAGGACAATTCCTATCACTCATCTAAAAGCTTAAGCTATGACAGAGGACTATTATTCAAAATTAAACTTCTTCACATAATCCCATGAAACGGCAGTGCCAATAATTTCTTAGAATATATATTGACTAACTTTCCAAGGAAACACGCTTTAAAAATGAATCATTTTCTTACAGTTAAAAGTAATAATGAAACATCAAAGTAGGCATCAAATATATAATGGCCGTCTGATACATCAAATTAAGTAACTTACATCCGTTAACTCAGGATCCAGGCTTCTTGATAACACTGATACCTCAGCCCTTGCATCATGATTTTCAGCCAGCTCAGCTTCAAAATCCTCATCAAAAGCAACTGTAAAAAAAAAGTGATGCCATAAACAAATAAATCACAAAATGAGATCTGTTTGAGACACAGAGACAGTACAGCAGTCACAGAATATTGTGGACTAAGCATAAGGATAATGCTGCATTTTAATAATATAGCATACCAGAACCATAAAGGTTAGCAACTTCAGCTCCTTAATATAGTATTGCAAGGTATTCGGATAGGCAAGCCAAAGCCCACATAAATGTAATGCAGCAAGACGAATTGTCCGTGGACTTTTGTGCCTTCCTCAAGAATTTGCTCAACAAACTGCAAAAAAATGGTGATGGTTTGCATGAACATGTCAAACAAGAAAAGGACCTTATTTCTAGGGAGAGAGGAGTATAACACATACCCACTTCATAGGTCCAGGACCATCGTCAGATTTATGCATGAGCTGATCCCCAAATGCTGATTGATGCAAGACTGATGATAAAAGTGCAGCAATAGGAGCCACCCTCCTTTTGTTGCAGCTGATATGCAATATCCATGAAGAATGAACCAAAAGCCAAACCATCTACAAAGACAACAGCATTTACTGGAAATTATATCATACAGCTCCTCCAAAATAATTTGGGGTTATATGGCTTACTCTGAAAAACTGAAGCTGAGCTATATAATTTCATGAATATCAGTAATTTGAGTATCTATCCATGACAGGTGGGCTTTATGACACCCTCCAAACTTGGTTTTTTTATATCAGAAAGCTCATGTGAAATCACTACTGATGTTCTAGATCTAATAATCACAACCCCTACCCAGGGGTTGGAGGGCCAGTAGCAGTAACATGACACCACAACTACTTTGTAACCCAATTAACATGACATCACAGCTTACAAATCATTTAAAACATCTCGCACACGATATCGGGCATTACAATCACTTCTCTTGGATACCCAGCATAGAGCATACTTGTCGCATTCCTTCATCTCTAGGCTTAAACCCAAGGAAAATCCATTTGGTTATTAGTTATTATAAGCCATGATGGGAAAACTAATAATTGAAAGAAAAAAAATCAATAGTGACAAAACAACACTACTGGCTCTAATTGCAACTCCTTGGTAATCATCCTTGCTAATGATTGATTCAAGTTTCTAGGAAAGAGTTTATTATGACCCACTTATGAATCATTCAAACTTCCATTTCCATTCAGTGCAGAACATTACTAGGTAAAAGTTGACACCAAATATTCAGTAAAACACCTATTCAATATTCATGCATGAATAGTTCTTAAGAATTTGCAGAACTACTCCAACCTTTGACGAATGGATAAACCTGAATATTATTTTGCAATGTATATTTATACAAAATAATTAGATTTAGTTGAAATGGATGAAGCATTACACAGGGATGAGCCATCCCTTAAAACTTGAAGCCATCCTAACCAGACATACAACTCCAATGTCTCAATGAATATGATACAGAACTCTTTCTAATTTGTTAAACATAATTTTATCGTAAACCTCATCTAAGTAATCTTGCAAGTCTTTAGAAATTCACAAAAGATTTCTCACATCAAGTCCACCAAGATTATTGACAAGCGATGTTTAAAAGTACAATTGTATATATCAATTGCATCAACTACAACCATAAAATTTTTTGAGGCAAAATTTACTTTCAATAGGTATGTAATTGGTATTGTTATTAGGGACCAGCTATATGCACCGAAGAATTTTAGGACAATGATATCCTCACATGAAGCATTGTTCTACACCCTAACAAGAACCAAAACTCATGTACAAAACCTTTGATATAGTATAAACGGGCGCCGTAGATGGGCTGCAAAGCTGCATCAAGTTGTTTCCTTTATTTTACTGATGGGCTTTTATTTATTTTATGTATGTAGTTTACCATGAGATTGTCATGGTACAGTTGAATGTTTTAGTTGGAGTCTATTTTACATTTTCGTAGGGCATCTTTTGGATCATTAGAAAATCAGCTTTGAGCTTGGGCAGGAATTCTTCCTGATAGTTATTCAATTCAATTATTTCATTTACTTCTCAACGGTTCTCTGTTCTAACAACCTTAATCTCTCTCTCTCTCTCTCTCTCTCTCTCTCTCTCTCTCTTCAACCATCACCATAATATGTGATCTCCATTTTCCATAAAACCCCATATGTTAGAAGAGACACCCATCACAATCCCAATTCCTGTAGCACTCTACCATACAGTAAGCAAGAAGGTGAAGCATTAAAAATTATTATCTAGATCTTTGGAGTTACGAGATGGAGAGTAATTGGAGAACAAAATCTACATGTTATAAGTAGGAAAGTTGCTGCAAAACATCCACCATAAAGAAACCCAAACCTTCCTAGGTATAGGAGCTTTCCAAATTGCTTTATATCATGGAGACAGGGATGATTTGGTTAGATAAAAGAGTTAAACAAATTATTTCGGTGAGAACAATTGTTGTAAAAAGTAAAAACCCTAAGGTGTAACTCAGGCGTTTTGCCTCGGCGCGGCAAGGCGAGGCGTAAGCCTCGAGGCGGTTTGAGGTGTAAGCCTCAGTCTAAAGACAAAAAAAAAAATCATAAAACTTATATAAATAATTATGAAAAAATACATAACAACCCAAACATCTAGTTTAACAGTTTAGAAGTGTTAAAAAAACATCATATGAAATGAATAAAGTCTTCATAAGCTAGTGCAGCGGTCGGCGCTAGTGCAGGGAGGGAGGAAGATGAGCGTTGTGTGAGGAGTAGACATTGCTGTGTTTCTTCGTTCCTTTCTTTAATCTTTCTGGGTTTAATAATAGAATTAGGTTTATAGGTCATAGATGATAAAATAAATCAGAATGGACTTTTAATTTGATGTTTAAAACGGATTGGGCTTTTTTTTTAAAATTCTATTTGGGCCCAAAAAGCTGACCTAGAAACCCTAAAATATTCAAAAATTTAGACCTTTGCGTCAGCGCCGCCTCAGTCCGGCAAGGCTTAAGCCTCAAACCCACCCATAGAGGCGTGCACGCCGAGGCTATTTCCGGTCAGCTCGCGTCGAGGCGCGTGCCTCGAACATGTTTTACAACATTGGTGAGAACTCTCCAGATGGCTCCAAGAAAATCTAATAACATCACTTGAGTTCACAAGGAATGAAACTCCCTCCATATGTTCAAATAAGGAACACATGTCTGGCATTTGAGATTCTCGAAGATACTGGACGAAATGAAATTTTGATGACAGTGAAGGCTCCGAAGAGGGATCACAATAGAAATAGTAAAATAGGCTAAATACAATATAAACTATAAAGAAGGACATAAAAATATTTATTTCCCCTCTCAAAACTCCATCATATTTTACCTCTGACATGATTTTGTTGATTGAAGGAAGCCTGGATATTCAAAGACTCCTAAAAGGTAATTCTTATTGCCAAACCAGCCAAAGTTGAACTTTATAAAAATTGAAGCTTCAAAAATATGAGATTCATGGATTTAAACTAAATATCATTCAAAATTTATCAACACTTAATTGACAACTTATAATTTAGAAGATGAATTGCCAGGGAAACAACAAGGGACCATGTTAAATTTAAATAATAGTTCACATATGTTAACACTAATAGAATATTGAGCATACAAGAATCTCCTCACATCCAACAAAGGAAGAAATCTGAACCTTGAAATTTAATAATTATGGATAGTTGAGCTTAGATTCTACATAGGTTCACTGTCATATTTCATTGGATTTTCCCATATAGCCTTAAAAGCAATATAACTTTAATGCAGTATGATAATTCTAGAGACTTCAAAACTAGAAGCAAAACCAAGATTAAACAGAAAACCGTTGACACTGGGGGAAGCATTTCTAAGAAGTTCAAAAACTGCCATGTGTTTATCTCATGTGACAAGCACAAATAAAATTTGCTTTAAATAACTGAACCACAGAGCTTACCTCGATAGACATTCCACCACAGAAAAGTTCCGCTGGATCCTTTATCTGGGATGCTAACAGTTCAATGTTTAATCTAACACATCTCAGCATGGGTAGGACAGAAATCTCCCCAGCATTTTCTAGGCTGCATACTCAACCAAAAAACAAATGATTGAGCATACAACAAAAGATGTACCGAAAGCACCAATGAAGCACAATGAAATTACACGACCTTTGCCACAAGTAATGCATTAAGAATATAGAACTTATTAAACTTAATCTTATTCATTTGTTTCATAGGCCATGACCAGATACTGGTAGAAAAACAGTAGATCCATGAAGAATGAAAAGGAATAAAAAATTAAAAGAGATAATATAGAACCAAACTTAGTTCTATAGGATTTCTTTAGTTCGCTTGCAGCTACTCTCCACTGGCCTCGCCACCAGTTAGATATCAAGAATGCCTTCCTTCATGGTGAACTGCGAGAACAGTCCATATGGAGCAATCACGAGGCTTTATTGAGAAGAGTAACCTACCTATGTTGAGAAGTTTAGCATGTAGATCGTTCTATTTTCCACAGATGATCTGAAGGTGGTATCATCCTATTGGTTGAGTATGTGGATGATATTGTAATACTAACAGTGACTCTAAAGGGCTGCATATCTGAAAGCCTTCCTCCACATTCAGTTCAATACTAAATATCTCAAAGAAAATATGCGCTTGAATCACTCTCAGAAATGGGAAAGTTGGGGGCCTAACCATGTAGCATTCTCCGAACATACAACTTGATGAGTTGGTGAATTAGTCGACCATTCTAAGAGCTATAGGAGAATGGTTAAAAAGTTGATTTATCTTAGAGTGACGCGTCCTGACATTGTTTTTTAGTACATGTTGTTGCCCACTTTTAATCACTAGAAAGCGCTAGAATACATTGTATACTCTTTAAAGAGCACCTCGACATGAAATCGTGTATAGTGGTGGCCATGGTCATGATAAGATTAAATATTTCTAAAAGCTGATTGGGCAGGGCCAAAAGAAGATAGACTATCCACTTGGGATGATTATTTATTAAGGTAATTTGATTGTGGAAAAGCGAGAAAAGAATGTGGTTTCACGCTCAATTGCATAGTCGAAATATGGACCTATGACCAAATTTGCATGCTACATAGTATGAATAGATCAATTTCTCAATGAAGTGGGCTTGAAGGGTCTCAAACCAGCTAAATTGTAGTGTGATAATCAAGTTGCACTTCACATTGCATCTAGCCCAATCTTTTATGAACAAACCAAATATATTGAGATTGATTGTCACTTTGTTTGTGAGAAGATTCAACGAAGATTGATCATACATGAGAATTGATCATATATGGTAGAAGCGGTTTGGGCTTAAGTATCGTGATTTCATTTCTTGGAATAAATTAGTCTAACTTGTACATATACATGCTGCATGCATAAATCAATAGGTGAATACACAAGTACATTCATTCGAACATGTTCCCGGTATTCTTACTCGTGCGTCTAGTATTCAGTAGGAAACCAATCAATAAAATATTTAGCTATTTCCTTAATGAGGTGCATGATTATCATGCATCATTCATTGGCATGAACATGATTAGTTATATTATTAGGAGATTAGACAGACTTGCTTTCCTTTGGCTAAATAAGTAGGGTACACCCCTTCTATTTCTAAAAGGAAAGATCCTGACATTGTGTATCCATTACAAATTTCAATAACCATATCCCTTTCTTTTCAATCCCTGCTCTTATGTCTATCATACCTGAAGCGTCTAGAGCATGGAGAAACTCCCAGTTTTTTTCCTTTTAAATATCATGATTCAGGTCCCAGAAATATTGAAAAATCTCATACAGAAAGGTTATAAAAAATATAATGGACCATGATTGGGCCAAGCCGTAGTCTTCAGTTTTTAATTAGTTAGGCACTTCAAATCAATTGTTTAATGTATATGACATGTAGGTAAGAGGCATATCCATATCCCAAAACATGTCCTGACGTGTGATATAATTAGTTTTTAATTAGTTATGCCTCTTACCTACTGAAAACCCATGTGCTAGAGCCAACTATTAGTGGATGAAAGTAATTGCCCGTATCTCTGAAGGAATAATTAAGGTGGCAGCCTGAAATCATCATTTAGTTTCTTACCTTCCAACAAGATCGCCAAAAACATGTTCCGCAATTGTGTTAGAGAAGAAAGATTTACATGTCTCCAATTGAACTCCATTGCGAAGTGCATTAATTGGTAGTGACAAAAGATATTCTGAACAACTCCACTGAAAAGCAAAAAAACTTTATTACTCAGTACTATGAATTGACTAGCACATCATCAATGGTCAGGAACTGCCTAGAACCATAGAAGAAAGTAGGAATATGAATGCATCTTATAGGGGAAAAACTATTACTTACTAGTATAACATAAGTATACAACTACAGCCCAGCTATAAAAAGACGCAACTTATCATAGCCATTCTCAGATGTCAAATGCTTAACAAAACAAGTTCCCTACCTATTTCAAGACTCTTGACTTTTACAGAGCCCCACACCACAGACATGAAAATACATATGTAATAATTATTGAGTTAATAATAAAAAAGAAACAAAAAGATAAACAATTTTGAATTTGCAATTCTCAAATCAAAGATAGGACTCTCTAGCTAAGCTGGGTAGTCTTCAGAAACTCCAAAGAAGGGTTCCTTGAATTAAACATTATGAGTGAAAGCCGTTTAACAGAAAAGTTCATAGACATTTGTATAATGTATACTTCAACTAGACCACAACCCACAGGGAAGGTACTAAAGGGATGACCAGAGGAATGGGGCATCTGGTCTTCGCAACTAGCCATATGCTTTCCCAGGACAATGGAGCCATCTTAGTTAGATCCACAATGCCCCTCAATGTTATAAGTCTGTGAAGTTAATTTGTAAATTCAATTAGATAACAAAATTGTATAATGAATTTTATTTTGTTTACCAAAAAGTCTTCTTAGTTATTTGTTTTGCTTACTTCAATGTTATCAAAGTTATGATATTTTTTGTAGCTAAAATTCTTCTGAATGGTTTTATTTTATTTAGCATTTCATTTTTTATATTTAATACAACAACAATCATGTATATCAACATAAATTCATTAAAAAGAATACTAAGTTAATCATAACGATATGGAATGACTATCCTTCTCAAATATTGTTATTTAAGAAATCAAAAGACCAACAATCACACTTGGAGTATTCCTTTTTCTGCATTTAATTTAGCTTGCTACTTGCACTTACTACAGTAAAGGCTTACGGGCCATTCATAAATACCAGCAAAAAGATCAAGATTTGTCATCTTGGTACACAACTAGATGAGAGAAGAGAAAACTCAGAAAAGTATCTCGTTTCTCATATATAACTATAACACCTACAATAATAAATGAAAAACGTGTAACCAAGGATATTAACAAGTTAAAACAAAATGTCTAACTTTATGTGATAGTAAAGGCTTTTTGCAGAATATATTTACTTCAATTCTTCATTCATGGTGCTCCTGTTAGGACCCATACACATGTTAATGTTACAATTGTCTGTAGGGATTTGCATGCCTGTAACGAACACCAGCATGTGAGGGATAAAAGTTATTTATATACGAGATTTATAGAGAAGCAAACGTATAGAATTTTCGTGATCCTCATCTCCACCCACCAAACCAAGTATACAGGTAAGGAACTAGCAATGGAAATTCTACCTAAATTTCAAATATCATGAAAGTTCACTCACGAAAATATAACAAATCATTAGTAGGCTTCTTAGATGTTTGGAAAACGTGAAATGCAAGATAAGTTGCCCACCCTACATTGTGAAATATGCTAGCTTCCTTATCCTTTTTTTTGCTTATTTGTGATATCAAGTAATCAAGTATTAATATTACATTGGATGATAACATTTCTTCAGAGATTAAAAAAAAAAAAAGTTAGCAAAATGCAGGAGACTATAGAAATTACAAAAGGAAGAAATGGGTAGCATTACCTTCCAATTCATCAAAACTGCCCGTCGTGTCCGAGCCAAATTTCCCCATCAATAACTTGATTGATTTTATGCATAAATGTACTAACAAACACATCTAACAGTCCTTTGTCATCTGTTTCTAATTGAACTGAACAGTCACTGTCTGTCACGAAATCTAATGTCACTGGAGAGAATATAGACACTAGGTCGTTCAAAGCATAAGCACATGCTTCATAAGCAGCTATACGGTTTCTGCTTCAACCTGCTTTACAATTACACAAAGAAACCACCAGTGAAGCAAACAATGGATGAAAAATATATCCAATACAAGTAATTCATCATTTCACGACAACTATCAAGAGCACCTCTGATATAGGTGCTGGAGTTGTAATAATCTTCCAACAGAACTTCCAGAGGAAGCTTTCAGCTGAATGGATCAGACCATCTGCTTTGGACTGCACACACCATCTCAACACAGAAGCAAGAGTCTTGATGGATGTTATCTGAGTGAAGAGGAATGAAAATCTTTGGAAAAAGTACATGAAAAAGTAATTTCTTAAAGATAACAGGCAGTGTAACTTATAAACTTGATAATAGATCTAAAATCATGTCCACAAAATAAAACAAAATAAATAAATCAAACCAAAAGCACAACCAGCATCTGGCTCCTGTGCAATATACGAATATGTTATTGTCACTTTGACATCAATTAAGAATATATATTTTGAAAGCACTCTCATAAACACTTAATCTCAATTATGAATAAATACATAAGTTTGTGATATTACAACATCTCCATTTCGGTTGTGGACATTCATTGTACCACAGATTCAGAACAAACAGCCTTCTCATGTTCCGTCATGTATTTTCTCTATTTTGTTTTGGTTTTTATTTTTAATATTTATCTTTTATTGTTTTTTCTGGGGGTAAGAAACAACATATATAATTAACATAGACGAGAAAATGCAAAGAGACAAATTATCCCTTTAACTCACTGTCTACCATACATGCACACGTTGGGATTATTAACAAGACAAAATCAAACTAATCATAATAATAACAAGACGAATAAATAAACAAGACTCTAATTAATTAAATTAATAATCAACTACTGCCCTCTTCGCACGCGGGTAGACTCTCCATGGCGCACGCACGCTATTAGAATCTTTGGGAAAGAAGGATTTCGAGAAAGAACAGAAAAAAACTACATGAGAATCTCCAGATGAATATTAAACCAGTCTTCCACTATCCAGCTCACTTTCAGCACATCAAATATTCTCCAAAAGCCCAGCAAAGAACACAAATCATGCAACTCAGATTCTTTAATATTATGGAATTTGAAAATCCCTAGAAATAGAGGACGAGGAAAAAGACATAGAATTCTAAGAAAAGAATGCGACAATGGGTTAGAGGTGTTGGTATGCAGACGATAATATCACACAACGGAAACCGCTGACACCCAAATTTTCCTAGACCTCAACTTTTCACCACTCTTTATATGAAAACTTTACCAACTTACATAAAAATAAATAAACTATTCAAAACTCCAAAAATATGTTTCCAATTCTTAATGTAGCTCTGGCAGCAACACCAGCATGCGACTTATTTTCCTGCAAACTATATTCCTTAGATAACTCTACACCATAACTTCCCTCTTGAAAATGTCACCACCACTTAGCCTGTAGAGCGTTGTGCAACAGATCCTCTTAGTACCAAGTTACTTTCACCGTATTGATTCTATTAAAAATTAGGAGTACTAGAAGAAGATAAATAACATGTCAGGGGTAAGTATGCAATATGTGTCTTTCGGTGAGCATGGGGCTGATTTTCAAGAAACAAGGAGGCAGACCATTTCAGGCAAAAAGATGTGGATAGGGAGCATGAACTTTTTTCTTTTTATAAGAAACAATAGGAAATCAAAGTCGGCACAGGGCATTACAAATGGACGAGATATCCCAAAAAAGTGAATTCATCCCATCTACAGATAAAACTTCAATCTCTAGGGCCTCAAAATCTTTATGATTTGAGGCCCACTGGGCAATACTAAACTTTACTTTATCTCACACCTCCTTCAAGGATTCTTCTTTTTTTCAATTATTCTCCTATATCTTTCTAACCACAATGACCAGCAAAGGGCCAGAACAATGTTCCCCCTTTCATATGTCAAAACAGCCAAGATGAGACAAAATAAATCATTGACCACGTGGCAGAAGCCAATGAGTGCCTAATTCAGTTAGCAAGCTATGCCATAGTCTAAGGCAGAAAGTGTAATGCAGAAACACACGGTCAAGGTCATCAGACTGATTCCTTCATAGGGCACACCATTTCAAGGATTAAAGAATATGTGGGCAACATCTTTGTAATATATCATAAGTAATTTCCCCAAAACCATTAACCATGAAATGACCTAAACTTTTTAAGGCACCACAACAATGTGGATAAATCATTAAATTTTTTGTTCATTCGACACACTTTTATCTTGCAACAAGACAGCTTATTTGATAAGGAAGTTTGTGAATAATTTTTTATATATTTTCTTATTACTTGAGATGACAAATTCCACCTTCCTCATATTTAAGAAAGAGAGCTAACACCAGAATAAATCAGCACAAGTTTTATAGCACTCATCATCGCTATGAATCTGAGAAAGTTACTAATCCACAACAGTCTAAATTTCCGTCTGAGTTCGAATCCCATAAGGGGTGAAAATTTCATTTTTGGATTCAGAACTTTTGATTCATCAACTTTGACAATAAATTCATCATTTTTTGTTCTCACGATAAAATGGTTCTCACGTTAACATTTCCCCATATATATATATATATATATATATATATAGGGAGGTTAACATGAGAACCATTTTTATCGTGAGAATGTGATAACCAAAAAATGATGAATTCTGTGTGAAAATTGATGAATCCGTTGAAAATATTACTGTATAAAAAAAAAAGGCTCCTCGTGGGATTCGAACCCTTAATGAATTGGATTCAGTAACATTCTCAGCAGATACATTAACTTTCATAGCGAATTCATTTTGTTCATAACAAATTTCCGTGGTTCTTAGTTCTCACGTTAAAAATGATTCTTATTTGAACCTCTCTCTCTCTCTCTCTCTCTCTCTATATATATATATATATATATATATATATATATGGTTTTATGTACATATACCTCTTAACATGTGAACAATGCAAAAGTGTATTATATACATACACAACACGTGTGAAGTAATGCATTATGTATATATATGTGCATTTTACGTAAATCAAATGCACAATGCACTGTTACACTATAAGTGCACATATGTGTACATATACATTACTTTATACGCATTGTGCAGGTATATAATAAACTTATGCATTGTTCGCACATTCACATGTTAAGAGGTATATGTACATGAATCAATCCCAATATATATATATAGGGGATGGTTCCTGTGAGAATGGAAATAAGTGTAGGAAATAGGAATAGATATATAAGTCTAGCATATCTTTCATATTTGTGTAGCACAATCATAATTACTATGTTACATATGTTAGTTTAGCACATATTTCATCTCTTCGTAGCACATATGCTAAATATATTAGTTTAGCACATCTTTCATTGCAACATAGCATAAGAAGGGTTCTAGTGCTGCACAATAATCCGCGTAGCACACAAAATGCAAAATTGTAGCACAGCCGAAATTAAATCTCAACCATTGATTCAGCGAATCAAAGGTCCAGATTCATTCTTATTTCCTACCAAATTATCCTTTCCTACCTGATCCATCTCCTATATATATATATATATAGGGTTGGATCGATGAGAACTCATCTTTTGAGAACTTGAGAACCATGCATAAGACGTTGAAGATGATGACAAAGCGGTATAAAGTTAATAGCATAACGAAAACTTTCTAAAATTGTTGAACAACAAAATAATTTTAGAAAGTTTTCGTTATGCACAACTTTATACCGCTTTGTGCATCATCTTCAACGTCTTATGATGCATACGGTTCGCAGAGTTCGCAAAAAGATGGGTTCTCATTTGATCCACTCCTATATATATATATATATATATATATAACTCTTATCTTCCAAATTACTACAAGCATGATATGATGTCTTTACTCATCTCATTCATCTTTCATCACTCACATTATTTTCCAAAAAAAATTGCCAATCACTGCTTAAATTAATATGGCCAAGTTGAATAGTCAACCATGCTATGAAGATCATAACAAGTAAAGAAAGCTATTACCACTTAATAATAAAAGGCTTTAAAATGACCAAGAATATAGAGAATATATGAACAATCTTACAGCTTCCAACACAGAAGTACATGGAAAAGAGGGTAAGCGCCTTTGACTCGGACCCCCTAGTCTCCCTCTAATTGGACCTGGCAGAGTCATGTCCTCTATGATCACAGATGACCAAAAGACAGAACATGATAATTTGGTAAACGATACCAATTCTTCCTGTCAAACCAAATGAAGAAACAATGTGAAGCTGTTTCACAAGTTGATAAAGCTGAAAAGTGAAAACTAACAATGATGCATACCAAAAATGAAAGAAATACTACTCCAAACTTGTCAAAGATAACTGATTCTTCCATGAAACTGAAGTTGACTACAATTCTAGGCATGTTAAGATCTTCATTCATTCTTCTTGCAACTTGATAAGTAGCCAATTTCTCTTGGATTACTTGAAGTTCCTCAATCAAGCTCGCAATAAGAATAAGAAATTTCACTGCCCTCAGCTCCAAATAGTTCTTCTTTCTGAAGACATCATTTCCGTTATCTTGAATGAACTGCATAAAAGTTCAATGCAGGCAAAAATTGAGAAAGTCACGAGAAAAATATATAAATACATCCAAGTTCAAAGAAAGCTAGAAAAACTGACCAAAAAATGTGAACTTGGTAAATGCTCTCTATGATTAACAAAACTATTTCAAATATTTACTTAGTGAGATAAAGTATGTTTTAAAATATATTAGTGGATGTGCATTCAGGAGACCCTTCAGCTCTGAATAAGTATGCTATCCTCTAATCATCGAACAATTCGCTCCACCTCATTGGCAGACTGAGCAAAACAAACCTGCACTGTAGTAACTCCAATATTTTGCACTTTCTTTTGGGGGGAGAAGGTCAATCATTACAGCATTCCTCTAAAAAGACTTTCTGAGCACCAAGCCTTTTAACTCCTTCAGTTTAGCTCCAACAATTTAAGTGTCAATGCATATATTGTTGCCTACTAGTCTAGAAGTGATAGTATGGAATATTCATCAGGCCATTCTTATTTCAAACCCACTTCAGGTCAAGTTTTACAGCATCTTGGTTAATTCCACTACTTCGGGAGTTGGGCTGGGCCAATCTTGTTCAGAGAGGGTAAATCATTATATGCCTGCAGCATATGTTTTTAAGAGCTGATATGGAATCCTTTATTGCCATTGCCAGTTTCAATGTACTAATGAGCAGTCTTTGTCATGATATGGACCCCACTTGTATGTTGACTATTGAGCCAGATGTATAGGTGTTCCAGGCCCCAAATAACATATAATATATGGAAAATATCAAAAACCTGATAGCAAATTGTCTATGAAACAAAAACGTGATAGAAAATTCAAGCTATTTCACCACAACAGCACATACAAATATGGAAAATGTCATTTTCCCCAGCCACTGACATAACATTCCCGTTTCATGGTTGTCAACATTGTGAATAAGAGATTTAAATGTTTGGTAATGAAAAAACAAAAAACCTCACTCTACATTGATCACTCTTGGACACATACCAGCTACATTCCTAGAGAAGTCCAAGTTGAATATGCTGAATATAGCCCAGTTTAAGGGGGGTTGACATGGCTACTCCCTGCCAAGTTTACTTTAGTTCTTATATCCTATTTTTCTGGGATTTGGGAAGGATATTTGCTACTTCACTTCTACTTTGGTAACATTTTTTTGGACAAATTTATAGGGATCTTCGTGTTTCCGAGTTCCTGCAAGAGCTGGGGCAATATCCAGCAGTTCTATATCATCGCTAGCGCTGCATTCAAGGTTAGTTTCAGAAATTCTTCTTCTTTTTCGACAACAATGTCTTTAAGAATTCATCATTCCTAGAAGTTATTTAGTGAACATATCTTTAGAAACTTCAACAGGAATGAGTTGTGTCAATTTGGGGCAAACACTTTCTGCTTCAATTTATCTCCCCACATAAGATGAGATTCATCATACATAAGACAGTGCATTAATGGGTAGGTGAAAAGATGTGGTTGGATTTCATATACAATGCAAACATGCAAGCATATTTTCATATATATAGATATATAAACCTTAAGGATTGGCCCAAAGTGCTCTGTATTGTCTACTACAAGAAAAGAACTCTAGCCCAACGTTTTGCTTCAGATCCCCATGCCTCTAATTCTTCATCGTCAAATGTGGAATGGGAATCTTGTGAATGGTGATAAGGGATAAATTTCCCAGGAAATCCATTAACAGCCTTCAGAAGCTGCAATTCAGGACTGCGGAGCCATTTTTGAACCACATATCTCAATGAACCTATAAACAACAGAAGTTGTAGAGATGTGCCAGAGCAGGCAATACAATTAGATCAATGAATCTGCAACAAGTTATAATGCAGGTAAAAACTATACATTAGAACACAATCTAGACATACCACCATAATCAGTATATTCACGAGGCAGGCTAGCGATAAAGTGCAAAAGGATCTCCAAAGGAACATCACTTCCACTCATCACCGAGGCAGCAGCTGCTAATATCTTTTCGCAAACTAAAGCAGAGCTTAAGGTGAGAATGACATTCTTTAGCAAATTCATCATTCAAGGACAGAAGAATAAGAAGAGACTAACTTAATACCTTGGCGGCGGTATTTAGTATTAAAATGTTGTTTGCTACACTCGAGAATAAACCGCCAAACATCTAATAAGTGACCTCTATCACTTTGGAAGAAGTTTGGCCCAGATTCACCCATGTTCGCATCAGAGGTAGCATCAGTATCATGTTTATCAGGTTTCACAACACCACAAGCAGCAGCAGCTATGCACTCCACAAGGCAGATAAGTCCAGCCCGTCCAAAAGAATGCATTTTAGGAACAAGAGACAGATCGACCAAAAATGAAATGTGCTGCCTGTAATCAGATTAGATGGCTTCAACTATGGAACTAAACTTCAAAAGGAAACTGGAAATAATAGAACTCAGATTCCATCAAACACACTTTACATGTTTTAATAAGAAGTATTGTTGAAACTAGTTATATAAATATCAATGATAAACTAAAAGTTCTTTTTCAATGGCCGAGGATCATTCCACAGGCCATCTGCAACAGCTCAACTTTCAAGCAGCCATTTACTGATTTCTTAAAACAGTAGAAGTATTGCTTTGGATTAATCAATCCCACCAGGACTTCGTCTGCACAAGACACTTTTTTAAGCTAACACCAAAGATTCATCTGCAAGTCAGTTTGGAGAACTATTGCAGAGTTTGGAGAACTATTGCAGTACCTCTCTTCCATATAGCTAGCATATAGACATAGAAATCTCGTTGAAGCTTCAATTGCCCAAGAAGAATATATTTCCTTTGCACCTATGACATACAAAAATTGATGAACTGCGGAAGACTGTGAATGGAGACCTAATTTACTCTACGATTTGTAGATCATGAATAAAATGAACAAACCAAATTCTTTGTGGTGCACAGGATCATTTAATGCTCGAATAAGTGGACCAAGTATGAAGCTTTTTGGCACTACTCTTGCACAGCATCCATAGTTATCCCACTTAATTGCCAAAAATGACTGCATAATAAGGCATCTCACTGCAGTAACAATCAAGAACTATATTTGAGAAGAAAAAACATATATACCAACATAGATAAGAGAGACAAAGATGCTGCACATATCAGAGAAATCACAAATTACAATAGTATATTGTACCTAGAGGATTATCATGGCAAAAGCCACGTTCCCATAAGATTGCTAACCATTCAAAAATTTGCTCAGCCGTTGCCATACGACTGTGATAGAGTTCTTGATTAGCAGAGTACACAGTGTTTTCTGATGGAAGAGAACGAAGCAAAAGCATAATCTACGAAAGCCAGCAAGAAAAAGAAAAGGTTGTTAAAAAAGTCTATGATAGTCATCCTGCTATAAAATTGTGATTGTCAGCAGTGCATTTACTGCACATTATAATTCATAAAGCAATGAAAATTCAGATTTGCCACCAGATGTTAAGTGCATAAGTGACATATTAGAGGCAGAAAAAGACATTTTAGCAACCTAAGCACGTTGCAAGACACGCTCAAGGTTAACGACTCTTATATATGCCAGTCTCGACTTTGGAAAAGTGCTATTGCTAATCAGAACGGGGAACATGTTATGAATCATGACATCCACATAAAATTAGCAAGCTGGATATCAATCTGGTATTTCATTTCACTTTTGTATAGTTTTCCTCGTGACTATTATGACTCCTCTTCAAGTAGATGCGTTTTAATTGTTGAAGAGAACCTCATTGGATGCATGAAATGAAGCAAAAAACATCAAGATGATATATTTAAAAAGCATATCCGTGGTATCAGACTTCATATTATTTCAATTGACAGAAATTATTGAAATATAAAGATGGAGACTCCCATATATTATTCTCAGCATTTATAATCAGGGGTTTTGTGTATTTTCAAGCTAAGTCAACTACTAAAGTTTATCAATGAGTTAACTACAGAAAGTACAAAATTACTTCCTTTTAAGAATGAAGAAAGGTTTAACTCGAGAAAATGAATAAGTTAAGACTTCAAAGTTCAAACCTGGTGATTCCAAGCTGCTTCAACCAAATGGGTACCATATTCTTCAAGCATTTCATATAGAAAAGCAAAGGCCTCCCACCTATACCAGCCAGTGGAAATTAATTCATTATAACTGCATATTCTTCCAACACCCAATGACTGGGCTTCTTTGTCTGCCCACCTCCCTCTTTTGCTCATCGTGTCAGAACAGGATCCTTTCTCCTCGGATACTTCCTCAAAAATATCAGAGTGGCATTTCCTTTCCTTGCTTAAGTTTAATGTTGTCTTAAGTATAAGCAGTGATTGCTTCCTCAACAAGCTCTCCTTATCAAGCTTTAGAAGAAAAAGAGCAACGCACACACATGATATTCTTAGAGAAGGCTTATTCAACAATTATATACATTCTATTTTATTTTATTTTAAAGTCAAATAATGGCATTTACCAAGCCTCTCTTTATCTCATCCCAAAATGTTTGGTCATCTCTTAAATCAAATTTTCCCTCTCTTCCACCCATATCCAAGTCTTTCTGTTCATCAACTGGTGACGGAAGAGACAAATAAAGGGAAAGTATATCATAAGCATCTCTTCTCTCCAAAGATCCCAGCGCAAACAGTAACTTACAACACTTCCAAATTTTTATAAAATTGTCCTCCCTGTAACACCAATAAAAAGCTAAAATTTAAAAGAAAATCTTAGGTCACTGCAAAGCTGATTTTAGTGCTTTGGTGATAAAAACTTATATACCTGGTTAAAACATGAGAGGTCCCAGGAGCCACAACATTGAATGTATATTCCGTGCATGAAAAGTCGTTAAATATAAATGGAAGAAGAAATTTTATTGCAGTGGACCGATGTTCTGAAGTTTCTATAAGCATTTTAAGAGTCAAACTAGAAAGGTCCCAGAGCATTTTCCCTGCAAATTTTTTTGCCAGGGATCCACTTGCTAGAGTTGAGTCTGCTACATCGTCTTCATATGTACTCCGAAGAGCAGCATCCAAGGTTAGAGTTAGTATATTACAAGCTATAGATATTGGGATATCATAAGAATTATTGTGAAAATCTCGAAGCAATTTTGGTTTCATATCCTCATCAATGGAACCATTAGAGATGGGATTTTCACTCCATTTGTATATTGCAGACTGCTCACTTTGACTCATTCCCATTGATAGACCAATTGATCTTAATAGAAGAGGAACCATGATATCTTCAAGAACCTCCCAGCTGTTTGTTTCTTTTACATGATTAAGAAAAAGACTTGAAACCTGAACTCAAAAGAAGGGATAAAGTGTCATAGATAAATCCATAATGTTGGTAAAAAGAACAGAAACTGAATGATCTACCTCATTAAATAGCTCAGGGTCACAAGGATGAACCAACTTTAGTAAGGGAATCCAAATATTACAAACAAATATACGCATGTCATGAGTGCCTGCAGGAAATTATATCCAAACAAAGATCAAACAAAGGCTTTGAGCTCTAGTCATCGAACCAACCCTGCAAATTCCAAAAGGTAATTTCCTCTATCCAAAACCTCGAACGTAGCTTCCACACTCCCCCCCCCCTTCACCAAAACAAAGCACCAGAGCTTGGCCACAGTAGCTAGGTGCACTAACATTTAAAAGATAATAGATGGTGTCTCAAGTACAGTATTATAAATTTTCTAATTCTCAGCTCAACCTTAATACGGTTGTTAGATATTTACCAATGCTTACAATATGAAAAGTATACTTTAATTTTGGTCAATAAATATATGGACTTCTACCCAAATTCAGTCAAAACTGGAGCATTTTCCATTGAAAGGAATAAGCATAACATGATAAGCAAGCAGGACAATGAAAGCATGTAAGAAATGAAAGTATCTTCAATAGCAGAACAATCACCAGACTTCTTTACAAAGTGAGATAGGGCAGCCACATAGGTTGCAACAGAGTTACGCCACTCACTGTCCATCTGTTCACCTTTTTGTACAATGTCCTACAAGAATATCACATCTTGGTTACTGAAAAGGTAACATACTTGTCTTTTTAAAATTAAAATTCTCCAAAGTCAGTCAAGCTTTCTAAGACTTCCAAATTCGTTATTAAGCTCTTTAATTAACAAATGCCATCTACCTAACGTCAGACATCACTTGGAAGAGAAGGCACTGAGGAATTGAACCACTTCAATGTCAAGTTTTTTCGGGCCTCCTTGGTGTCGCAAAACACAGCCCAGCCAGAGCAGAGGCCACCCTACCTTTAACCCAGTCACTAGTACTCCTGACTAGGTAGAATGAAGCATGGCCAAGCGACCCAAGACTAGGAAATTATTTGTTTATTAAGAGATAGAGAGTCAAATTGCTCTTTATATTTATTTAGAAAATAAAATTCAACAAAACAGCATCTTTTTGGTCTCTCTCTCTCTCTCCCCCTCTCTCTCTCTCTCTCACACACACACACACAAAGTGAAGGAGACCAACACAATACCAAAAATATTACCTATTTATAAAAGAGAACAGAATTAAAATTTGTCCAAAACTTCACTTAGTTGGTTGAGCGCATGTTTATACATTCATGGCATTTCAAACGAACATGAAGAATGGAATTATAATCCATTACCCATTCCGTCCACTATATTTGTTCATTTAATTCCATTTCGGTATGTCCACAAAATTCGTTCACTTTCCTTTTATAGACATAGACATCATCCAAAAATCTATACTTTTACCCACATTCAACCCACTTATTTACAAAAAAAACACTTATGGCCCACCTTTTTCACTCACATAACATATTTTATTATGTGGACCTCATTCTCCACTCACTTTACAGTCATTGCATTTGTTAAAATCCATAGTGACAAAAGCTAAGATCGTATATCAAAGACGGACGGAGTATTAATTATATCTGATTATTGATATGTATAATGTACGAAAACTAAATAAGATTACATATACTAATTTCACTACTATTACAAGTTAACTTTAGCATTGCTTTATAAATCAAATTGGGCATGTTATTACCTCTGAACATATTCACACATCAAATAAAATTGGGGTAATTGTAAAATAAATCATGAATTATATCTATTCGCAATTTCGACTTTACGTTTAAACATTTGCAAATAAATATCAAATCTTTCTAATTTTGAAATTGGGGCTTCCCAATTTTCCCGCGTGGAGAAAAATAACTAAAGTGGGCACCGCGTGGATCGAAAGGACGACGTGGACACCACCGTTAACTAAAATCCGTGCGGAAGGAGTAAATGATGTCGCTTAGTGTTCAATTGAGCACAAAATTGAAATGTACAATCCTTGAATCTTATCAATTTTGTGCTTAATTGCATCCCGAATAACATCGTTTACCCACGCTAACATCCATGTCATTTTTGTCCACGCATACTTGCACGTCATCTTTCGATCGTCGGAATAAATAGGCTAGCCTCAATTACAAAAGTTATAAAGATTTTGTATTTATTTGCAAAGGTTTGAAATTGAGGTCGAAATAAGTATAAGTTTGTGATTCATGTTCCAATTAACTCAATAAAAATTAATTACATAATAAGCTTGGATATCAATTTCACTTGTCAATTCAATTAGTTTTGATGATTGGATGCAATTAACTATTTTAGAAGTAAAATAACCATCTAAAGGGTTAATTGCCAAATAATGCACAAACGTTGACCCAATATGCAATTTTACTAACTTTTGAAACATTTCAATATTGTCCTCACCTTTCAATTTGCAACAGATTGGACGCCCCAAATTTTTTCGTCCACTTAAATTGTAGCTTGACATTTTCATTATATATTTTGGCTCCAAAAATTATGGACACATAGATTTCTTCGGTGTGGTAGAAAAAAAAATAGAGGTATCTATTCTGTTACAAATTGAAAGGTGGGGGGGACATTATTGATACGTTTTAAATTTTTAAAGGTCCGGTTAAAATTGCAAAACATGCTTAGCAATTAACCATAATCTAAAATTGAAAGAATAGATATATTTTTTATTGATCTTAATAGCTATAAAGCACGGGTACGCCTGGGCAGGCGGGGTACTCGTCCCGGGGACGGGGACGGCGAAATACGCCGGAAATACGTCCCCGGGGACGGTTGACTCATAAAATACGTACTTTGACTTTTTAAAATAAATTACGGTCAAAAATACGTTCAATTAGCCAAAATACGTCAAACCCTGATTTGAAATGGAAGAAAATGCGCCGCCGCCTCGGTCACCGTCGCCTGATTTTGATGTCCGGAGCTCTCTATCGTCGTTCGCGTCTTCGCGTTCGCCTGGGTCGCATTGCTCGCCGCTGCTTGGGTTCGTGTCGCCTGGGTCGTCGTCGCCTTGCCTGGGCTCGTGTTCGAAGGCATCGCTTGGGTTCGCGAGTTGGGCTTGCGCCTCTGATCGCGCCGTCGCGTCGCCTCTCCTTTGCTCGCCGCCGGCCGATCAGGCATAATGGTACAATTATGATTAAGGCTAATTATCGAATATATAAATACATGTGCAATCAATTGAAACGTGTCATGCGAATCATGATGGGAAGACCTTTTTTAGGATCCAAATTAATTACTTGTTTATTAATTTTTTATTTTATTCTAGCTTGAAAGTATAAATATCAAGCCAATATAGGAATTGTTAATGATGCATTTACAGATCATAGTTTAATTTGAGAAATAACAGTGCATAACATTTTTCCTATCCTCTTTTTTTTTAATCCGCAAAAGGTTGTTTATTGAGGATATATCATCATATACAAATTTTAAGTCATTCGTTTTAGGTTTCCATCGCAATATTTATGGAGATTCGTTTAATATATATATTTATTATATGTAAAATATATATTAAATATAAAATACAAAACGTATTTTTGACGTATCGCAATGTTTTAAAAAACTTAACGCGTAAATGAGGCGTTTTGTCTTGGCGAGGCGAGGCGTAAGCCTCGAGGCGGTCCGAGGCTCAAGCCTCGAACTAATTTTTTTTTCATAAAAAACATTAAATAGCAAGCCAAACATTAAATTTAAGAATTTATAATTCTGAAGAATATCAAACTAAAGGCATAAAATGTTCATAAGCATCAAATCATAGAAAATTCAACTATTCAAGCAATAAAGTCATTCTCATCAATGTCCTCATCTTCCAATCTTGATTGTGGTGAGAATAGGAGGCTAGCGAGATGAGAGAAGAGAGCACGTTTCTGCTTTTTTTAGGAGCCGCTGTAGGATTCTCTGTTTTGTCTTTTAAATACAATTACTGCTAAGGTTGAATGTTTAATTGAGTATTGGGTTTTAAAATTAAGACTTAACAAGTATGAAATTTTGTCTAATTTTATTTGAGTTCTAAAATTAGCCCAAAACACTTGAAATTATGTAAAAGAGTGAAATTTGCGAGGCTTAAGCCTCGAGGCGCTTAGCACTAAGGCGCCTCGGCCTCTGGGGCTCAAGCCTCACGGACAACGGAAAAGGCTTAAGCCTCGATCTTTTGACAAAGCCTCACCTCGAGGCGAGCCTCGGGCGTAAGCCTCAAACGTTTTCACAACAAAGGACGTATCGTATCTTCATTTTTGGAAAATTGACGTATTTTCGTCCCCGTATCGTATCGTCCCTTATTTCGTCCCTATCCACGTGCTTCATAGCTTAATAGAGGAAGAATCCTAAACTATGGACTATGTCAGGGAAAAGGAAAAGGAAACTACCTAAAATAACTCCTACAAAATAGTACTCCCTCCGTCCCATTTAAAGTATCCTATTTCTTTTGGGCATGGGTATTTAGGAGAAATGTATAAAGTAGTTAAAGTGTTAAAAAGTAGGTAGGGCCCACACTTTTTGAAGGGATAATTACTTCCTAAAATAAAATGAGACATTTGTAATGGGACATAACCCAAAAATGAAAATGTGATATTTTAAATGGGACAGATGGAGTAATGTAGAAGTGAATCAAAAAAAATTGCCGTCATAATACAATAAAATCGTAACTAAAATATTCTAAAAATAAGCCCGTTGCTTTTAAAAAATTATATTCAACCAAATTTATCTAAAAACATTAAATTAAGATATTATTCAATATTGCTCGGGGTATGCGATTGAGATTCTCAATTTTCTAGCCTTCCTCCAGACATGGTCCCTCGGAAGAGTGTTCTTGCTCTTCTCCACTATTTGATTCCAGTTTTGCTGAAATAACTTGTGTTCTTGCATCAGGTGCATAGAAGCTTTTCCCCACTTCTAGGAAAGTAACCACAGTGAAATGCAATTTCTTTAACATTTCTTCAGCGAACAAATAACTAAAGGGGACATTAATCTATTTTCAAGACAGCACAGACTGACAGTAAGTTATTTCAAACATCAGATTTTTTTAAACGATTAATTACAATTTAACTTGATTTTGCATAGGAAGATCAATAAAACAGGATGTGAAGACAAAGTTAATGTGAAAAGTTCAACCAAGCGTTCTAGAGGAAAATAGCAGAAAATGGTACCTTACAGATGTCGGGAAATTCATCGAGAAGGCAATAGAAGAGTGAGGATGGAGACGCGCCGGTGGACGTCAATACGCAGTCGAGCATCGCCGGAATCGCCACCGGAGGCACCCGCCGGAAACTGCTCAAAAGTGAAGCAACGATAGACTCCATTTGAATACACGGACCTCCTTCTGCTTAAGCCCTTAAACCCTAACACCGGCTAAAGGGGTTTTGACTTTGGTATGTTATAAATTAGTACTATTTCCTAAAACCCATTTTTGTGGGACTATTTTAATGTTTGTTTCAAATATTGACTATTTTCCTTTAAATACAATTAAAGAAAATTATGGTTTTTTTGTCTTTTTTTTAGTAAAGGGAAAGAGCAATATAGATTGAAACAATTCAACACCAAATTCAACAACTTCTTAGATGCTTTAAGAGATTGGCCTTTTATAAAGTGTTTTCCGTGTTCACTTAATGATTGTTGAGCTACACAACAGACTCAAGACTAATTTACATATTTTATGCAATAGGACAAGTAATATACTATTATATACACACCATTATAACTTGGTTGTTCACTTTTTCCACGGTATCTTATAAAATATGAGTTTGATAAATATTTTATGTGATCATAACTTGTGAACTTTTTATTATCAATTGTTCTTACTTGTTTTCTTATTTGTGATTGTTTGTTTAGATGAAGAATTCTCAATCTTAAGAGTCAGGCACAACAAGGTAGCAATAAGCTTGTAGATAAAGGCCTTGAGACACTAGAAGAAGTGGAGATTGAAGAACTGGTTATAGAAATAAAAATTGAAAAAATTATAAATTAAAAGAAAAGGAAGACATCCATAAGGTCTTCTTTTTGGACAAGATTCATGGTGTGTCGTTTTTCATCAAAAATAGATATGGCATTCGGTCAGTATGCCCACACTGCATAGATAGCGGTAAGTAAGATCGTCTCACAATGGATTGGCAAGAATTTCGAGAACTTTAAAATTTTCGAGAACTAAAGGTAAGAAAGGAATCCATAAGTTTGTGTGTGACAAATATGACGTAAGTATTTCTATTCCAATTAATTCCACTATAACTTAAACAATTATGATCCTCAATGCAAATATAACTTTAATTTATTCAAACAAACAAGTTATGATCATCGAATGCACTTTTGACATGATTTTATTTCTCTTTATTTTTTTCGATAATTAGGAAGATGTTTCACTAATTACTTCTATAATCGACTGATAATTGTAAGGGACACTCCATAGATTTAATGAGTCGATAGCTTCAAGAACTAGATAAACCTGATTCAAAACCAATAAACTCTAACTCAAGATTATTGAATTAAGATTGTTATACTCTTGACTCTGATGAATCACTTGACCACTAATCAAATCTCAACCACAATGCTTGCACAAAATAAGGATAAACCGACTAGATCTCATAGAACGAGTTGTGCTAGAGCTTCCTTAATCTTCGCCGGAATAAAGGGATTTAGCTAGAACTCATAATTGAATTCAAGCTTGAAGTCATAGACAAAAAGAATAAGACAAAAGTAAAAAGAAAATAAAACTTTGGAATTGAAAATTGAATTGGCGTTTGGTATCTTGACGGCTAAGCTATGGAATGTGTTTCCCATTTATAAGACCCACAAATGAATAAAATAAAATAAATATTAAATCATATTCTACTACAATAAGGAAACTATTAGGGCTCGTTTGATAGATATGTTTAGATATATCAAGATAGATAAGGATTAGATGTGTATCGTAGATAATGTGAGATTGGTATTGTATCTTGTTGTTTGGTAGATAAGATATAAAATATAGATAACAATCTTTATTTGTTTGGTAGATTAGTTAAAAAACAAGATTAAGTACAAAATTACAATTGTATCCTCCAAAACAAACCAAAATGACAATGGTAACCTTCAGCCTCTTTGTCAACGGCGTCGGCATCGCCAACACGAGCTTAGCCCTAATCGCCGGCCAACTCTTCGCTCTCGTGGAAACCGACGTTCCGTACCTCCTTCCTCTCCTCCCTCCCACCTCCCTCCTCCCGCCGCCGCCAAGAAACCAATCGCGCCATCCCCAAATAACATCGCCTTGATTAGTTTGAGGGCCAATAACTCTCATCCATTCCTTCAGAATCGGTTGCTCATAGGAAGTTCTCGGCTCGACGACGGCGCTAAAAGCAAAAGATCTACGAATTCCAAAGAAATCATCAACATTCACGCTTCAAAAGCTTGGTGACACATCAATTAGCCTCCCCCGCTCCGGGTTGTCCAAGAACACGCAAATGATCTAACCCATCAAGGGCTTCCCTCCACCTAACCTCAATGACATGGTTTTCGTGGAAATCATCATCCTCTTCATCAACCATATCATTTCATCGCCCAAGCCAGTATCATCATGGTCCTCCACATCCGTATCAGCCAAGGACATCAAACCAATGCCATCTTCGGCTATATCTTCATCCTCATCCTCGCCATCATCATCATCATCACCATCATCGCCCATGTCATCCTCACCTTCAAACCTGAATGACAGTGACGTTGTGAAAGAGGAGAAGGAGAAGGAGGGTAGGACGGTAAAATAAGCTCTAATCTGCTTGTTACTGTGCGGATTGGATTATGTATCTTGCAAAGAATGACATATGCCTTTTCTAAAGTAGCACAGTAAATAAAAACGGGCCCAACGATTAAAACGGGCTCCCAAGATTGCAATATAGTGTACCAAACAATGAGATTATGTCAGATATGTTCCCTATCTTGGGTTTATCTTGGCTACCAAACGGGTCCTTAAGTAATAATATAAAACCCTAGATCTTAAAGGTCCAAGCCCATGTTAATAAATTAACTTCTTGTTGCAGCACAAGTCACGTTCACATAAATCTTGAAAGGCTTCTCAAGTTGAAAATTTTGTCTTCAACTATTCAGTATGCTATTTCATGCAATATGGTCATATTGCACAAGTTTTGGACAACAACAGTAAGTCAATTCTCCTAAACTCTTCCAAATTGATATTAATTCTTCCATATTGCTTGCAAACCATATGACAAATCACGAAATCAACATTTATCACTATAAACACTATTCAATCCCTACTTGGAACCAAAACATACCAATAATCATCCAAAATATATACGCAAAATATGTCCAATCAAACCCCCCCACAATTAGACGATGTTCGCCTTCGAGCATAAAGAAATAGAAACACAACAAGACATAAAAGGAAAAAAAAGGACTCAAAACAACAAAACATAAATCGGCAACATCTTAACAGACATCATAGTTGAAATTCGAATACAATCCTCCAACGCTTCTTTCTATTCAAAACTTGAGAAGACCCGATTCAAAATTATGTAAGGTCAATCAAAACCTCACCAAGTTCAGCCCAAAACTCTCAAAAGAAAGAAAATGGACAAAATTCACTCATTTGATCATAACTTAACACTTTCAATCATAAGTTTGCCCATATGCCATTGTCTCCACTAAAAAATGAGCACAATCACTAAGACTTTCAATCATAAGTTTGTTCATATGCCATTCTTCTACTGTTTGCAAACATGAGTTCAAATTGCAATTTCCAGAAACACATATAGTGACATCAGTCGAGTGGGCTCCGCACGGATCAAATTGCTTTGCCGATGAATGAAGATAGTGGATAGCGAAGGATTTGGGGTTTCGGTGATGCCCGAATTTTTATTCAATCTTCTTGCGTTTCGATATGCTCGGTTCTTCTTTGAGTATTTAGATGGAAGCATAAGATGAGTAACAAATCCAACTACAATACAGATTTTATTTTACTATGATATGCTAGGCTATAAATTTACTAAATAATACTACTTTTGGAACCATTTACTTTCTATAACAATCATTTTTCTTTGTTCAACTAATATAAGTCAAACTTTTGCATTGAAAACAATGAAGAGATTTGAAGTAGAATCCCCATTACTGATGCACTATAATAGGAAAATAAGAATATAAAGTATGAAAAGAGTTCAATAAAGTTGTTTCAGAAAAAGCCAAAGACATTTGAAATAGAAAAAAAAAATCAAGATCTAGTTTTAAATCTATCTCAATCTTTTAAATGACCGTAACTCTTATATTTCGAATTTATTTTATAATTGTATATATCAAATTAAAGATCTTGTCACTATCTTTAAATATAAGATGCATTTTAAATATTCTTTTGTTAATAAAGTATCCAATTTTTAGAAGGAAAGAAAGAGAGTGGAAAAAGAAGAAAGAGAAAAAGAAATCAGTCGGGGTATTTGGCAATCGCAGACCTGTGCCTAGGGATGCATGCATTTTCGGCTTCTAACAATTGCATGGGGCTTGGGCGGGGTGGATGAAAACTCGGCGGGAAATAGTAATATGAAAACTATTCTGTTTTATATTGTAAGATGTGAAAATGAAGGTTTTTAGCATTCAAACATCAGGTAATACAACAGTAGAATTCAAAATTCAAAATCCAAACAAATAATAATCTTCCAGATACAATTAAATAAATATATCTAAACACATTTTTTTTTTCAGATTCAAACTCACACACACCGAGTACAAACCACACACACCATTTAGCGCAGTTGGTTAAGAGCTAACGGATTTGAAATAAGGATCGAATCCTAGCAGCCGCAGTGTGGGAGTTTCACCCTCTTTAGGGTAGCTCCTTGTGGGTACTAGGTAAAATCCTTCTAGTTTCTTAACCGCTGAGTCACCTTGATTTACCTTCTCATATTCTCATGGAGCTGGAGTGTAGGAACTCCCGTGGGAAGAGCTTCCCCTTTTTGGAACAAGAAGGATCTAAACAAATAACGTTGTAAATTGTAATACAATCAAGTACATAGGTAACTATTTTTCACTAAGCCACATGGAAAGGTTATCTAAATGTCAGTTTCTAAATAAAATCTGAAAGAATGAATATGAACATGAAAAGGAAACATCTACGAGGTTGGGAAATGGTGCATTATTTAAAACTCTTAAACTAAAATTAGTATTAAAGCAAGGTGGGAAACTTGGCATCAAGAAAATCTCTCAAGGTTTTGCAGCTTTGTGACCTCCCATCAACTCCGCTAGCTTCTCCATTGGAAGCAGGGCAACTTCTGACAAGCTTTTACACTTATCCATCATCAACCGATAATTGGAATCTGTGACCCGGGAAGCCGTCTAAGGAACTCAACCGCTGATGTATTAAAGTTTTCAGCTCTGACAAACAAAATACATCCCATCATGAAAAGTATAACCCAAAACTTCTAACTAAAACAAGATTTGTTTCCATTGCTTGCTATGTGAATGATGCTGAGACATCTAACCAGCATTAGCCATAAATAGCTTATTAGGAAACTCACCAATAACAACACAAGAACCTCACCTGATATCGTCCTCAATAACACCATCTTCTGATGGGACACCAATTCTAATTGCCTTGGCCTCATCAGGTTCATCCTGATTTGCTTTAAGATTAGCGAAAATTTCAGCAGTAGCATGCAAGCTACGCGACCAAACAATCGCAGAGCGAGGAAAATGGAGAGCGAGCAATGACAACTTGGATATAATGCTTGTTGGTGTAACATCATCACTTATCTCACTTGCAGACTGCACATATAAATGACTTAATTTGGTAAACAAGATCAAGCAGTTTCAAAAGGATAAGAGCAATCTTATTATTAAGAACCTGAAACGAAAAGCTTTTATCTTGTGAAAACTCGATTAGGAGGACAGGTATTCGATAATAGCGCGACATCATTTCCACCTGATGATACAAACGACCTGATGAAAAACTCATAAAGAGATCTTGTATACTCTTACGCTCAACACATATCAGTGGGGACAGAATGTAATCTCCAACTTCCAAAGTCACTGGTATAATATGCATGCCTTTCTGGTTGAGCACATTCGGAAGACTGCTCATAAATTCCCTCATGTCCACTATGATCTAGAAGAAATGACAGAATGTTATGGGTTTCGAAATGGATTCAGTGTAAAACAATTTAATATTCGCCTACCTGCATTTCTTTTCTGCTTCCTTCTTTCCACCAGCTTTTCTGGTAATCAAGTTTTGGGCAGTGACTGATTGGGGCACCAGGGATGAATTTATCCCCAGAAATTGGTCATCCTGAATCATTATCCAAGCAACAACCAATCAACCGTAAGAACCAACAAGTATCTCCATTTGCTAAGAGATAACTACTGTTCTTAAAAATCTCCATTTGTAAGGTTATACTCTAACTGACATATGCAGAGGGTCCAGATTTCTATATTAGTAAATTCTGAAAGAAGGGCATTCAGGCATGACATGAGTTAAGAGTTAGTTAATCCCCATATATTTCACTATACAAAATAGTTTACAAGGTAGGATAATTCTAGCTCACCAATTAACAGTGAAATCTTCTAAAGTTAGTTGGTCTTTTTAAAGCTTCTTCCAATCATAAGGTAGTCTTCATATATACTTTTCTGTCATGTTCTAGCGGACTCCAAATAAACTTCCCCCTTCTTTCCCATGTATCGTGATTCGTGTGTGGTTAAACACTAACAACATAATCTTTTTTTAAAAGAAAAGTAGTATTTGGCCAGTGCAGTTTTATAAATTGTAATGTGAATTTCATGTTATTGACTTATTGTATGTTGAAAAAATTAATAATTAAGTATTTACATAAAGAATATCACACAAGAAAATTAGGCCACAAATAAAAGGAATAAGGAGATCATGGTGCATAATCAATTAATGACAATAAATCCAAACATATTTTTGCAAAAAATTGTTGTAATTGCAAAATTGAGCAAAGTTAGTGACTTTTAAGGCAACTAACCTTAGGCCGGCCATAAATCATAAGCCCCAGCCCAGGTCAGGGTAATGGAAGCGACAAACATAAGTAGCTATAAATTATTATATAATAAAGTAAAATAGTAAATGCAATATATAAGATGCACAATGTGAAGTATACAAATATACATAGTACTACTCCCTACGTCCACCAAATATGTTCATTTAATTCCATTTTGGTCCATCCATAAAAAATATTCACTTTCTTTTTGGAAACATCAACTTCACATTTTTATTCTAAAGCTACCCACTTATTTACAAATGTCCCACCTTTTAATCCACTATCCATTAATATATTCATTTATTATCCCTATGTCTCATATGTTAATCTCACTATCCATTAATCTATTCATTTATTATCTTTACTCACTTTACACTAATTACAATTTATTAAAACCGTGCCACCAAAATCAATGAACAAATATGATGGTCGGAGGAGTATAATATAATAGAAAAATGTAATGTATTATTATAAATTCCATTAAATATGAAACTACAGAAATTATTAAACTAATTTTTGTATCAAATAGTAATAATTTAACAATACGATAAATATGATTTATATACACATATATAGCATACACATAATATTATAGGTTTCTTACGGCTCTTTTTGCTATTGAAAGAAAGCTGCACCAACCCTACAATCTCTTCCGTAAGTCTTATAGGAGGTTCACTTATCATATATGTAAACAGAGGATAGTTGCTAAAAGTGGAAGTGGGGTGGGGGATAGGTGGTAAAACCCGTATCCTATTAAAAAAATGTGAGTGAAGGGATTATCGGAGATAGAACACCTTATCGTAATATAATTGTTGTTGAACTACTGATTATGATGTTGTATGCACAAGCTATCCACTTGTTAGGGATACAAGCAAGGAGCCCTAACTCCCCAAAACCATGGTTATAGGGAAAGGATTGACACTCACTTATATACCATACCATTCCTGAATTTAGGAAGGAATGGAGTAGAAGCTACCAATTAAGCCATGAGTTGTGTTCCTGCTCCGACCATTCGGAAGTAATGGAATTAGAAGCGATCTTCTAGAAAATACAAGAACACTTTTAGTATCACAAGAATTCTTGAAGTGTATAATTCCAAGCTATAGTCCATCATTTATAATGGCTCCTAAGGTGAGCTAGCAAGCCTTTCAATTTTTTATATACATTCAGGCCTAAAATATAAGCACCTGACTTAGCTGAGGAAGAAGATAATGTGCTCTACATATTACCATTATTATGTGATGTGCATGCAAAATTTCCAAGCAACAATTGGCAAAAGTATCCCCAGTGTGCAAATGTAAAAATAGAAAGTGGAACATGAAAGAAGAAATGAATGAAAGTTTAGATCCTGAAAGGCACAGTGGATGAAAGCTTTTAAATGAATGAAACAATGAAACAAAAGTAAGACAATTTACTGATGAAGGATCTGGGAGCAAATTAAAGAGTGCATAAAATCAAACCTGACTAACTGGTACCATCATTAGAGACTTCTGCCTGATCAGTGATTCAAATGCTCCATTTTCCCTACGTATACTTGCCTCAAATTTCTCAACTTCAGTAGAATTTTCATAAAATAGAAAATAAACTTTTAACCTCTTTGAGGGATTCTCAGATTTATAGACTTCAATTTCTCTGACAAAAGCAATGTTAGCATGGTAAAGAATTATGACAGAGGGCTGCAAAATATCAAGTATATTCTTATCATTCTCAAGGGCATGGAAAAACACTGATGAGAGCTGTACATTTCCTGGTTCTTGATCATGCTTTCGTAGAATTCTTCTGTCCACATACTCACTCTCAGATGCACTTTTAAAAACATGACCAGCAATTGACAGACTCTGCTCATTTCGCGTTCCATCATGTTTTAGGGTTGGAGTCTTAGATTGAATACTAGTTTCAGATTCAGGATCAGGTTTGCTAAACACAGATTTTTTCTTTTTTCCTTCACATTTTTCACGTTCTTTACCATGTTCTTTATTGGTTCCACCATCTCCAATGTCACTATTCCCTTTTGCTAATTTACTTACTTCATGTGCTGCAGCCAGCAGTGCATCATTTTCTAACTTGCTTATGCTACTTACATCAGCTTTCTGTCCAGAAACAGAGGGAATAACTCCATCAAGAATTCCAAAACCTTTAGATGCTTTTGGTTTCTTTTTGTTGAATTTTGGTAAAGCCTGCAGTTCAACTTTACTCAGCAAATACTTTTCCCACTCCTCTCGAATTACCTTCAAAAGAAACAAATAAAGAATATGGTAACTGTAATCAAATGTTGCACATTAAAATAAATAAGATACATGGTAACACACATAATATAATTCTCCAAGGGCTTGTCAAATGACTCAAATCAGGCTAATGGACTTGCTAAAGCAGATGACTTCACACAGAAAACTATGCCTGCCTACTGCGTGATTTTCTTGGGTAAGGACTTAGTAGAACTTGTTTGGGCAGGGAGCAATTTTTTGGGTAGTAATGCTTATGAATGAAGAACTAACTCCCACATTCTCTATTGCATAAATTTGAACTTTGAAGAACCTTGTGATATCCGATGAGCATATTTCTTTACTTGAATTGTACTGTGTACCAATTTACAGTCTTTAGATTGAAGCCTAGAGAAGAACACAATTTCAGGCCATTTTTGAGAGTCCAAACACGAATATTGTGTATAGAGTCAGTTAAACCAAAAAAGCTAAGGACAAACTTTATGATGTTCTAGACCACAGCATGCAGTGGAAAAAGCATATTTGCAAGAGGGCGGCCCTGCAGCTTGAAATGAGCTCACAGGTTATCTGAAAATAACATCTGTAACTTGTTTAGACACTTGACAATACAAGCAATCAAGAATCAAGTCAAGGATTGCAAGCCGAAAATATGATAGCGGAGGGGCAAAAGATAGCAAGACACTGATAATATATAATGCTTGAAAACCTTATGCCGGCCTTTTGTAATGCAATCTTGAAGCTGAATGCAAGAGTGCTCATCTTTGCAAACCACAAGTATATTTCCATTGTGATCGTCTTCATTTCCAACTATGGATTCTTGTCTGGAAATTTCTTGCTTCTGTCTCTCCTCTTGTATCTCCATGAGAATATCCTGAAAAGCAAACCAATTATCAAAAGAGTATGGCTACAATAAATTTCAATAGAATACCCAAAATTAGAAATCAGTGTAAATTAATTTATGCCACACTTTATTGAGTTTGTCATACAAACTACTTCCAGCCATTTGCCACCTAAGCTATGAAACTTTTGTGATTTGCCATCTACGGCTACACCCATGGAAATTTTAAAGAAATTCCTAGAACATTCCCATAAATGGTGAAACATCCCAAGAGTCATGTGACAGGCTCAAGATGTCAAAAATGGACTCAGATGCAAATTGACAAAGGGTTAAGAAACATAGTTTAGAGGCAATGTGAAGAAAATATTCAGATGGCAAAACACAATTAATCTTAAAATACATTCAACGTCTGATTGACATGTCTAACTTTAATCACTAGATCCAAGAACTTTATGTAAATTCCTTGCGAAATAGTGTAATCACAACGGTTGGGCATAGCTTGAGATCATTTATCTTCAATTAAGAATTTGAGGATCTCAAAAATTAATGGAAGTCACTCGCTCACTTGTAAAATCTTCCACTTTGGCGGTTCCTCCAAGATTTCCTCCAGCACCAAACCAGTAGTTGCAGCTGTTGGATAATATATACATTCAAATGAAGAATATAAAATAAATCAGTTTAAATCCTTACTGAACATTAATTGACAGTAAAATATTATCCAATATGTGTGCGTGTGTTGGCCTAGTGGTAGAGTGGTTAATGCCGAGGCCAAAGGTCTCGGGTTCGAGTCCACCGTGATGCGGCCTTTAAAATTTCTGTATTTAATTAACCAAAAAAATATTATCCAACATTGCACATACTTCTTAATAATAATTATTAATCCAAATATAACGATATCATACACCATGTGATGAAAACGAATTGAAGCAACAATTCTAGGACATTCACTGATAAATAGGTACTGCAGGAAGCAGAACTCACCATCTTCATCCTTGTTCCCTTCGTCTAGTTTTCTCTTCCTGGTTGTTGCAATCTTACCAAATTTAATTGGTTTCCCACTACCTGACCTACCAAAATGATAAACCCGCTTCTTTGCATACTCAAAAATCTTGTAACTAGACTCAGCAAAGATCCAAACAGATCGAAAACTCTCAGAGGCTCTAAGGGAATCCAGATACTTCAGGTAATTAACTGCATCGTACCTATTAAAATGCAATGAGACATAAAACTCAAAAAGGCATGTCTATAAGTTTCAGGAACAAATTACTAGAACTGGACTCTAGGGTAACTTTAATCATATTTATGAATACAAACTCTTTCAGCAGGAGAAACATATAGAGGCACAAGGAGTTATCCAATGGTTGAAATGCTCTAAGTAGATCATAAACGGAAAGAAAGGAAAAAGAATAGCACAATAGTATTAAGAGTTTACTGATGGAAGAAAGCCTGTTGTCTTCTTCATCAAGCAAAAGAGCACTTCAACAATTATTTAGAGTACTCCAACTAATCCAATGATTAATATCAATTTTCCATTTCAAATTGCAGAGGTTGGATAAACCACAAGCTTAACCCACACATTTGGATTGGGTGAGTGACTAAAATTTGGTATAATTGAGCTTGAGTCCTGTTCAAGTCATTAACAAAGTAGGGATACGCATACTTCAAGGATGACAAACATTGTCTCATATTTCCTTGCATCTGGAAACTTAGCAGATGAACTAAAACTTGTCCTATTCAACTCCGGTGCCCATATGCTTTCCAATCTATCAAAATCTAATTTTTATCTTTCTCCCAAATCTGAAAATAGTTTTCAAGATTTATCAAATGATTAGCTAGAGACCCATATTCTAATCTACAAAATTTGCTTACCATAACTACATAAAATTTCCTTAGTACAACTTTCTATATAGGGATGTCAATGGGTAGGTTTTACCCGGACCGATCCGGAACCGTTCAAAACCCATTAAATTTTAAAACAACGGTTCTGGTTCTGGTTTCGGTTCAGACCGCTTTAGACCCGGACCGTTTAGATCCATAGTTTGATGGTCCGTCCGGATCTTGTTCGAACTGAACCGTAACCAATACTTATTTATTGGTTACGTCCGAGTAAAACCCGCTCTATCGACAAGCTTAAGTTTAAATAGGCTTGTTAATGGGCTAGTTTTATCCATATCGATTCAAAATCACTCATAACACATTAAATTATAAAGCAACGGTTTCGATTCTAGTTCTTGTCTGGTTCTAGTCCGGTTCTGATTCCAGACCCACTAAGATCCGGACCGCTTAAGAGCCATAGTTGATGGTCCGGCTCCGGTCCGGATCCAATGCCTAATGGATCGGTTCCAGAACCATAACCGTTACTTATTTATTGGATCCGGACCGGGTAAAACCCACCTATTGACATCCCTATTTCTATATATATATGTATCTCTTTTAATTTTTATTTTTTAATTTTAACAGGATAAGGGGAACATATTGAGTCTTAAATAAGAACATGGAAAAACCAATCCAGTTAACAGACTATTGTTAGTTGTTACTACAGCAAGAGTTGTATCTGACCAAGAATTTCTTCCACTTTTTCCTTCCCGTGACTTAGAAGGGAAATCAGGTTCTTATACATTTCCAGCAAAATTTATACTTCTTCTAGCGCGATATATCAGCAGTCAACACACATTCTTCCTGACTAATCATGTTCAAAGGGATATCAATTCACTTCCCTATTAAACATACCACTAACAGTTTATTAAAAATGTGACTTATTGCATATCCATCTCTATATCAGCTAAAAATGCCATCGAAAATTTTAGAATGAGATCAGAAATAGTCCTAACTCCTACAACGAAGCAACCGTTCATCTCTTAAGAATTCTTTTGCACCTTCATGGTTGGAGATTAACACCTTAAAAGAAACATAATCTAGGACTTATAGAGCAGCTCAACTAAAGATCATGGAAATGATTACCTTCAAACAATCTTACTAACTCTAATATCTTTCCGGTAAAGAAAAATACTCTAGTTAAATCCTGTAGAACATAGATATTAGAACAATGTACCTTGAGAGATAATCCAACAACTTCCGCAATGACTTTAGATCTGAGACTAGCTGCTTCGTCCTTTTCCCTAATGTATGCCATATAGGATCCAACTGCTTCCTTAAAATCTCATCAAAAGACTTGAACAACCCGTTCTCCACAGTCAAATCTTCCACATCAACCTTGTTAGTCTTCCTCATCTCCTTTAAACAAGCATCCATCACCTCTATTACAGCTTTCTGAATCCCAATCATGTGCGCCGACATTGGGACACGAATGTCTATAACCTCTGGAGGGTCCCTTTCCAAATGCTGCGAAACATAAACCTAAATTTGCCCAATAAATTGTTGAAAGACTGACAATGATGGTTTGTATAAATGCTCATGTGAACAACGAGAAAGCATTTTAAAGGCATAGGCCTTTCATTTAAATTACACAAACTACTGTCATGAAGAAAACTTAGATTACGAAGAGAATTCTGGAACAAGTTTAGATAGATAATAATATCAAAGCAAGAAGCTGTATTGTCACGTCAATTAAAATAGTCATTAGCAAGGATAACCTAAAATGTGAAGTATATTACCTGAAACCTAGGCCAGAGATGGAGTTTGCGGAGAAAAAGGCACTTGAGGATGCGCTCAGCTTTAGCGAAGCCGGAAACCATGGCTTGGGGGCAGTCGGAGAAGGCCCGAACGTAGAGAGCGCGATTGGAAGAGCGCAGAATCCGAACGATGAAAGCCTCCGTGGAAGTATCGGAAAGCGAATGGGCGTTAAGGAGGAGGATTCCGGCGATGGCGGTGGCGGGGAGGCGGCGAGTGAGCAAATCGACGATGAGAATCCGAGCAGTGATGAAGAAGATGCCCTGGAGGTATAGAGGGAAAGGCGGTGGTGCGCGGGGAGGTCGGCGGTGATGGAGGGGAAGCGAGAATCAGCGTCAATGGAAGCCTTCTGGGAAGGAGAGGCGCTGAGGATGAGGACGGAGCCCTGGGAGGCGTCATGGAGGCTGAGGAGGGAAGATACCAGTTTGGGGAGGCCAAGACCGGCGGAGAGGACCACCACGCCGCCGCTGGGCTCCTCCAGAAGGTCGCTGATTATGTGTTGGTGGAATTGCGGCATTGTGAACAATGTTCAAAACTGTCTCCATACAGAAGAAGCCGTGTTTTGGATTGATGGGTCATACAATATTTAGAGAATGTTTTGAGTAAGCTTATTTCATAATTTATCAAAATACTTATTTCATAATTTATCAAAATATTTGGATGATTAAGTTTATAAATTTTAAATCATAGAGAAAGAAAATTGAAGAAATATGATGATGATAGGGTATATATTAAAATAATAAATTATAGTAAAATTATAATGATAAAATTATTGTTGCTTATAAGTTCATGAAAAATTAATTGGGATCAACTTATATTTTGAAAAAAATATAAATTGTTTAAGAACTTATTTTATCAAATCTCATAAACAACTTATAAGTTATTATGATGAACTTATAAGCTCAAACAAACACTATCTTAGAAAGGGTTTTTAATAATTTATATATTCAATTTATAAAATATTTCAAGATGTTGTAAAATATAATGTGCAAGGAAAAGTATTTGAAAATTACACTTATAGTTATAAAGGAATTGTGCTGAAGAAAATTTAAAAAATATAAATTTGAAGGGTATATGTTGGAAATAACAAATCACAACATGATTATTTTGTAAATTAACTATTGCTTATAAGATTATTAAAATTTAAGTCGGGGTTGACATACTTATATTTTGGGGAGCTTATTAGTCGTTGGAGCTTATTTCCACATAAATTGTTTATGAGCTTATTTTGTCAAATATTTCTCAAGAACTTATAAACTCTTAAACAACTTATAAATTGTTTGGGAGCTTATAAGCTTGGCAAACGCCTTCCTAGTCTCATGGAAAGTCGGCATCGGGATGCTCGGCTCGGTGTTAGGGTTAATTTAATATCATTTTTCTATTTAACATGTTAAAATTGGGGATTTAAAACAAACCCTCATGCGCTAAAAGTTACATGAGGGAACCATTCGACACCCCAAATGAGTGATCAAAGATGTCCTTGTGAGAGTGGTAACTTGTTATTCTTTGCCGATTTTGTTATTGTTGATATGGGAAAAGATACGGGTAAGCATGAGAGTGGACATCCCTTGCTTTTAGGTAGGCCATTTATGGCTACTACCAATGCCTTTATTTATTTTAACAAATGATTGATATATTTGACTGTGTTAGGGACTACAGATACATTCCATGCTTGTAGTATAGTAATAGTTCTATAGTGGCTGTTGTTGAGCCTTGTATTTCGATATCTGCACTTGATTCTATGGTTGAGAATGTAAGTGCAGCTACCCTATGGAGAAGAAGATGATGGACCGCCTCATGAAACGGTCGGTAAGAATAAGGTGAGGCCCAAGTTCGGGGCGAGGAATTGAGAAGCCCGAGTAGTAGCACAACTCGGGAGCGTGGAAGATAGGTACCATCGGGATTTCATTGAGAACGGTGGGTAAATAGCTCTACACAAATGCTCAAACTATGAGCATCTCTTGGCTCAGGAGTTGAGGATGATAAGGGTCGAGTTTAAGATACAAACTTGCCCCAGACTGGTTATTTTGATGAGCTTGAGTGGTCGGGCTGGCGATGGTAAAACTAGCGCTTCATGGGAGACAACCTATGTTTCCTTTCTTGTTTTACTTTATTTTGCTTTGTTTTCCTAATTTCTACTGTTTTCTTATCTCGTGTCTACCCATAGGTTCGAACTTAACAAGAGAGTTTGGAAAGAACAAGCTGTGAAGATGATGGGTCGACAACTCTGTCAGTCACCACTTGTACAGATTGCCGACAATATAATTTGAGGGAAGTCTCGTTTTTCTACCCTTATTATTTGTCCGCGATGGGACACTACTTGATCTTAAGTGGGAGGGGTTTGGTTTTTGTGACTTCATGTTCTTTGATTGTACGTTTGTGATCTTGTACATGTAAGTAGTTCTTAGTAGTCGTTGAGCTATCTGTTGTAACGTGACATGCGAAGGTTAAGTAAATTGATCTCAACTTGTTATGTAACTACCCTTTATTCTTGGTTCCATCATTGACGATTGGTTCAACGATGGAGTGTTTGATGCCATTTTTTAGCCGTTGGGTATGTCTTTGTGATTTTTTATTGAGGTGATGAGCTTGACATGCTGAGACATGATGCCATTTTTAGCCGTTGGGTATGTCTTTGTGATTTTGATTGAGGTGATGAGCTTGACATCTTGAGATATGGAATAGTTGTTGGTTTCTTTATGGTGTATCTTTCATTTCTTGTGGTATAATTGTGTAAAAGGGTTGAGTTGGGATGTCTCTACTATTCTGGAAACCATGGGCATGAGAAACCACGTGAGGGTACTTTGGAAGATCTCCAAATGATCTTACCTCATGACTTAAGGCCATATAACCCGACTCACCCAAATAAAATTCCGAGCTTCAAAAAGTGAGCCGTTTTGGAGTTTATAAAGGAGTGGATCAAGGGATTGTACTCCTCTCTCTGTTTGTTTCCCAAAATTGGGAACACGGGTGATGAGTACGGGAAACCGCATTATGATACTTGGGCTACAATCGAAAGTTTTTGACCTAATGAATTTTATCCGAAGGTTTGTTACAAAAAAATTCCTCACTTTTCTTGTTGATAAAAAAGATTATTTTGTTTGAGCAACCAAGTATACTACTATCTTTGTTGCATCAAGTCTTTGAACTGATTGGTGATTTGCATAGATGGGCAACTCGCTAAGATCGATGTTTACTCACTCCGTTGTTGAGGTACAGTCAATAAAGAATTAAGGATGAGATGTAGTCGTGTATGACTTGTTGAGATTGTACCTTGCTTGTGTCATACATGTTGCGTTGTGATAAATGTGATCGAGGAAAAGCAAATAATTAAGTGTAGGGGAGTTGTTTACTCGTTTTTGTGCCCGAGTGTATGTCGTGTGTGCAGCACACACAGCGCAGTATCCGGCGGTGCACGCATGTAGAAAACAGATTCCACACGCGCAAGGCCGAAGGTGTGCCCTACGCACGCTAACTATCGGCCAACGTGGGCCTTCTCCACGCATGCCTCACACACCGCGCACGCGCTCTCCTTCGCACACGCATGCCTTGCACGCCAGCATAAAGTAATTCCCTGTTGAAATTCGATGATTTACACACTAGTATATACATTATCATGTTCTTTTGAAGATTATCTTATATATTAGTTTTTTAATAAAATAATTACCAATTTGCGAATGTAAATAAAAAAAGAATTAGAATATCTAATCATAATTTCAACTCATTTAAATAGGACTGCTTATTTGGTTATTGGATATCGGTTATTGTCGAACTGAATCTATACTGATCGATTATTGGTATCCAATAACCCATTAATTCGGTATTTGGATCAGTATTGGATAATGATTTGGCGTTAATTTCAATTATCAGGTATATCGATAACCAAATGGGTATTACCCAAATAATCGTAATTATAATTACTATTAATTTATTATTTTTAGTATTACTAAATTAAAAATAAATTTAATTATATTCTTAATTACCCTGATACTATCGAACTCAATTCATTAAAGGTAGGGTTTCAACTTTTAATTTATTTCTTTCTATTTTCATTTTCCCCCTTATTTCTTTTTCTTCGTAAACCCAGTGGCAACCCGTTGTCTCCCACTCTCATGTCGGTAACCTCTGCCGACTGCCGCTGTCTCATGCCGCCTTTGGTGTAATCGTGCTCCCCCTGGTCCAGCACAATCGTAACTCGCTCTCACACACTTCCATCTTCTGTCTCTCCCTCTCGTGTCGCTTAACAAGTTTCCGGCATAGTCATGCTCCACCCTGTCTCACGCTGCCTCCACTTCCAACGACCAATCGAGCTCTCTCTCTCTGTTCCAGGTATGCATGAACTCCACTATCCGACTTGATCTTCTATTTTTGTTTTCTGTTTGAAATTTGCTTATGTTTTGTGAATTGTAAATTTGTGACTTTGAAATTTGTGGTAGCTAATTTTAAATGTACATTTTGATTTTGCTCGGTATCGTCAATTTGCACTCTTAAGGTTGGTATTTTAATTCTGATGTTTGACTGCTTTTTGTAAAATTATTGAAAATGCTTCTCAATATGACATTTGCAGCATCCTCAAGAAACTTGTGTTCCTCAAATATAATTTATTTATTTTTATTCGGATAATTTTGGTTAATCAGTTTCGATTATTAAATTTGTGGGATTTCGATTTTGGTTAACCAAAATTTTGGTTTCGGCTCGATCCAATAAACAACCCTACATTTAAAACTTCATAATTTAAAGAAAGTAAAAATTGTAGTGTATGCTCGCGTATAAGCAAATACGCATGCAGATACAAGATGGAGAATAACGACCTCCGGGAACCCGCCGTTAGAGGTCCCAAGACGCGTCAAGATACATTTATAATCTCCTCCAACTTGAACACATAGTTCCGTATATGGCAAGTTAAGGGGTCGAACCAAGAGAGCTGGTTGAGTTGTTACTCGAGTTGTCACGGTTTGAGTAGGAGGGTGCCCAGAGGGCAAGGTGTCAGTCAGGCTGACGGTCTCAGTAGAGATGTACTGAGAGATAGATCTTGAGCAAGAAGTAAAACTGAAACGTAAACATAAGGTAAAGATTAATTGACAAGTAGTTGGACCAAGGGTTCCGCACATTGAGATACTGGTCAAGACGTCGGTCATAGGTTCAAGGGTTTTCGCCCCGAGTGTATGTCGTTGGTTAAAGATACCAAGGGGTAGGCGCCCTTTTAGGTTGTCACGTACACCAGCCCCCCCCCCAGCTTGTCCGTAGATTTTAGGACAAAGTACAGAGGCCCCCTGCCTTGCCCTTGCGAAGCAGGTCCCAAAATAGGTTATCCCGCCCAACAACTGACTCGCTAGATAGCCCAACTAGCCACAGCCGGTCGAGGAGTGGCTCGCTCACCCTTGCCCAAGGCCGGCGGCTACAATCACCCACTCCACCAGACTTCCGGACAAAGAGACACTCGATGCCTTACTCGGCTATTGCTTGTAGCTACCCTTCCCCCCAAGGCTACCGGCCGAGTTAACGCTCAAGAAAATGAATAACATGGGTATAAAGGCCTAGAGCTTCGGAAACACCCACTCAAGGTTCTAAGTACGTTTAGACCTCACGACTCGTATGACCTCGACTCAACGTGCTTCACCCCGAGCCCAACCAAACCGACTACTCACTCATAATCGACATAAACATGAAAGCAATAAACAAGAACATAAATGAAACCATACTTGAATAGAAAATCAAACTGAAATTAAAGGCAGTCTCTGCCAAGCAGTTGCTCGAGCAGAGATCATAACATACATAAAATAAATGTTTGCCCATAGGACTTGTTTCTTCCTTACCAATCACTCATGAAAGCAAAGAGAAAATAAAAGAGATAGGTTGCAGAGAGAATTTCGGACTGATGCTCTCACTCCCCACCGAATGTGTGGAGTTGTTGTTGAATTGTTTTGTTGGGAGCCTAAGTTACTCATCTTTGTCTTGGTCAACGCACGATCTCGAGGTGGCGGTGGTGAGGTCGTGAGCTGCTCGGGCTTTGGGCACCGATGGAAACTCCTCCGCTTCGATCACAGACGGGTTTGTGACATTTCCCTTTTCGGCAAAAATCAAACAGGCGGCAGAGAAGGACCTTGCCCAGAATCTTTCCATTTGCGTGCAAGTTTGCCAGAGTTCTTGTCTGCGTCTCCCAGCTGCATTCTGACTTTACCCTTTGTCCCCTGCGTCACTCCTCGTCCTTTTTCCCTCTCTCCTTGTCTCGATTATCTTCTTGGCTTCACGTCAGCTCGTTGATCAGGCTCAACTCCAATGCGGTACAGTGTCTTGGCAAGATGTCAGAATGCCTTGCCAAGGTAGTCTTCGGGATTTTTACCTCTCTCACGGGAGGTGGCTGATCTTGCCCAAGGTCCGTCTCAACATGCAACATCTGGCGTGTCCTCCTGACACAAACACACGCAAAGAACACACACAAATGCACTCTTTCTAGGGCGGGACTACCCCAAAAGAGCACGAAAACGGCTCGTCGGAGAATGATGATGCGAGCGCGCAGACTGAGAAGATATGCGTGCGATTAACATGGAAGATAAGTTGGTTATGGATTTCAGTTATGTGGCGAATTGCAATCAAGACCTACACCTGCATGGACTCTTGATACACAATACAAAAGGTGTAGAGTTGTTGAGTTTATAAAAGCCAGCATGTAATCATCTTTCTCATCTCTTTTTCAAGTAGAAAAGTGTATATGGAAAAATAGATAGTTAGTGAATGAACAAGCCATTAATGGATGCTTGAGAAATCATTCTACTGTAATTTTTCTACCTTGTGAAATAGAATCCAATTATCCTCTCCGTGGACGTAGGCTTCAAAGCCGAACCACGTAAACTCTCGAGTCGACATTTTTCTTGTTTTGTGTTGTATTGTTCTGTTGTTCAACAATTGGCGCCGTCTTTGGGAAGCGAAGCTCACGACTGAAAACAACACATTCTTCACCTCTGTGTAAGAAGGAGATCGTGATGAATCCATCAAGACCAGAAATGGAGAAGTTCATGGAAGAAACCACTTCATTTATGGAGAATCAAGATGCGTGCGATCTTGATTCAACAAGGTCTACCAGCGCTATTGAAGGCGATGGAGCAGAGAAGAAATGGAAGGAAGAAAATGAAGACTCGGGTTACACGACAAGAATGACCGATAAGGAAATCGACATGAAAGCACACAACACAATCATTCTTTGCACGGGGATAAAGTTCTACGCGAGGTAGCTAAAGAGAAGATCTGCTGCGGCTGTTTGGCCTAAGTTGGAGTCATTGTACATGACCAAGTCATTAGCAAACAGGTTGTATATGAAGCAACGATTCTACTCCATGAAATTCACTGAGGAAAAACCGCTGGAAGACCAAATTGAGGATTTCTACAAGACAGTTGATGATCTTGAAGGAATTGATGAAGAAATAAAAGATGAGGATAATGCAATACTCCTCTTGAATGCTCTTCCCAAAAGCTATGAACATGTCAAAGATGCTATCATTTACGGAAGAGAATGATCTATATCCCTTGAAGAAGTGCAGAATGCGCTTCGAACAAAGGAGCTCCATAAAACACATGAAGGGAAGAATGATATATTTCATGAAAGTCTGAACATAAGAAGATTCAAAGGAAAGAACAAGAAGGTTTACGATGACTGCAAGAAGAGAGATTTTATCAAACCACATGAATCGAAGGAAATCAGAAAATGTTTTGAGTGTGGAAAACCTGGTCATCTTAAGAAGAATTGTTATGTTTGGAAAAGAAAGCAAAGATTTCAAGTTCTAGTCATCTAACAATGCGATAATGTTCAAGAAATTAGAAAGTCAAGTTTTGAATGTGATGCAAGGAAATGGTAAGGACCAATGGATCCTGGATTCATGCTGCTCGTTCCATATGTGCCCCATTAAAGATCTTTTCGATACTTTGGAATTGAAGGAGATAAAATCATCCTCTTAGGAAATAACCAAGTATGTCACATTAAAGAAATTGGTAGCATTAAATTCAAAATGCATGATAATTCTATAAAGATACTTTCGACATTAGATGCATACATGATCTCAAGAGGAATTTAATATCACTAGGAATGTTATAAAAGAAAGGGTTCGATTGGGGATCACATAATTGAGAGTTGCATGTTAGTAAAGATGATGAATAATAATGATAGGATATAGAGATCACGGTTTGTATTACTAGATGCTCAAACAATCACCGGAGGCGAGATTAACATCAAAGATGAAACCATGCTATGGCACACAAGGTTGGGTCATATCGGGAAAGAGGTTAAGCGAGTTAATAAAACATCAAGCCATACCCTATTCGAAACTCGAAACTAGAATATTGTGAGCCATGTATATTGGGAAAACCACCAAGCGCTATATTCGAAAGGGTCACATTTTCTAAAGAACCTTTAGACTATGTTCATGCTGATTTGTGGGGGCCTTCTAGTGTTATCACTCAAGGTGGAGCAAGGTATTTCTTGTCCATAATTGATGATTACAGAGGGAAGGTATACTATACTCAAATGTAAATCGGATCGTTTGCAAGTTTCAAAATCGGTGTCTTGAGGTAGAAAACCAAAGAGACTCGCTTGAGATGTTTAAGCGATAATGGTTTAGAATTCATATCAAAGGAATTGAAGGTTTCGTAAGATGAAGGGAATAAAGCGACGTAAAATGGTTCTTGCCAACCCACAACAAAATGGAGTTGTGGAACGTATGAATAGAACCCTCCTTGAGAGAATGAGATGTATGCTAATTGATTCGGGTTTAACTGAGAAATTCTAGGGAAAAGCAGTAGCCACTGCTGCCTATTTGATTAATAAGTCTCATTCCTCTGCAGTGGAGTTTAAGACTCCAAACGAATTATGGAGTGGACATACTGTCAACTACTCTAATCTTAGGAAATTTGGATGTCAAGCTTTTGCCCACATTAGACAAGGTAAGCTAGCACCGAGAACTTTGAAGTGCATTATGTTAGGATATCCAAGTGGAGTGAAAGGCTATAGGCTATGGTGTATTGAACCTGATGCTAATAAACTCATCATTAGTAGAGACATAATTTTCAAAGAAGATATAATGCCTTTCAAGAAAACTGTTGTAGATATTCAGACATATACTAAACAAAAGGGGGAAACAAATATACAAAGTAAAGAGATTAAGGTGGAGCCTAAAAGCCTTGCAGAACCATCAATTCCTACTCATTATCATGATGAAACAGAATCATAAATTTTAGAGCAAACAACAAATGAAAGTGATGAGCTAACTGATTACATGTTAGCAAGAGATAGAGTAAGATGGCATATAAAACCTCCAGAAAGATTCGGACATGCTGACATGATAGCTTATGCTTTCAATATAGCTGAAGATGTAGAGTATCAAGAACCAAAATCATATATTGATGCTATAAACTGTAAAGACAAAGAGAATTGGGTTAGAGCTATGAATGAAGAGATGGATTCATTGATAAAAATAATACTTGGATCTTATAAAACAGACCCACACATCATAAAACTATAGGATGTAGATGGATTTACAAAAGAAAAATAGAGATGATCGATGGAAAGGAAGTTGTGAGGTTTAATGCTAGATTAGTAGCAAATGGATATACACAAAAGGAAGGCATTGACTTTAATGAAATATTTTCACCTGTGGTGAAGCATTGTTCAATAAGAATTCTTTTGTCTTTAGTAACTCAACAGGATATGTTTTTGGAACAAATGGACGTAAAGACAGCTTTCTTGAATGAAAATATGAAAGAAACTATTTACATGGAGCGATAGGAAGGTTTCATTCATTTTGGACAAGAAGGAAGGTATGCCTCCTAAGTAAATATTTGTATGGCCTTAAGCAAAGCTCCGAACAATGGTACATTAGATTTGATGAATTCATGATAAGCTCGGGTTTTCTAAATCTAAACACGATAGTTGTGTTTATATGAAAGAGAGGAAAATGAATCGACATATATTTACTTATATCGTAGATGATATGTTGATAGCTAGCAAGAGTAATATGGAAATTCAGAAACTAAAGAATCAAATGAAATCTATTTTTGAGATGAAAGAGTTAGGGTGTGCTAGACGTATACTTGGCATGGATATAATAAGGAATCAGAGCCAAGGGAGCTTATGCTTATTACAAACTGATTACATCACTAAAGTAATAAGAAGATTTAATATGCAAGAAGCGAGTGTATTCTCGTTCCCATATCTCAACAGATTAGATATTCTTCATCCCAATGTCCCCAGACAGATTCTGAGAAAAGAGCCATGAGTACAATGCCATATTCGAATGTCGTAGGAAGTATTATGTATATGATGATATGCACAAGACCTGATCTTGCTTATGCTATTAGTATTTTGAGTGGGTATATGTCGAATCCGGTAAAGACACACTGGGAAGCTCTGAAATGTGTTCTTAAGTACATGAAAGGCACTGCAAATTCTGGTTTGATATTTGAGAAAACTGATATGGAAAACAGTGATGAACCGTTAAAGGGATATGTAGATGCTGATTTTGCAACAGATGTCGATTGTAGAAGATCTCAAACTGGATACATATTTACATTATACAACGCAACAATAAGCTGGAAATCAGTGCTACAATTTGTAGTATCTCTTTCAACCACAAAAGCTGAATTCATGGCAATGACCGAGGCTGTGAAAGAGGGAATATGGCTTAAAGGTATGTTAAGTGATTTTGGGATTTTTCAGAGAAATGTAGAAATCTACTGTGATAATCAAAGTGCTCTACATTTAGCTAAACATCAAGTTTTCCATGAAAGATCTAAACATATAGATGTTAGATACCATTTTGTGAGAGATTTAGTCAACAAAGAGTTAATTGTTGTTAGTAAAATCTCAACTGAGGAGAATGCAGCAGATGCATTAACAAAGGCGTTGCCAAAGGTAAAATTTAGGCATTGCTTTGATCTTGTGAAGATGAAATAATCAAGGTAGATTGAGGGGATGAATTTGGCTTATACTTAGCAAGGTGGAGAATTGTAGTGTATGCTCGCGTATAAGCAAATCGCATGCAAATACAAGATGGAGAATGATGATGCGGCGCAGCTGAGGAAGATATCGTGCGATTAACATGGAAGATAAGTTGGTTATGGATTTCGGTTATGTAATCGAATTGCAACCAAGACCTCAATTGCATGGACTCTTGATACACAATACAAAAGGTGTAGAGTTGTTGAGTTTATAAAAGCCAAGATGTAATCATCTTTCTCATCTCTTTTCAAGTAGAAAAGTGTATATGGACATTAATGGATGCTTGAGAAATCATTCTACTGTAATTTTTCTACCTTGTGAAATATAATCCAATTATCCTCTCTCGTGGACGTAGCTTCAAAGCGAACCACGTAAACTCTCAAGTCGACGCTTTTCTTGTTTTGTGTTGTATTGTTCTATTGTTCAACAAAATAAATAAAACAAACTTAGAATCGAGCAGAAAATCTAAAATAAGTAAATAGTGAAGTGACAACCTCTTTCTCTCCAACCCCAACGAAAAGCCATGTCAGGGATGGCAACGGATCAGGACTGGTCCGATCCGTAGATCTAGATCCATTTTAAGGATATGAATCCTCAAAAATCGGACCCGACGGATCCGGACCGGATCCGGAACATATATCAATATTTCGGATCCGGATCCGAGTTTAGGTTTTAAGACCGGATCGGTCGGATCCTACTGTGGACCGTCGATTATATATATATATATATATATATATATATATTATTTTATTATAATTAAATTAGTTAACCTAAATAATTTCTATTAAGTAAATCTTCCGTCATTCCCAATTTCTAATTCCAAAATCCATTTAGTTTATATATATATATATATATAGGGGTTGGATCCAGGTGAACTCATCTTTTTGAGAATTGAGAACCATGCATAAGACATTGAATATAATGCAAAAATAAAGATAAAGTTAGCATAACGAAAACTTTCTAAAATTGTTGTACAACAAAATAATTTTGGAAAGTTTTCTTTATCCACAACTTTATACCGCTTTGCGCACCATCTTCAACGTCTTATGCATGGTTCGCAGATTCGCAAAAAGTGTGTGTTCATTGATCCATCTATATATATATATATATATATATATATATATATATATTATTTTATTATAATTAAATACATAACCCGAACTTAAAACTTTTCAATTTTATTTTTCAAATTATTCAAAACAAATATGTTCCAAATTTCATTTCAAATACTCCAAATTATGTATCTATCGGCATTCACTACGGGTCGCATTACTTACACCACCGACGATCGAGTTGTTTGTTGCTTCCTACTTTATAGTAAATCAGAACTAACGTCTTCCAATATAGTGATAATTGTAGAAATTCTAAATAATTATTATAGTATTATTATGCATTTAGATTATTATGGTGTTCTTGTGAATTATAGTTGATTATAATTTATTTTAGAGCGAAACATATGGATCCGGATTGCAGACTACGGGCGCGTGGATCTTATGGATCGGATCCGGATTTAATTTTTGGATCCAATGAATCCTGATGGGATCCGGACCAAAACAAAAAAATCGGATCCGGATGCGGACTGGCCAGATCCGGTCCAGATCCGGCCATTGCCATCCTAGCCATGTCTTAACAAATGGGATAAAATATATGAAAAATAATTACTGGTATTTGTTTATTTTGGATGATTTAGTTGAAGCTTAAACAATGGCAGAAATGTTTGTAAATCACGAGACCGCCAGCTCATAGCAAAGGCCGTCTCTCTCTCTCTCTCATCCTCCCCCAGAATTTCCAATCAGATCATCCAACACCCACCCCCACCAACTCATTGCTCGAAATTCCTACTATTCCGCCGTTTATGCGGTTGTTTTGATCCATCTTGACGTTGTTTTGATCGGAGTGATAAATTTTAACGACTATTTTACGGTGGAATTTTGTCTTTGAAGATCTCCGACTCGCATTCCGGTTCTTGACTCCCTGCGAAAAATGGTGAGCGAAGAGCTCGCTGAGATCGAGGGCCAGATTCAAGATATATTTCGAGCTTTATCGTAAGCTTTCAAATTTTCTTTTTCCATGTCTCTTTGATTTTTTATAAGGGTGATAAAAATGTAAATAGATGTTTCATATTTTGTATCTTGGGGTATAATTATTTGTTGTAAAGTAAATCTTTGAAACGTTTTGTTGCCAAATGGTAACGAAATGGAAGCGTTGTGCATTTTGTTTAAGCATTTGATGTATTGATTATTCTTGGTTGCACTGTGAAGGAATGGATTCCAAAAATTGGAGAAAATTAAGGACTCCAGCCGGCAAAGCAGGCAGCTGGAGGAGCTTACCGACAAGATGCGCGAATGTAAGAGGTATTGATTGGAACATTCGATCTTTGTTCTTCTTTTTGTTGACTTGAGTTGATATGTGAGCTTTCAGGCTTAGCTTTTCGCAGGGACGTGCTTTACTAATTAGTAATTACAAGTAGGTGTTTCGAGTTTAATCTTGAATTTCGTGTGGTAAACAGGTGGATGTGTTTTGAATTAGGTATTCAGATTGTGCATGGTAAGAAAGTCGAACTGGTGGTGATCCACTTTGTGATTGTGTGTTGGTTAGCAGACATATGTCGAATTCGATGCAGTTGGAGAGTTTCACTATTCTTGTTATTTTCACTTGAAAAGGTTGGGTACTGTTTTCTTTTTACGGAGTAGAATCAATTGCAATTGTAATGCTGACGCCAATGCTAAGACGAAGAAAATATTGATAAACTTTTGGGTTTTTTACCTGTTAAGAAAACAAGACCTAGTTTCCCATGAGAGCTCAGCAAAATCTAAAGTTAAATATGCCATTTTCTTGAGGAACCTATGATGTATTTCATTGAAAGAGAGACAATAAAAAAATTAATGACCAGTTTCCAGCATGTGAAACTCATTAATGGTGCTTTACATGATGATATAATTACAAATTCTAGAAAGTACTTATCTTGTATCATAGCTTGGAAGATTCTGTTGAACTAAGCAAGTTGGGATGTGCAAAAATGGGAAATGTTGTTCTGTTATGTCATTGAACTTGACAAACTTGAAGCAAATTATGCAAAGCGATTCAACTGGAAAGGTTTGAACTGATATTTTCTTTAAGATGTTTTTCAATATGCAACTTTACTTTTCTTAGTCATCCTTGCATTGTTCTTGTGTTGAATCTTTATGGATAGGAGATGTGTTGCTGATATAAGCCTCTGAAAATCAAATGACAGTCTCATGGCTGCTCTCACATTTCATTGATATAAGGTGAATTTGTTCTTAAAATATGACCTTCAAACAAGTCTTAACACATGCCTATGGTTGAAAATGTTCTTATGTTCACAGCTTTGCCTGATGTGGTAGAAAATTGAACTACCAAGTAAAGTTTAGTCTCTATACACAAGGTTTATATATACGTTTTAACCACCGGCGTTTTCCAATAGCCTCATGAGGCGTAAGCCTCGAGGCGGTCCGAGGCGTAAAACCGATCGTAAATCATAAAAATATATCAAATTTGTAACTAATATAATAAAAACATAAAAAACAAGTATATTAAAACACAAAATAAAAGCATAAGTTCATGATTAAGTATGTTTAAGTCTCTAAAATTTAAAACTCAAATTTTAATCAAACGTCTAAGACTGCTGCTGCGGACGGTGTAACTGGGTCGCGGGAGAGGAAAGGCAGGGCAGTGGAGAGGAGAATGAGTGTGCCGCAAACTGGACTGTTGTTGAAGGATTGCGTCGCCGGAGAGGTAGGGAGAGGGAAAGGCATGGCGGTGGAGAGGGAGAACGAGCGTGAGAGAGAACCGTGCATCGGAGGATTAGGTATTTTAGACTGAATCCTTTTAATTTGGGCTGAGAAAGCCCATTACCTATTACACCAAAATACAGAAAGGCCATTACCTATTAGACCAAAATACAGAAAGCCCAGAAAGAAATTAGCAAAATATCATGAAATCTGCTTAGACCAATGAGGCGTGCGCCTCAATGCGCCTCGCCGCCTCGGACCACCTGAGGCGTACGTATCGGGCATTGCAGGTGAGGCGGCGCCTCGAAGGTACCTCGCACCGAGGCACGCCTCACGACTGAATTTTTAAGGTTGAACAGTTTTGCTGGTGAAGTTTATAGAAGCATTCCATCTGAAAACCATGTTATAATCTTGTATAGGTTATCAAGTCAATAAAAAGTAATTTAAACTAAAATTACCATTTGGGAGGCCACTTAACTATCTTTTAATTTACCAAGAAAATTACTACTAACCCCATATACCCCAAGATCTCTCTCTCTCTCTCTCACACACACACACACGCACACACACAAAAACCCAGAAAGCCAGGGGAATTTGCTTGTGCATATACACATGCCCAGAAACCATTAGTCTGAAATGATATTTCTTGCCACCTCAGGCTTATTAAAGAGTATGACCGAGAACTCAAGGACTTAGACTACAAAAATGACCCTAGCACAAACAAGATGCTTAGTGAGAAAAAGCAATCAATGGTGAGCTCTTCATTTATGGACCTTTGTTTTCTGTAAATTCTAGAAGAAAACTTTTCTTTAACTTTACATATCTCTGAAGTTCCATGCTTTATCTTGCAGATCAAAGAATTGAACTCATATGTCGCTCTCAAGAAACAGTAAGTTCCTTCAGGATGATTGGAATTGGACTCACTTCTTTTATTGCATTTCACTTGTTATTCAACTCCCTAGATTTTTTTAGTATGCTTCCAAGTACTTGTTTAGCAATGACCAATTCTTGTCATTTTGTCTGTCAAGGAAGTAAATTACTGATGTGCTTTGTATTGTCTTTCCTATAGTATTTTTAGCTTACTTACCTTTGTTAAGCTCATCAGCATTGTTTCTTTTGAAGACAAAGATGTTAATGAATGATTGAGAGTCTGAGACTGATCATTAGTAAATCATGATGTCTAATCAAATTTATCTAAAGGCTCTATTTGTCTGTCCTTTATATTTTTGAAATTAATACAACAAATATTGTTTAACCTATTTCTAAACAGTTCCCGAACGAATAAAAGGCTGCAGAAATTAATAAACTTGCTTTAGCTGGTGTTAGCTTTTCTTGAATTACGGACCATGTTTAGGAGCTTTTCATAATATTAATATGCTTTATGCTTTTGAGGAACTTGTTTAGACTAGTTTTGACTTTGCTTGAATAACCTGAACATTGTTAGGAGCAATAAGCTGATGCTTAGTGCATCTTTTCAGAAAAGTATTTTCAGGTTAAATATGCTTTGAAAAAACTTATTTCAAGTTAAAACATGCTACTTTCGAAATAGGTCAAAACCGAAATCTCTAAGACTTTGAAACGCTGATAAATTATAATCCATTGTAGCTTCTAAGTTCTAACATGAAAAAGATTTTATCAAGAGTAATACAGATTTTGTTATGGGAACATAAAATCTGACAAAATATATATAAAAATGAAAATATGAAATTAACTCCCTTTTTTCACATTATTCAGATTAGAACTGATCTGTAAAGAAACAATTCGTTAAATTGAGACTGATATACTCAATGCCGTGTACATGAACTAATTCTTTTGGAGAACTTCTCTTTTCAGTATCAATGGTGTAATTATGGTAACCCATCACCAAAGATCTATTTGTTGGCTTTAGTTGAATGTGTTGGGAATATATCTTGTCTATTTTGTTAGGTTATTGCATTTGTTTAGTATATTTAACCCCACTTGTCAAGGTAATCAAGAAGGCAAAAGTTAGCTGCACACTTGTAGTGCTATTAGTTGGCTAAAGCTACATGGATGAGTACTACCTTTTGCATACCTACCAACACTTTAGCAGAGATACAAACAGTGTCATTATTTTTCCTCTTTGTTCCATTCTTACGTATATAGAACAGATAACCTTTGAAATGTGAATGTAAACGTCCTTCCTATGAATTTCTGATTCATTGGAAACAGGGATGAACATAAATCAGCATGAGATAGTTGTCTTGAAGGCAACAATGACATTGAGTAAAACACGCTTACTGACTTGTAATTTTAACAATTTTGTTATGATACTATAGGTATTCAAGTAGTCTTGAACACAAGCGGCGGATCTCTTTGAGGGCCGGGTGAAGGGTTTGCAGAAGATAATGTGCTGCTTGCTTCAAGTAAGAACCATCCGTCAATGATTGATAAACCATTCATGCTTGTTAATGTTTCTGATGATCCTAGAATTAATTGACAAGAAAAGGGAATTATAATAACTTCCATTTGCAATTTGGCCTGGTTGAGTTCTTTCTAGTTGGATAAGGATGCTCCAAGGAGTGAGTAGCAAACAATATCAGATCTTGGGGGAAAACAAAATTATTGGGTTATGAATGAGATGTTATGATATTATTGCTAACACTTTTCATCCTTCACTATGAATATCTGATAGAGTAAAGGTGATTGACACAGAAAAACCAAAGAAAGACTGCAATGTATTCTCCTCAAACTGAGGCCTACGGTATTGTACTGTTCCAGATCTGAATAATCCCCGATAATGATGGCTACTAATCAGCCACTATAAATAGTATAAGAGAACCCAAAACCTATCTGGACTCTATCTATTAGGACTCAACTATGAAACCTAATCAAACCTAACAACCATTAAACAACTAAATAACTAGATAATCAATAACTACTGAACTCCCCATGGCACAACGCAACATCGCTATCAATTGCCCCACCGTTTGAAACAGCCTTGTCCTCAAGGCTGAAGAATGGAAACTGCCCAAGACCGTTAGCCGAATCCTCCTAATCTATTCGACATCAACTCAGAAAGTTGCATCTACTGAAGAACTTGTGAATCTCTCAGCTCGCTCTCCTCTCGAGTGAGGTCCTCCGATTGCTCCAAATCGTCGCTTTGGTCACTCTCTGCCATTTCAACCAAAATGTTCAATGTATTCGGGGGACAACGATGAGTGGGCCCATATTTCAGGCCACACGTGAAACATGTACCGGCCTTCCTATGCTGCATTTATTCCTCGTCTGACATGTTCCAGGATCGTCGTGGTTTCCAGGGAGCAGATGATGCTTGCTAGTTGGTTGACTTTGTCGGCTGCTGCCCAGGCGAGCTATGGGTCATTGATGGCATTGGGCGGTGATTAATTGTGGTTCACGATGAATAGCTCAAGGTTGTGGCGACCTGCGAAGAGAATAAAACTGGTTGGGACACATGCTCCAGTTTTCGAGCCAACTGGACAGCTGCGGAATAGTCCTTGATGGTCGGTTCCTGGATTTGCACACGAATTTGCTTCTTCAATCATCTTAGAAAGAATCCTAAATATTGTACATCTGAAAATTCCAGTAGTTGCGTACTCGGCTTTCAAACGCAGCAATATAGTCTTCAGGGGAGCCTGTCTGTTTTGTAGTAATAAGGGCTTCAAATCCGTTGATAGTCGTTCCGTCCCCAATTCAAATCACCAATTCCCGAGAAGAATGAGCCCAGCCCATCTTAGGACAACGGCGTAGTAAAAATTGTATCCATGACATGGCAGCACCACTCATGGCAATTAGGGCTAACTTCACCGTTTCTCCTTCGGTGTTTCATGCACTAAGAAAAATAGTTCAGCTCGGGTGAGCCATGCGAGGGCATCCGATCCATCAAAACTCGGAAGATCCATCTTCTGAAGGACTTGCAGAGGGGCATACTGCTCCGCCGTCTGTTCTACCACGTGGCTTCCCTCAGATTCATCTCCGCCATTTGGGTTGTCCATGTTAATGGCTAACTTCTTCAGGAGGGCGTCGAGTTTTGTGTTCGTCGCTGCTTGGGTTGTCTCAAGCGATATCTGTGACTGATGGAACTCTTGCACGGCGCCGGATAGCTCCTCAACCACCTTCTCTAAGTCATTCAATTGACTCTCACCGCTTCGTCTAGTCACCATCTTTTGATCCGGCAGGTCGGACCAATTTGATAGAGGGTGATTGACAAAGAAAAACCAAAGAAAGACTGCAGTGTGTTCTCCTCAAACTGAGGCCTATGCTATTGTACCCTTCCAGATCCGAATAATCCCCGATAATGATGGCTACTAATCAGCCACTATAAATAGTATAAGAGAACCCTAAACCTATCTAGGCTCCTTAACCTATTAGGACTCAACTATGAAACCTAATCAAACCTAATAAACATTAAATAACTAATAACTATTTAATAACTAAATAACAATTAAATAACTAGATAATCAATAACTACTGACTCTCCATGACACAGCACAACATCGCCATCAATATATGTACTGTGCTTTTGATCCGATGCATAAATGAGTAAGGGTAATAAGGTTAGTCTTTGAACATGTATGGCCAGTGCTTAGCTTATTTAAAATGGCCTGCCTCAAGGAAGATAACTCAGAGCCGATTGCTACTCTTAAAAGAATGCGCTAGTAAATATGAAGATAAAAGTAGTAGTCCAACTCTTACTTATTATTTCAAGATTTCATTTTCTGAATCGATGATGAATCAACTTGTAATTTCTTCCTTTCATATTTCTTTTTATCTTTTTTCTTTCTCTCCTTTCTTCTTTATCATTCTCTAAACATTGCTTGGTAGCCAAGGTGTTCAGTTTATCTACCAAGAAGCTGCCGTTTTGGAAGTAGTTGCTATTGAAAAAAGATGATTCTCTTCTGGTCTTGTGCTGATTCATGGTTGCATGGAACACATTGAACTTCATTTGAATTCTTATGTTTAAAAGTCTGGACAAACTTTACACTGGCAGAAAGCAATTCAATGCAATTTTTATCCTTTTCTTTTCCCTCTAACAAATCTTTATCAGTCGAACTTATGGGGACATGTTATATTGCAGATATGACAAATCAGCAGCTTCTGGATCATGGGAATAACAGGATGGATGAAACTGATCAAGCAATTGACAGAGCTAAAAAGGTCTGTAAATTTGAATGCATAATTACATATCAAGATTCTTTTGTTATGTAGGATGATTTATGACTTCTCCTGCTATATGATCTATGCGGTCATAAATTCCTTTTGTCAGTTCTGCCAACAATCATAACTGGAGGTCGGCATCTTGCCGTTTAGTCACATTCTAATTTTGAAGTTGCACTGTCTGTATCCTGTTTTTCTTGTGTGGCTAGAAAGCTAACATCTGAAAGGTTGGCTGAATATTAGCAACTCTGTCATGTCTCTGCAGAGTTTTATTTAAAATAAGATAACCTTCTCGTTTAGATACTCCTGAAATATCAGGGATACGGCAAAATCTCACTACCTGCTAAGTCATTCTTATATTGTATTCACTATTCGGTGTCTGCTGCTTACTTTTAATTAGATCAAAGGAGATATCCTATTCATAAATCCCTAATATGATTATGCTCTTTTTTTAGGTTGTTCATGAGACCATTAATGTTGGAACAGAGACTGCTGCCGCACTCAAAGCTCAGGTGTGTTTTGGATCGAGAAGAGGTTCACTCTTCCGGGAAAATTCTTATACCTGAGAGTTGCCAATAAGCCTCGCATCTTGTGTATTTTCAGACTGAACAGATGAGCAGAATCGTGAATGAGCTGGATTCAATCCATTTTTCAATTAAGAAGGCCTCAAAGCTAGTCAAGGAAATTGGTAGGCAGGTAAATATCTCACATGAACATCCTTCTGCTTTCATATGTCTAATCTTTTCATTATGCGAGTTAACCTACTTTGGTTTCTTAAATAGGTTGCAACTGACCGGTGTATCATGGCTCTCCTTTTCCTTATTGTTGTTGGTGTCATAGCTATCATTATAGTGAAGGTCAGATGCCTGTTTGCTTTCCATTTTTGTATTTGGTTTACAATTAAATGGCACACTTTTTCTGACCATTGGAAACATATGTTATTGTGGATATTTGCTGTTTGCAAATTTTCTTGTTTGACCTATAACAGGTGGAGTCTAGAGTGTTGGCATCTATTGTTTAGTACCCTGCTAGTACATGATCTTTTTTAATGAATATTTCTCTGGAAAAAATTGGACTTCGAGACCTAATTTTATCTGACTTTTGCCTGCTGATTTTGAGAATTTATCACGGCTATGAAGTCTTATATAGTTCATTTGAGATTAACACTTGGGACGTACTGATATTGTGATACGCCTGGATTTAACATCTATATTCCTTGAAGACTTATTTAGAAGTTCCAAAACCCTGTGAAAAGACAGATACCGCTGGATTTAACATCTATATTCCTTAAAGACTTATTTAGAAGTTCCAAAACCCTATGAAAAGACAGTACCAGCATATCTATATAACGGTTTCCATGCTATTCTCTTTAAATGGTTTAGCTCAAACTCATGAGTCATGACAATGTGTCCCTAGATTGTAGAACAATTTAACCACCATTGAATACCAAAATATATTTCAAGTTGGATATGGTTTGGTAGTTTATTGATTGCTGCAACCAATATTGCCTTTAAATACTTTAGTGGAACACCTAGTCAGTCTATTTTGGGAAATATCAACCTACAAAATGCTGTCCGTATCTCGAGATTGATACTACCTTCAGTGGTATAACTCTAAATAGCATGTGTAACAGTTGTGATATGTCTTCTTGTTGCCTTGTTTATGTTTGCTTATAAGTGTATGAGCAATGCAATCTAATATGGTTTCCTTTCTAAGATGATGTGGCTGAATTTTCAGATTGTGAACCCAAATAACAAAGATATTCGAGATATACCAGGATTAGCCCCTCCAGCACCTACTCGGAAACTTCTATGGATTTCTGATTGAGGAATGCATAATCTTGTTGATATATTGTTACCAATAACCTGGACTTTGATTGGACGAAACGAAGTTTGATTGGCTAGGTGGCTGAGGCGTCTGAGTTCCACCAAAATCAGGCTTGGACAGATCAAATTATATAACCATGTTCTTCTTCTATCCATCAATCCCATATTTTTCAGGTTGCGGCTACCATAGTTTTTAACAACATATTTCTACCTTGTATCATCTCAAAGATTTATTTCTTTTCCATTTAGATGAGGAATATTGGGTGTATACGCAGTTGGCATTCTTTATATATGTATTTGTTTATATTTTGTGTTATAAGATGATGAATCGAAAAAACACCGTTTCCCCCCACCTTCACTTTGATTGGTAATCACTATTGCGATTTCAGTTAGTTCATTTTTAAACTACTAGGTAAATGTTACGTAGTCAAGAATTAAAATATATCAAGTAAAACATATAAAGTTGGAGGAACTTTGTATATAGCCAAAAGAACTAAGAGGATAAGTTTTGTATCCATATCCATAAAAATATGAATTTTATAGTTATTTTGGCTTAAAAAGATAATTGACAAATAAGATATATCTAACTTATAGAACTAATTTGCAATGAGATAAGCAATTATAATTCATAAGTAGACTTTGAAAAATAAATAAATGCAATAAATATAATCAAATGATATTAAATATAATATTTAATTAATACAAACGTAATGAAAAATATTTATGTTCAGCATATGAGATAAGCAATTATAATTCATAAGTAGACTTTGAAAAATAAATAAATGCAATAAATATAATCAAAAATAAATAAATGCAATAAATATAATCAAACGATATTAAATATAATATTTAATTAATACAAACGTAATGAAAAATATTTATGTTCAAGATATACTTTAAACTTTCAAATATATATATATATATATATATATATATATATATATATATATATCTATTACTTTAAACAAACATTAATATATATATATATATATATATTATATATATATTATAGTATCAATATATTTAGTTAATGATACTACATTATAACTATATAAATCTATTAACTAAATATAAAATTCAAGAAGTAATTACATTATATTTTTTAGAAAACTAGAATATCAATACAGTAATTATAACAAATTATATATGTTATATATTACACCTATGTTATGCAATGAAATGTCGAGTTGGTAAATATGGTCGACTATGAGATAAAGGTAGTTATAATTCATCAATATAATCGAATGATATTGCATGATCTACAATATTATTATACATTAGAAATACTCATGTTTCATGTTTTCTATTGTTATATCTATGTTATATAAGTAATTAACTACGACATAAAGATAATTATAATTCATAAATAGATTTTAAAAATCAAATAAATAGGATAAATATAATTGGATGATATTCAATAAAATATTCAACCATATATTGCATATTCTATATATTATATAGAAAATACATGTTTGTGGCAATGATTGCTATAGTTGCAGAAAAATATAATATAAATAAATTATCAAATAATGATTTTCTTCCTATATCTAAATATTAATGCGGCACCCCTTTATACTTGTCGATTATTTTATAGCATTGTAACATTATCAATCTAAAGTTAAATGAAGAAAGAAATGAAAAAAAAGACTTACAAGTTTCAACTTCCTTCAAGTTGTATAACATTAAATCACGATTAATAAAAAAAAATTACAAGTAATTTTCGACAATTTTAGTATTACCAAAGCCATTATGGAATTCCGAAAAAGTCGGTACGATGATGGTATGAATTTTTATCATAGCGTAATCTTCGGTATACCGAACGGTTCAACATATCGGTATGAATTTTTTCATACTGTGATTTTCAGTACGGTATACAGTACAACAACAAAAATTCGATATACCGTACCGACCCACCCATAGTCTCTTCCACACGTTGGTCTTGAACAAGCTCCTCCACTATTCTGACCAACTGACTGACTTGAGCCGCTATGCGCTTGTGATGATTCCACCATCTCGAACCTTTGTTGACTCCACTGAATGAAATGCATCAGCGTGTCATCTTTTGGGTCCATCTTGATAAGGTGATATCCCTGATATGCATCCATCATCGACAAAAGCTCACACCTAGAGGTGGACTCCACTAGCGGATCGACTCTAGTAGCTCTGTTTAGATTATTTCTCTTGTTTATATATACCCTAGTTAGGTTATGATGCGGTGCAATTCTTTTATTATCTTGATGTCCCAGGGTATCCAAATTGACAGGCTGTGAAGGCGTGATTAGGCGTATTTTATACGTATATTTTGGGTGATTTTGATGAGTTTAAATGCTTAATATCTACTTAATCATATTTTATGAAGCTAATTGCATATTTTGTGGATTTTGTAGGTGTTGATATTATTTTGGAAGAATTAACATCAAATTGGAAGAGTTTTGGAATATCTAAAGTAAAGTTGTTGTCTGAAAGTCGTGCAGTATGCCCATACTGCACTGTTTCCCTGGGACTGTACGATAATAACGTGGATTAAATGGATTTTTGAAGGCTTTGTGATATCAAACGAAGTTTAATTATGCAATAGGCCTCAAATATTGATTTGGGCTTTCTTAGTTATTATTTTGAATTGTCTAATAGTTTCCTTATTATATTAGAATAGGTTTCCCTTTTTAATAGGAGATTAGATTAGATTTGATATGCTTTGAAATAGGATTAGCTTTTATCCCATTTGGGAGATCCTTACTCTCTCATTCACGCACAAAAATTCCAGAATTCAGTTTTTGGTTTTGCAATTAAATCATTGATTTTCATCTTTATTGTTCTTATATTTTTCGATTATTATTATCATTATTATTAGCTTGAATTCATTTATGAGTTCTAGCTAATCTCTTTCGTTCCGGTGAAGATTAAGAAAGCTCTAGCGCGACACGTTCCGTGAGATCTAATTGGTTTTATCCTTTGATTTTATGCAAGCATCTGTTATTCTACGTTTATTGTTGTTAATTGTTTCGTCTCGCTAGGTAGTTGCAAATATTTAGTAGTTCGAAATTAATTAGTAGCCAATTAAATCGGCCATCCGTAATTGTGGTTTAGATTTGATTAGTGGTAAAGTGATTCATCGAGTCGAGAGTTTAATGATCTTAATTCGATAATCACGTGTCGAGTTTATCGGTTTTGAATCGGGTTTCTCTAGTTCTTAAAGTCGTCGGCTCATTAAATCTATAGAGTGTCTCTTACGGTTGTCGATCGATTAGAAGTAGTTAGTGAAGTGTCTTCCTAATTACCGATAAATTAAGGAGAGATAAGATTGCGTCGAAAGTGTCTTGGTGATCATAAGCGGTTTGTTTGCATGAATTAAAGTTATATTTGCATCGAGGATCGGTTTGTCTAAGCTAGAGTGGAATTAATTGAACCGGATACCTTCGTCATATTAGTTACAAACAAACATCTGGATTCCGTTCTTAATTGCATGAGTTCGATTTTATAGTTTAGTCTTTTATCACAACTTATTTTTAGGTGGAAAATTGGATAAATTATCGCCAATCCTTTGGGAGAAGATTTTTTGCTTCTTCGCTTTCATGCGGTTTGGGCATCTTGACCGAGTTTCAGAATCTGCCGATCGCAATCATGCGATGTGGGCGGGCGACCGAGTGTCGATTTATTTTGGTGAAAACGACACACCAAATTTTGGCGCCGTTCGGGATTGGTTTTAAGCGATAATTTATTCGATTTTCTGTCTATTTTATTTTTATTTTATTGTTTCTGGTTTATGCCTCGTTCTTCTCGTACAAGAGAATTAGTCTTTGATCCAGAAATTGAGAAAATTGCACGTAAATTGACAAAGGTAGCTAAGGAAGGAAAGAAAGCTACTACAATCATCATGGAGATACAAAATGAAGGGAATGGAGGAGCAAATCCACAACCGTTGATTAAAGACTTGGGACGTCATATGAGCAACCGCCCTTTGTGCATTGTGCTACCTACTATCAATCAAAACTCTAAAATTAGGCCTGGATTTATTCAAGTTCTTCCCAAGTTTGGAGATATGCCTGGAGAGAGTGCACACAAACATCTTGCTGAATTTGATTTAGTGTGCTCTACTTTACGTTCACAAGGATTTACCAATGATAATTTGAGATTGCTAACCTTTTCTCATACTTTGCAGGGTAGGGCTAGAGATTGGCTATTTGATCTTCCCCCTAGTTCAGTCCGAACATGGAGCCAGTTGGAAGAATACTTTTTACGTAAATTCTTTCCAGAATCAAGAGTTGCAAATTTACGAATGGAGAGAGTTTGACAGATTATTGGGAACGATTCCGGAATTGTGTCGCATGAGTGTCACGACCACGGATTTTCGATTATCAATTGCTCACTAACTATTTTACCGTGGTATGTCTTCTTTGATAGGAAAATTGTTGATCTTTTTTGCGGTGGATCATTAACAAATAAGGCGTTGGACAATGCCAAGCATTTCATCATCGACATGGTCTCGAATGGCCAACAATATGAAGACGATGATGATGATAGATCTGACTGTAAAAGCGGTGGAGAGATCGAGAGTTCGAATGTGCATGACAAGATTGATGCTCTAACATCCTTAGTTCGAGAGCTTGCGAGCACAAACGCAGAAAATTGATGTGGTATATGTTCAAAAATGGTCATTATCTTGATGCATGTCCTACTGCGGGATCCTCAACCCGAACAAGCATGCTATGGTTCGGTGATGCATAATATGATGCACAAAGGCGAGGCAAAGATGAAATGATCCATTTTCAAACACATATAATCCGGGATGGAGGAATAATCCAAATTTTAGTTGGAGTCAAGAGGGACCTGGAGTTTATACACAGAGGTAGTCGCAGAGTGGATAGTATGCCCATACTGACGGGTCAGAACCAAACCTGAATGAAATTGTGAAGAGTTTGGCGCAAAGTCAACAAGCTTTCCAGCAAGAGACACGAGCTGCGTTGAGCAGTATGGGCACACAGATCACACAGTTAGCCAATCATATGAACAAGTTGCAGGTTTCTCAAGGTAAACTTCCGTCGCAAACAGAGATTAATCCAAGAGGAAGTGTTTGTGCAGTCACGCTACAGAGCGACAAGGAGCTGGTCGAGCACGACCTCAAGAATGATGCAAAAGAAGAAATTGAACATGGAGGAATGAAGGAAGATGGAGCCACTCAAGAAACACAAAAATCTGAAACACATTTGTCTTCCAAGGTAAGTGTCGATTCTAATATTTTAAATCATAAAAAACTAATCTATGCACCTTTTCCTTCTAGGTTGATCCGCAACAAGAAAGAAGATGACGAAAAAGAGATCCTTAAGGTATTCAAGAAGGTAGAAATCAACATACCATTGATCGATGCTATCAAGCAAGTTCCCAGGTATGCAAATTTTTTGAAAGAATTATGTGCTAAAAAGATGAGACATGGGAAAGATGCAAGGATCCAAGTAGGGGAGAATGTCTCTGCTATTATTCAAAAGAAATTACCACAAAAATGTCGGGATCCTGGTATGTTTACAATCCCCTGCATTATTGGTAAAAAGCAAGTTGAGAGAGCCATGCTAGATTTAGGAGCATCCATAAATGTCATGCCATATTCTGTTTATAAGGAGTTGCATTTAGGACCATTGAAAGAAACTCGCGTAATCATTCAGTTAGCTGATAGGTCCAATGCATATCATTTAGGTGTAGTTGAGGATGTTCTTGTTAAAGTAAATGATTTGATCTTTCCCGTTGATTTTTATATTATTGACATGAATGATTCTTCTTCTGCTCATAAGTCTTTGATTTTATTAGGAAGACCATTCATGAAAACAGCAAAGACAATAATTAATGTTGATAAAGGCATGCTTAGCTTGGAATTTGATGGAGAAATTATCACATTTAATATTTTTGAATCTATGAAACATGTTGACGATCCTGAATCTATATTTATGATTGATATTGTTGATCCTTGGGCTGAAGATTTTATTGAGCATAGTTACAGGGAAGATAGGTTCGAGCATATGATAGATAAGAATGCATTATTAGGAAGTAAGCAACAGTTTTCAAGCAGTATGCCCATACTGATCGAGACGAAGCGAAATCTGTCATCTTTTATGAAAGACCCAAAGCTGGAATTGAACAATCTCTCACAGTATTTGAAGTATGCAATTTTAGAAGAGGATGACACGCTGCCCGTTGTTGCCAACAAGGACCTCAATGTTGTTAAACATTTAAGCAGACTGCAGAAGGAGTCAGACAGTATGCCCATACCGCACGATCCCCCAGATGGACAGTAGTTTATAATTGAAGAGATGAAGATAGCCGAGTTTCAAGAGATGAACTTGGCTACTTCCGTCGTCAACTCTTGATCGTACCACCATGGTGTCCGGCCTTGGACCTTAAACAAGGGCGCTACTTGGGAGACAACCCAATATTTTCTTTTTTGTTTCTTTTACCTGCTTTTTAGTTTCTTTTTATTTTAATTCCTTTTTCTACATGTTTGGAAGCTCTGCTCTACATGGCATGAATACTCCAGCAGCCCGTCATTCCATTCAAGTGAACCACCATAAGAGCCGCGCACCGAGCCCCTCACAACCTGCATTCATCTCCTGTTGTCTGCCTCGCCCCCTACTTGATTTGTTCAGGGAAGTTTCTATTCTTATTCTTTTTCTGTTTTGTTGTTCTTTTATGTTTTTTATCTGTTGGTCTCTCTTTCACACAATGAGGACATTATGTTGTCTAAGTGTGGGGGGGAAGTTGGTTGTTTTCTGTTCGTAGTTTCTTTGTTCTTAAAAGCGAAAAAAAAAGTTTTTTTTGTTTTGTTTTGTTTTGTTTTGTTTTGTTTTGTTTTGAGTTATTGTCAACTTCAAGATGGATGAATTGAATATGAGAGATCAGGATATTGCCTTGGTTTGAATGGTTGTTTTCTTTTGATGATGAATTGTGTAAAAACATCTGTATGTATTCATGGACGATGAATAAGTGCAAGATTGATCAAGATTTTGAGCTTACTTATATTGTGAGATTTGAGCCTATGAGCAAACTTGAAAATGCTCCTTGTTTCTTTGAAGAGTGTTGTGTCGGACTTGATTGCTTGATGTCTAGTTTTCCTTGTTGTCATAGTTGAAGCTGCATATGAAATTCTAGCACTAAAGTGATCTAAGCAATTTTTGAAACGAATCCCATATATTTGACACGATTATATACTTCCCACCCTAAGTTTTCCACTAGTTAGCCTTTTTGTGCCTTAATCATTTTCTTGATCATTAAAAGCTACTAAATATGAGCCTTAGCCTTTCTTAGCCTTCTTTTAACCCACCAATAATATGCAAGTTTTGTGAATTTTTGACATGATCAGTAAGATTATATTTTGGTGTTCAATGTGATTGAAAATGTGGAAGATTATGTTGGGGTTTCATAGAAAAAAAAAGAAAGGAAAAGAAGAAAAACAAGTAAACTGGGGAATCATGTGAATGAGCAAAATGTTCGAAGGTATATGTTGATACTTTCGTTTATTAAGAACGTAAGCTGATGGTACAATGGACGGTGTGCAGCAACGTGTATTGATGTGATAAAAGATTTGAGGAGTACACACTTGCATATTTTGGCATTATAAGCCTATGTTTATCCCTTTCTTTATCCTACCTATGCACCCAAGTCCCATTACAACCCATCGAAAGACCTAGTGATTGTGCATGAGTTCATTTGTAGTGGATACAATGACATATGGGCAAACTTGTGATTGAAAGCATGAAGTCATGATTTAATGAGTGAAATCTGTCTATTTTCTTTCTTTGAGAGTCTTGGAGTGAACTTGGAGAGGTTTGGATTGATCTTGCATGATTTTGACTTGAATGAAAGGTGTTTGCATAATTTTGAATCGAAGGAAAGGTTGGAGGATTGTGGAGGATTGTATTCTAATCCCGACTATGATCTTTGTCCGTTGAGTCGTTGCCAATTTCTGTTTTGAGTCTGTTTCTTTTTCTCTCGTTTCAGTTTTTTGTTTTGCTTCCATTTCTTTATGCTCGAGGGCGAGCATTATTCAAGTGAGGGGAGATTTGATTAGGCGTATTTTATACGTATATTTTGGGTGATTTTGATGAGTTTAAATGCTTAATATCTACTTAATCATATTTTATGAAGCTAATTGCATATTTTGTGGATTTTGTAGGTGTTGATATTATTTTGGAAGAATTAACATCAAATTGGAAGAGTTTTGGAATATCTAAAGTAAAGTTGTTGTCTGAAAGTCGTGCAGTATGCCCATACTGCACTGTTTCCCTGGGACTGGACGATAATAACATGGATTAAATGGATTTTTGAAGGCTTTGTGATATCAAACGAAGTTTAATTATGCAATAGACCTCAAATATTGATTTGGGCTTTCTTAGTTATTATTTTGAATTGTCTAATAGTTTCCTTATTATATTAGAATATGTTTCCCTTTTTAATAGGAGATTAGATTAGATTTGATATGCTTTGAAATAGGATTAGCTTTTATCCCATTTGGGAGATCCTTACTCTCTCATTCACGCACAAAAATTCCAGAATTCAGTTTTTTGGTTTTGCAATTAAATCATTGATTTTCATCTTTATTGTTCTTATATTGTTCGATTATTATTATCATTATTATTAGCTTGAATTCATTTATGAGTTCTAGCTAATCTCTTTCATTCCGGTGAAGATTAAGGAAGCTCTAGCGCGACACGTTCCGTGAGATCTAATTGGTTTTTATCCTTTGATTTTATGCAAGTATCTGTTATTCTCTACGTTTATTGTTGTTAATTGTTTCGTCTCTGCTAGGTAGTTGCAAATATTTAGTAGTTCGAAATTAATTAGTAGCCAATTAAATCGGTCATCCGTAATTGTGGTTTAGATTTGATTAGTGGTAAAGTGATTCATCGAGTCGAGAGTTTAATGATCTTAATTCGATAATCACGTCGAGTTTATCGGTTTTGAATCGGGTTTCTCTAGTTCTTAAAGCTGTCGGCTCATTAAATCTTTAGAGTGTCTCTTACGGTTGTCGATCGATTAGAAGTAGTTAGTGAAGTGTCTTCCTAATTACCGATAAATTAAGGAGAGATAAGATTGCGTCGAAGTGTCTTCGGTGATCATAACTGATTTGTTTGCATGAATTAAAGTTATATTTGCATCGAGGATCGGATTTGTCTAAGCTAGAGTGGAATTAATTATAACCGGGATACTTTCGTCATATTAGTTACAAACAAACATCTGGATTCCGTTCTTAATTGCATGAGTTCGATTTTATAGTTTAGTCTTTTATCACAACTTATTTTATAGGTGGAAAATTGGATAAATTCTCGCCAATCCTTTGGGAGACGATTTTGCTTCTTTGCTTTACGTGCGGTTTGGGCATCTTGACCGAGTTTCAGAATCTGGCTTGATCAATGCATGCGGTGTGGGCACACCGACCGAGTGTCGATTTATTTTGGAAAACGACACACCAGGCGTATATGTCAACAAAAGTCCTTTGCAATGGAGGTTGCATCCAACAATATTTTTACTATTACTAACAAATTTTCAGGTACTAGCGGGACAAAATTGGTACCCGAAACTGATCACCGATTCGTCAGGTAGGGGGATCCACACCCCCTTGGAGATTGAGGGTTGCATCCTTGGAATTTATTGTGTTCGGACCTAGAGTCTGGATTTTAAGGGCTTAACATATGAACACATGAGCACTTATGGTTGGTCTTATACTCCTTTGGACAGATTTTGTCAGATTTGGAAATTTCACATTAATTTCATAGTAGCGTTCGAATACAAAACACATTTTTTTCGACACATAATATTTCAAATATTTCAGGAATCAAATAATCATATTTTTTTCGTGCAATATTTCGTATATGTTCATATGTATGTATCAATATTTATGATGTTCAATCATAAATATGAGGATTCATGCAAATTTTTGACAAAAAATCTAGCATGAATCTCGAAAAATCATCAACGACTCTTAGCCGAAATTTTCTCACAGACGACGCTAATTGATTGATCTAAATATATAAACCTATTTAAATAAGATAGAGAATCATCGTGTAATAATGAATATTCCTCGCTTTGCTGTGAATTACTTGATCGTCTGTGTATTGCAAAATAAAGTCGGATGGAGTCTTCAGGTAGACACTCCACACTTAAGTCAGTAGTAAGTACAATAGACGTAAAGCATATTGATAGCTTAAGATTACGTACTAGACCCTTGGATGGTGTGGGTACTTATAGATGTAATAAGCATAGATTGTTCACCGAATAGGAATATGATGTAAATGAAGCCTCATATATTTGAGGCATACTTGATGAGGATTCCGCATAATCCGAGATAGATGGACTTGAGGAGAGTCAACTCTTATTATGGGACATAAGTCATCATGTCTATAATTCTAGCTTATGACATCACACATATGTCATCATATTCAGGTTTGCTGGAACAAGTCTAGTTAGACATATTTAGAGATCTACCTTTATGACTTGAGTCTTTGTATCGTGATTTAGTGGTACATCTCAGTGTCCCAAGTGTCTATTTGGTTCTCACTTGGATAAGTATATATAGTTGATATTATTCCCTATCAATGTATATCGTCATCGATCTAATAAAATAGCGAACACCATATACATATTAATGTAGATATCAGGTACTCCAGAGATATTAATCGATTTTTAATAACTTTTTATATACTTTTAAGTATCGAAAAAAGGTATCCATGTTGACTTGAGTGCGAGTTCAACGATCACTTAGAATTGTCAATTATAAGTGAGACCACAAAAAGTCGTCGGTCCGCTATATGTGATGGTCCATCCAGTATGGTTGTTAAAAATATAATTCAATTTTACAATTCACTCAATTTTATAAATTTTAGGATCAATCATTGTGTATTAGTGTACATATCATAAGTATGGTATAAAATTATGTACGATTAATTCATCCCAAATTTGATGCATACCTAATTGACGATAGTGTCTACTATTAAGGAATGAAATACATTATTTTTCTTTACTAATATATAGGAGGAACAAATTAATCATGAGATTAAATGTTAATGATCGAACAAGCAAAAAGAAAACAATCTAATCAGATTTAAATTCAAACGTATTATATAATTACATAATATGTAAATAAATGTTAGATCCAATGAGAATTCATCTGTTTTGAGAACTATACACATGCGTATAAAATTGATGAATAAAATCTATAAAATTTATATAATTACATAATATGTAAATAAATGTTAGATCCAATGAGAATTCATCTGTTTTGAGAACTATACACATGCGTATAAAATTGATGAATAAAATCTATAAAATTTTGTACAATAAAAATATTTTAAAATTATTACATAATAAAATAATTTTAAATTTTTTTCATTAGGCATAACTTTCTACCATTCTATTATCATCTTTACATATTGACAGGATTCTACTTGCTATATAAATATATCTTTTATCATGATTGTTTTTTCAAAGTAGAATATTCGACGTCCTTGACTTGCATATACCTTGGCCACGCTCCTCACCTCGCGCGTCCACTCCAATCTCCCTACCTTTCCTGTTCAATACCTCATTTCTTCTGCTGCTTTTCCGTCATTCGTTCCTCTCCAACAAATACAAAAGCGTTTCCTTACACCTTTAGACAATGAATTTCTCAATAGCTACAATTTGATGTGCCTATCGCCTCTCAAGAGCTTACACCTTTAGGAGTCGATCCCGTTACCGATTCTTTTTCCATTTTGTCGGTGAGTGATCAGTTTTTTTGTTTTTTAACTGGTCCGACGTCGCTCAAATGTGATGATTTCACTGTTTCTCGAGGAATTCTGCGCCGCTTCTTATATTCATTTTTTTGCTATGATTAGCCCAAGGTGTATATAATCAAGGGTTTTATTGCTGGAAATCTTTCAATTAGGTTTTATGTTGTAATGCGAATCGTATTTCTCTCTGTTGCCTAGTTTGATCACTTATTATTTAGAGTTTAACTTCACCTGTTACTTTTTGTTTTCTCGAAAGATATCTTGACCTGTTAATTTGAAGTTTGCGGATTCTCTCTGCTAGCATGATTACATCACCCATTGATCTATAATTTACCTTTTTCTCCAAATTTATTTATATTTTCGGGGTTTTGAAATCGTTTAAATCAAACAGCTTGTTATTAATCTTTGTTTATATTGGACCACCCATTAATTGATTCAGTTTAATTTTTTTGATTGGCTGGGTATTTCGCAGTTAAGTGAATTTTGATAATGTGTTGTGTTTTGGGGATTTATTCCCTCAGATGGGCTGTTTTCAGTCTACAACAAGAAAGCAATTTCCTGGACATGAAGATCCTGTTCTACTTGCTTCCCAAACGGCTTGTAAGTAACTTTCTATTCCCATTTCTGTAGATTTGATTTTTTTTTCTTCTTAATTCTTTCCCTCTGTAAGAAAGGACAGCTTTGTAGCTAAGGCATGTGACGAGAATCACATACCTTCATCACTGTCATTTTGGTAACATCTTGTAAGTTGATAATAGTTGACCAAAAACTATGCACAGTTATTACATACTGGACTTAAATATACCATATATGTGTAATTGTCTTGGAAGCTTAGGTGCTAGGGCAGCCAAGTTCTCTATTTTGCTTATTAGGCTAGTCCCATTAATTATGCAGATAGGAACCTCATAAGTGAGTCAGCTATTACTCAATTTTGTTTCCTGCCTTGCTTGCTCCGTTACTGGGTGTTCAAATAGTTGATGAATACTCGATTTCATCTGAAGGCACTCATCTCTCTCTCTCTCTCTGTTTGTCACCCCTCTTTCAGAGTTTGTATTCATTTTTCCTCATTATGGTCTGAAAGCCTGAAACTACGAAACATGCCCGCTTTTGGATTCGTTCCATCTCTAAATTACTGATGCTTGTTCTGTTGCTTGGTGTTAATCTTCAAATTTGTTTTGCCTTACGTATCTTTATCTTTTGTGCATGAAAAACTCTTGAGTCCCTCCAGCTTAGTTGGTGAGTTCCTTTTTCTGTAGTTGCACAGGAAAATCTAATGTGTCCTTGCTTTGCAGTTAGTGTGAGTGAGGTTGAAGCATTATTTGAGCTGTTTAAAAGCATTAGCAGTTCTGTTATTGATGACGGACTTATTAATAAGGTATGCTCAAACAGAATGTTGACCTCAGCAACTCTGTTCTCTTTATTGATTTTGTTTTTCAATTTTATACTGATTTCTAGTACTCCCTCCATCCACTAAGAGTGTAGCACAATGTCTTTTTTGGTTTCCATGAAGAGTTTAGTACCTTTCCTTTTTGGGACAATACCCTACACTCAATCCTTATAATTCACTCAATCCTTATAATTCAAGCTCACAACCACTCATTATTTACCAAAAAATCACACTTTCTCCACTCAAAAAGCATCTATGATGGGATCCTTTCTCCACTGAAAAAACATCTACTAAACATTTATAATCACTATAAAAGGAAAAATGTTTTAGACCTTTGGGAAATTTCTATGTATCCATCTTTTCTGTTTTATTTCTTATTCATGAATCAAACAGTAATTTGTAAAATTGTCACGAGTTTGTTATATAGTGCTGAAAAAGGTAATCCTTTTATGCTTTCTAGTTTGTGCTATATTCCCTTTTAATGAACTCCTACGTAGTGCTGTTGAGGCAAGCATCCCTTCTTACGTTCTTTTCTGTTTGAAATATCAGTGCCTTATTTATGTCACCGTGCAATATTTTCCTCTGTAATTTAACATCTTTGTCAGTCCTCGAAGAGATAATACATAATTCATGTGTGCATATCAGAATTTTTGTCCTCCATAGTGCAGATATATACACACTCCGTTTCACTTATGTGTATATATGCAGGAAGAACTTCAATTGGCTTTGTTCAAGAATAGAAAAAAGGAGAATCTTTTCACAAATCGGGTAGGTGATCGAGTCTGGGATTCATATTTTGAGCATTAATTGATTTTTTAGATTGTAACATATGAATACTTGGATGCTTGCTCCTATAGGTCCTGTAAGATTCTTAAAGAGTAATTTTGAGAAAAGCTGAGTTTGATGATGCTTGGGTTGGAAATGCCTTGACTTATAAATTTTAGAGGTTATGTTGATCATGTAGGTTGTTTTGAGCAGTCAGTTCATGGTGATAGAAAAACTTTAAAATTCTAAAATTGATAGAAAAGGAGGAGGATGGCAATGATGAATAAGGATAAAATATGGGATCAGAGAAGAAATAAGTGATTTTCAAATAATCTCTAGTTGGCAAATGATTGACATACCCTGAAATTGCTGATGAAGGTGGATGAATCTCTAAGTAATACCTTCAGATCTTCTTCCAGCCTTTGTTCTCTAGCACTGCCATCTTATCCAATCCATCTTAATTTAAGTGTTAATGGTGTCACTTACACTTCTAGAATAGGCTGATGTAGACAACAAATCCCTTCTAAACACTCTCGCTTCCTTCTTTTACCAAGACTTGGAAGAATTAGCAGATGAACTTTTTTATGAAGTTGTTTTAAGACATCAAATAGACCAGGACAATGAAGTCTAGGTTTCTGTATTGACCTTCGTACAACTAAAATTAATCTGTTTGTAATAATTACTCAAATGCCTTTTTCAAATATAAGAAATGATGATGAATATCTGCTGCAGTTTGTTAGTTCTTCTTTTATCTTTCAGTAACCCACAACTATCTTTTCCTCTTGAATTTTCTGAGATCTATTCTTATGCCCTAGTAATACATATTCTTTTAGCCAAGATTATCTAATGACTCCAATTCCTAAAACATATAGTAACTTCCATATCTTGTATTGTGACCTATCATATAATCTTCTGTACAAGGCTGTCTGTAGAAGATGGTGATTTGATGGTAGATGTGCAGTGGTGGATGGTTAGTTTTATTCATTAATTGTTTTCTAGTAGTATTTGTAATTTTATTTTTTAGGAGTTATTTCAGAGTCAACTGAAGGGTCTTTAAATATTTAGTTTGGATCAAGCCTGTAAGTACATGGGTCTAGGGTTTCATTAGCTCTATTATTTAAAGAGTCTTTCTCTTCTGTATTATGATCATCAAGATTTATAATATTCAGTTGGGTAATATTGTTGTGGCCTCTTCGGAGAAGTGTTCTCGTTTCCTTTCCGTTACTTATCTGTTATTTTATGTTCTCTCTTCTCCCTCAATTACCTTCACTCTATCAAGTGGTTCAATCTGCTGGATTCGCCTCACCCATGATGATGCGAGAGAATCGAATCAAAACCATAGAGAAGGTGGTTGAATGCACCAGCTCCGAGTCCGACGTCATTTTTGCCCGAATCATGCAAAAGCTCAACTTGCTGGCCGCCATGTCGGCGTCGAGTTCCCCACTGAGGTTCCTCCCCCGCAGCTCATCATTTGTCCACTGACGGCATCGGATGAAACCCTAGTTTCATGCCCAACCTTAAATCCTCCTACAGCCGAGACGCCTAACAACTCGTTGGATCATCCACCTAGAGTTTCACCTGAAAACTAATAATCGACTACTGCACGTCTATCGTCTGAATCGACGTTCAATCACCCAGCAACTTGGTTAGAATTTCAGTGTTCCTCTACCCTCATTTGACTTTGAAACTCTTGAGACACAACATTTAGCAACCTGCCATCACTGATAATAAGAGAACATAGCCTCCTCCCTCACAAGCTGCATGAGTATTGAGAATATTGCTACTCTTACATTTATGATGTATGGTCTTTTAATATTTTAATGTAAACAAAAAGAAAATAGAAAAAGAAAGGCTTGAAAATCTTAAACATAGATAAAATATGATGTGACAAGTCTCTAATATGTAGCTATAGAAAACACAAACTATGAAGCAATTTTTTTTGAAACCCCTAGCTAATGCTACTTTTTCAATATGCCTTTAAGATGGTATCATCTGTTGTATATTTTCTTAGTCTATCTTCCATCTCTTACTTGCAGATTTTTGATCTATTCGATGTGAAGCAAAAAGGTGTAATTGATTTTGGGGATTTTGTTAGATCACTCAATGTTTTCCATCCAAATGCTCCACAAGAGGACAAAATTAATTGTATGACATCTTTTGTCTTGCGACATAGTTTCCCCTATTTGTTCCTTTTTCCTTTTTCAATCAATAACTTGCTGCAGACAAAGAAACTCTAACTTGCTTCTTTTTCTTCTTTTATGGATTGGGCTTTGAAGTTTCATTTAAGCTATATGATTTGGACGGAACTGGATATATCGAACGTCAAGAGGTACTTGATTTGTCACTATTTGCATTTTTTATGCTCCCACATGTGACCAACTTTGTGGATATTCCTCATGCTAGAAAGGAGTCAAAGTGACGGATGATTCATAGTCCTGGACTTCAGTGGGATCTTTTTTTTTCTTTGAATATTATCTTTCTGTTTTGGCTCAGGGTGCATGTTATCGAAGGCCTAAATCTTTAAACTATGAATACCAGATCTACATTATTGTTGGCCTAACTTGAGAAACTCAAGCATCAATTCAGTGCTTAGATTTATTTTCTGAACACTAATAAGAGTTCTTTGAATTCTACATATTTTGTTAGGCACTGCATTTTATAGATATAAAGGAACATATGTGTTAATGTGTATGTGTGTTATAGGAAAATGACCTTGATCTAATTTTTTTTTTGTTAGGCACTGCTATCCAAATCAAATATTGTTTTTTGCCCCTAACTTCTGTTATTTTGTAACCATTCTTCTTCATATGGACAATCTTGACCAAATTTGTTTTAGATAAAGGTCATTTGTGAATGCAGACACAAATATGTCCATTATATCTATATAATCTAATATCACTGGATTTCTCCTACCATGTGTGAGTATATTTAAGGTTTTAAATGAAAGTATACTTTCTCACCTATCTGGAGGACAATTTTAGGAGATCACAGTGTTGTCGCATGGACTGTTCTTGCAGTTGATGGCCTACATAGTTATCTCTCTCTTTTGTCTTACAACAATAGTGGAACTTTTTTTTTTTTATCTTGTGTTCCTCTTTTATTTGTGTAAGATCGATGTGATCCCTGCACTTCTTTTCTGTTCTTCATTCACCAGAGGAGATTATATGATTTATAGTGGTATCAGTTAAAATTAACCTGATTATTTCCAATTAATTTTGAAACTAGAAATTATTGAAACTGAACTTAAACATTTCATGATGGTACAGTAATGTGGGATTATAAGTTTTCTTTGAGCTGAAGATTGGCCAGGTTGAAGTCACCAGAACTTCTGGCTTTATAGTTTTTCTTCAAGTTATGAGTTTTGTCAGCAATAGGAAGATCAGTCTAGCCAGTTGATTGACTATCTATAATTCTATAGTTATGATTCAATCAGGTTATATTGGGGATAATATATATTATATTCTTGTTTTACTATAAATTATAGTTATGTAGAGGAAAGGATCATTGAAATTTTGTGATTTGGTTATTATGCTGGGAAAGTCGTTTAGGTCTGGAGAGTGCTATTTCTTTTTAGTTCCTTTTCAAACAATGAACATCTGATTGCCCTGTACTCCAGCTATATTCCCATTATACTCTGGATCTTTAATTTTGGATTTCTTTTCAATTCTGTTAAAAGTTCATTACACAAATCTATCACGCTGATGCTAAAGTGGTACACTGATAGCTGTTGTGTCTGGATCTTTCATGTACTCATACAACATAAAGGGTGCTTAGTGTCATTCTTGATCTTTTATTTTTTAGCATGTTAATTTCCTCTGCCAAAAATTTATTGGACCTTTTCTTATGTCCTTGTTTATAGTTCTTGTTAATTCATTTACTAAAAGGAATGGGAGAACTTTCAATATTGGGGCTTTGATTCCTTTATGTTGTGATTGGAAACAGAGTTTCTTGATAGATTATCTGTTATTGAGTGCACACTGAGGAAAATGGGTTAATTTTGTTGGTTTATTTTTCTCTTGAAATCAACCCCAGGATTCTTCATAATACCTTGTTTTTTTGCAGGTTAAACAAATGTTGATTGCACTTCTATTTGAGTCAGAGATGAAGCTGGCTGATGAAACTATTGAGATGATATTAGATAAAGTAAGTGGAGTAACACATAATTTACATAAGTTCATTGCTGTGACGTTCTTATGCTTCCAACTGCTGCACTGCACTCTTCCCCATGACTTCATGGCTAATTTAATAGTTGATAACTTGATGTTAGATGTTTGTAAGAAAAGGCTGATGTGTGTTAAGTTTGTGTCAATACCGATTCTAAGTCATTGTTGACATGTTTGGCAAATCCAATGCAGTGATCTGCTACACTGTAATTCTTGTTACTGTGCTGTGCATGTGGCTGCATGTAATTGAGCTGTTTCTAAACTGATGTCTTCTAAATCGTTCAGTCTAGTTATCATGTCTTCGCATCTCTTGATTAGGTCAATACTAATTCTAGGTCCTTGTTTACTTGTTTGGTAAATTGAAGCATTCGGATGCTGTAAAGTAATTGTGTACTGTGTTGTGCATGTGGCTGCATGTAATTGAGCTGTTTCTAGAACTGATGCCTTTTGAATTGTTCGTTTTATTATCAGTTAGCTTTGCTCCTTGTTTAATGGATATTAGTTGATGTCTTTGCAGTCTTGTTTTGGCTTCATTGAACTGTTCATATGCTTCTGCATATTGTTGGTTGACCTAAAATGTTGGTTGACCACATCAAGATCTTTAGGTTGTCATGCTTGTTTAATGCCATCCTTGACAGACTTTTCTGGAAGCCGACATTGACCAGGATGGGAAAATAGACAAGTCAGAATGGCACAACTTTGTGACTCGAAATCCTTCATTGCTGAAGATCATGACACTCCAATATCTGAGGTAATCTTTTAGTCTCTGTCATCTATTCACAATCTCAACTATAGATGGCCAATTCATGCGATTCATGGTCTGCAGGGATATAACTACGACTTTTCCTAGCTTTGTTTTCAACTCAGAGGTCGATGAAGTGGCCACATGAAAAATTGATGCGACTATACCTGTTTGTGAAACCGTAGTTTAGAGGACGCAGTGAGTTCTAATTACACCAGGCATTAACACTTTGAAGCGATATGGCTCTTGATGGACTAGGTGGATATTGCTGCCTTGTGATATTTGATGAGGTGTGGCTGTGTCGAATTTAGCACAATCTCTCAACATTTGTAGAGTCAATAGTGTATAAACAGTGTATTTACTAATTGATGTGCCTTGACTTACCAAGAAGGATTGTTGCATCAATGGACCTCACATATTGCATATGATTTACGTTGATGAGAAAAATGTTTGATCTTAGACTAGTCCTGAGTGTAAGACAAGAGAGGCTGTAGAATGTAGTGCTTTAGTGATTTGTCTTAACTAAAACCATTTTATTATCCATGAGTGGCTATATGATTAATTATATAATGTTTCGCACCATTTCTTCTATTGTTATTTCAACACTTAGCCCGGATGCTCGGCCTTAGCCTTGGGTTTGTGGTCCGAAATTTGAGTTTGTGGACTTGGACTTGGATCGTGACAATTGGGCTCTGGGTGGTCTTTAGGCTATTTTGTGGGCCTGTTCGTGGGTTTGTTTCATGGGCATGTTTCGTGGCCTAATGCCCTTACCTTTTGGATCATCGTTTGATCGAGTCCAAAGTTGGAGTTGGTCCGATGCTCAACTCGTGGTAGCCTAATCTGTTGGGCATGTTGTGCACGTATTGTCCAAATTCGTCGTAACTATCGGTAATGTCCCGATATGATGGTTCTGCGAAAAATTTGGGTGTAACTTTCACCTTATCTCCAGAAACTGTCGCGTAACCCCTTTACACTCAATGAGAGTCATAATTTCGTAACATCCGACTTCAATGTTGGTGTTGATAGGCTCCCTATAAGGGGACAATGCCTATAAATTGTATATGTCTCTCCATTAGCCACATAGTGTCAATATGCGTTCCAACATTCCCTGCATACATAGTTCATACGTCCAAGCTTGTCCTCGTTTTCTTCAAGTTCGTCGGAGCTTGTCTATCTGGCGGTGTTGCTACCTTTGAGACGTTCGTGTTTTACCTTTGGGATGATACGTCAGATCCGAGAGCAATATCGGGGTGTATCTCGTCTTGCGGATAAAGGATTCTTCGACTCGATGATTAAGCAATACGGTTTTTGTCTATTTCTGTTTTTCCGACTCTGTTTTAGTTCATTTTGTAGGTTTATCTCCTTCTATTTTTCTTTTACGTTGTAACACACCCGACAAGTTGTACTGTTCTGTATGTATTTTTCCAACATCTTCTTCAAATCACAATTATTCAAGAATCACATAACTACTAGAATATTATGTTATAGTCAAAATTATTCTATGGTGGTTGCAGCGCCAACTATGGGAGGTGTACATTTCCCACTTGCGGTAGCTGCACATCTACCGTAAGAACATCACCACAGGACTGGTGGAAAGCTGCCAAAGCGCGAATGCCTTCATTCGTTCCTTGGTTCGTGGAAAACTGATCATTTGCACATACACATTCAACTTCCAATCTGAGGATGCAACGATTGCGAGTTGCAGTCATTGCACAAACTATAGGGGCTGTTGGTTTCATACTCACCATGGACCCTAAAATGGATGCCGATCAGATCAAGGGTGCCATCGTCACTTTGCGCCTCCTTGGAATCATTCAATACAATATGGAATCTTCTTCGGTAACATACTTTAATTAGTTACTGAATTTGGTCTTTTAAATAGTTCCTATCATGTTTTGGACTTTGATATTATATATGAGTTTTCAATAAATTCCATTTTTTATTGAAGAGATGTTTGTGGTGCAAGCTCTATGGAATTATTACAATATGAATACGATAAGTAGCAGCAGTTAAATGGCTATAATATCCGGAGCCACTGCAAGGATTTTGGATGGAATGAAGGCCAGCTATGGTGGGAAGGGAGCAGTTGTGGCATCATATTCATCCAGAGGTCCAGACCTCAACAATGCTTGTTTAGAGACTACCAATGTCCTTAAGCTTAACATCATGGCTTCGGGTTCTTCGATATGGGCTGCTTGGACTCCTAATAATGTAAGAGATGAATACATCGAAGGGTAAGATGAGGTATTCATATTTAGAGATGACAATCGGCTGGATCTGAATCGAATCTTGGTAGGTTCGGATCAAGATTCATTCTATATCTATATGGTCCAGATAAAAGGAGGTCCGTATCGAGATTCATAATATCCACGGGTGTACGGATTTAGACCTAAATCCTTAAAAATGGATCTGGATCCATGGATCTGGACCGGTCCAAACTCTATTGTCATCCATACTTGATGCCCTCCGGAATCAAATTGATGAATCTGAGTGCATATTAACTTGCAGGGCAATCTTTTGCATTGTTGTCTGGAACCAGCATAGCTACTCCGCACGTTGCAGGCATCGCTGCTCTGATAAAGCAGAGGCACCGGAAGTGGAGCCCAACATCCATCACCTCAGCAATGATGACGACGGCCAATGCCACAGACCTCTCTGGTGCTCCAATTCTAGCTCGGGGCAGGGCTAGTTAATCCGTCCAGGGTCATCGACTTGGGGCTAGTGTTTGATACTTCCTTCAAGCACTACGTAGAGTTCTTCTATGCTGTCCCGAGTGTGAACAAAATGTCCATAAGGCATGCTTTGGGGGTGGGGTGCCCGTCCCCGGACAAGAGGGTGGAGTGGTGCTTGGATTTGAACACATCAAGTGTCATTGTGTCTAACTTGGTTGGATCAAGAAAGGTGACAGGAAGAGTCACTAATGTGGGCAATAGTGATGAGAAGTATAGAGTGACTGTGCAAGAGCCTATGTGAGTTTGGATTAGCATCACGCCGAGTGTGTTCAAGATTAGTGTGAACAAGTCAGAGATATATCATCATCCGCATGGTAGCCACGAAGAGAATGAATGCTTACACTTTTGGTGAGATGGTGTTGGAAGGGAACAAAGATCATGTGGTTAGACTTCATATTTCAATGTTTGTTAGCAACCTCTTATAAATTCAATGGACACACATGATGTTATAGTACAAATTTTGCATTTTTAGGGTTCGTTCTCTTTAGTTATAAATTTATCATGAGAAAATGAAAGATAACATTAAGGTTATCAGTGTTAAAATACAAAAAAAATTAGCCTTAGTTTCGTTTTGCACACGAACTTTAAAAGATATGAATAAATATACGAATTTTAACATTGTTCTAATTTGATCAAGATTGGTAGTCTAGTGGCATAATTTTTTTGAGTTAATATCTACGTGGCACCACAACAATCAAAACTATGTTGTTTTGACTATTATTTCTTTTAAAAAAAATATGAAAGTTAATTTTAAAATCCATGTCAACATCTCTCTCTCTATATATATATTCTCTACTCTGTCGTGAAGAACATATGGCAAATTTTCAGTGCCATGATGGGAAATGGATGAAGAAGAAGGTGAGCGAGGAGGCCATCGGTCAGAGGAAATCATTGCAGATTTTCAGGTGAAGAAACTGCACAGAGATCTGTAGAATTCCAGTTAGTGCTCCTTCCAATTTGAGTTGTGGCGTTTCTGGCAGAAACTTCTTCTCCTTGTTGGAAGTGGAGTTGCTTAAGTAGCAGGGATGAAGTTGATCAAGACGGGGTTTGAGAGAGAGAATGTCAGCAGAAATCGCATCAATTCTGAATTCCGCCACCGTGAATTGAAGCATGTTGAAAAAGTAGAGAAAGAAAAGAAAAATTACAGAGAAGGAAAATCAGAAGAAAATTGGAGAAAATTTGTACAATGGCTTCATCCTCCTCAATGGTAGCCTTATCCTCAACAAAACAACTCTTCATGTGTTTAGCCATCAAACTTAGCAAATAAGCAAAACAACTACCAAACTTGCTCACAATAATTCCATTAAACCATAATCCAGAAACATATCAAACACAATAACTCTCACAGAACAAAAATATAGAGAACAAAAAATATAACCGTAGGACAAAGACGAGAACATCAAAAGCACAAATTCATATACCAAAAAAAAGCGGATGAGAACTCTTTCTCTCTCTAAAAGAAACGCTCCCAGCTTTCTCTTGAGAGTCCGCTGAACATCTCTCATTTACGCCACAATTCCTTCTCATTTATGGCCCATTTATTACATTGTCATCCAATTAATTCCATCTGAATACACCTCCACCTTATTCTCTTGATTACGAACAGTTGGACGGCTCATTTGGGTTTTTCGAGACTGAGAAGGGGGCTCTGGAGAAACCCTTGGTTTCCAGCGTCACCCACAGTCCACCGGAAAACGTCTCACCGGCGGTTCCTCAACTGCTGTAGGTGGATTCCGGTCATATCCTCCACAAATCCAGAGATAAACATCCACTCTTCATCTCCGGGCACCTGTGCTTCGGCGATAGTGGAAAGGACAGGCGTCTCTCCGACGTAACAATAGCGGCGCCGCCACCGAAATTTCACAGGTCATCTGAGACCTTCTTCTTCGTTCCTACCGAACGACCTTGATCTGGAGGAGTTTCCATACCTGCCACTCTTCATCTTCTGCGATCTGAGTTGGTTAAGCCATGGCTACCTCTAACAAAGGGAAGAAAGGAAAGGGTGGTGCGGGAGAAGTATGATGATGTTGTACAAAGAGTTTTGCAAGAGGATTCTCTTGATGATTTGGGCGCTTTTCCCAACCGGTGAACCTCTTGGGTATCCCATTTCGGTATGGCTGCGGGATAGCTCAACAAGAGGTAACCACAACAAGGAGGCGAACTTGATTACATTTCATGGTGTGCAAACCACATTTGAACAATGGAGGCCAAGATGATTCGGATATCGCAGTTAAGATTACAATTGTCAATGCAAGTTGCATGAAGCTTAAGGAAAATGAGGGGTTCAGGATGATCCATGGATTAGACTGCAGGATGAGTTTTCAAAGAAAAACGTCGCTCAATCGACCTTAAATTGATTAATGTGCGGTGGATTACTCGGCTAATCTACTCGCTCGATGAAAGTGATCAGTATTCCCATCTCCAAGGATGGGGACACAGCTTATTGGGCTACTTTGCTGATGCTTTACCTGGAAAAAGTTTCATTGAGAAATTGGTTGCAAAATGGACCAGACCAGCCAGGATAGCTTATCATAACAACGGCTTCTTGGTGTTCACTTTTCCATCTATGGAGGCTTTGAAAACGGTCTACGAAGAAGGCCCCTATAATATTTCTGGTAACAGGCTTATCCTTTGTGATTTACCTCAAAATTTTAGATTTGACAAGATCAGTAATTTGCTTGAGGTATGGGTTACCTCCCAATCGCCACTCAACCGTGGACCCCAAGGCCCTCGAGAAAATAGGCTCGTGATTGGTGCTCCAATTTGTGTGGATTATAGGACAATTTGCAAATATCATGTGGATGGTCCTAGGATGCAAATTAAGATAAATATATCCACTGAACCCATTGAACTGATTATGCTAAAATTGCCCAATGGGGATGTGTTTGAGCAAACTGTTGTTTTTGACTTTTATCCTAAGCTGTGTGCTACATGCTCTAAGATGGGTCATTTATCTTCCACTTGTAAACGCAATATGAAGGCATATGCTACTAACCCCCATTCCAATGGGCGAAGAGGATTTGCAGTTGACGATGCAGGGTGGAATACTAAGCCGATCAGGGGGAGAACAGCCAGCAGAACAAGACCAACGGGAATTAGACCATTCGAGAAAATTTACGACTTTGGGAGGAGCAACAACTGGATGGATAAGGCTGCATCTCGGCCCTATGCCCAACCGACTTCTACGGGGAACTTCAAACATATATCTGATGTCTTTAATAATAGGGGAACATCAAGGTCAAAGTCTAGACCTCGGCTGCAAATTGTGGATCCGGGGCCGAGTACGAAGGCTAGATCAAAGTCTAGGCCGGTGAAGGACGTGGTAAATCCAAGCAAGAGGAGATCAAAGTCAAGACCTCCCGCAGAATACAATGACCCATGAGATGGACACAAATCTGAGAAGCTTCCTGTCCTTAGTAACTCTCATATCAGATTTGATTCACCTGCTAACCCTACTTATCTTCATGATGCAGGACAAGGCATACAAGGTGGTCAAAGAATGTGTGAGACTAACATGGAGCAGGCAACCATCCTATCCAACCAAACTTTGGGAGGATTTTTGAAGGACCTAAAGACAATGCATGACTTGGAGATCAATAATCAGCTTGGGATGAACATTCCAGGAGTGGTGCTGGAATGTCCTAAGGATAAAGGCCCCTCTATATCCCCTAAAGCTGCTGCCCGGATATTTGAACCCTCAAGTGAGACTAATTACATTACACGTGATGCAGATAACCGTGAGGAACTATCGGATTCCCCAAGGAGTTGGTCGGAAATGAAAATATCAAAACATGCGACCATGTGGGGCAAAGGATAAAGGTATCCTAAGGAGTACTTACGAAAGAAACACCCTAAAGGCAACAAGAAAGAAGAAAAAGCACAGTTTAAGGAGGTACCTCTAAACCATCTCAATGTTAATTACAGATGGAACATTAGGGGTTGCATAGGAGTTTCTAAACAATCACCGTTCTTGAGTTTATCTTTAAAAACAAACCGGATGTTTTGTGTCTTTTGGAAACAAAATTAAATACTATTAAGTTGGGTAATTTTCTTAATAAACACATAAAAAATATGGAACATGAATCTAATTTTGATATTGTGTGTGGGAGTAGAATACTAATCCTTTGGAACCCTAATAGAGTTAAGATTGATGTGGTGTCTAGGCAACAACAAGTTATTCATACTAGGACTACGTGGAAGGTCACCAATACCTCTTTCAACCTTTCCTTTGTGTATGGGTTTTGCAAGCCCATGATAGAAGAGAACGTGGGGCTCTCTTATTACACATATTCTGTGTCCTCCCCAACGATTATTGTGGGATTTCAACACGCACTTGACCCATCGGAAAGGGTAGGGGTAGAATACCTGCGAACAAGAATATAGAGATTTTGTTGACATTTGTGCCCTATTAGGTCTTGAGGATGCTCCATCCATCGGTTGTCACTTCACTTGGAGTAATAATGATAAATCCTCAAAATAGATAGAGTGCTCTTGAACAATGCTTGGTGTGACTCAAATATCTTTTGTAGATGTGAGTTCCTTCCAAAAGGCTATCTCTCGGACCATTCACCGCCAAAATTACCTTGTTTGAAGAACCTCTTGGGTTTAAAAACCCTTCGATTTGTTAATACTTGATGACTATTCCGTGTTTTAAAAGCTTTCTTAAAGAAAATGGTCTGTCTGAAAACCGAATCGCCTAAGCTAACCTGTGGTCAAGTCAAGTCCATCAAAAGAGATTTAAGAACCTTTAACAAAAAGAACTGCTTTAATATCTCGGCAAAGGCAGAGGCAGCCAACCGCCCTTCTAGAAGCTCAATTAAAGTGTGATCATGATCCTACCAACCATGTCCTTAGATCGATGAACTTAAATGTAGATTGCTTGCGCTACAAATCACTAAACTTGAACGTGATTTCTACATCCAAAAAGCTGGATTAAACACCTTAACTTGGTCGATAAAACACTAAATACTTTCATGCAATCTTTAATAGAACAAAGTGAGAAACACAATTTCCTTCCTGTCTTCGTCTAATGGTGAGGTTTCATATAATATTGATCACATTAAAGATGAGTTCCTCATTTTCTACAAAACCTCTTCGGGTAGAGTGTCCCATGATGGAACTGATCCGAGTGTTTAGGGCTGGTCCTCTTTTAAAAGAAGACCACCCTATCCTTATTGCTCATGTCTCTCCTGCTGAAATTAAAGAAAATATTTTCAGTATTGATGGAGATAAATGTCCGTGGGCTCGATGGGTTCATCGCAAGATTCTTTAAGGACAATTGGGACATCCTCGAGAATGATGTAGTGCAAAGCTATCGATGAATTCTTTAGTAAAGGATTGATTTTCCAAAATTTAACCACACTAACATCTCCTTGATCCCAAAGAAAAGTCACAACCCTACGGTTAATGATTTCCGCCCATCGCATGTACAAATATGATGTATAAGACAATTACGAAGATCCTAACCAATAGAATAGCCCTTTCCTCAATTCTATCATTAACCAAGCACGGTCTGCTTGTTAAAGGTAGAGTAATTATCGATAACATATTCTTGCACAAGAATTGCTTAGAAAATATGAGTGGAAACGAGGAGTAGCACCTAGATGTATGGTCAAGGTCGATCTCCAAAAGCTTATGACTCCATTTCTTGGAACTTCCGAGGTCCTCAACGGATGAATTTCCACCCTTGCTTTGTGCATTGGGTTATGACCATGTGACTTCTCCTTCCTTTTCCTCAAAGATCAATTGGGGGGTTCATGGTGCATTCAAGGTAGGAGGATTGAGACAAGGGATTCATGTCACCATCCTCTTTCTCCGTGTATGGAATACTTATCTAGACTTCTATCCGTTAACACTAGCATTCATGATTTTAATTTCCATTATAAATGTGATAGGAATAAAATAACACATTTGGCTTTTGCGGATGACTTGCTTCTTTTGCAAGAGGAGATACTAAATCGGTAAAGTTTTGGTGACTCTCTCACACAATTTGCTAGAGTCTCCGGTCCGACTATAAACTACCATAAGTCTAATATTTATGTATGGGTGTCGGCCCTTTGAGAAGCAAGCACTTACGGACCTATTTGGGTTCCCAGAAGGAACTCTACCTACTAGATACCTTGGTATCCCGCTTGCTAGTAAGAAACTTGGGTGGCACACTACTCTCCTTTGTTTGAGAGTGTCTCAAATAACATTAACAGTGGAAGAACACTAATCTTTCCTTGCGGGAAGACTTGAGCTGATCAAGTCGGTCTTGCAAGTGGTAGAATGCTTTTGGATCCAAGCTTTTCCGCTCCCTAGTATCTGTATCCATAGGCTCCTTAAACTTAGTAGAAAATTCACGTGGGGTCGGCCTATGCTCCCGTCGCTGGGTAGATGTATGTAAACCAAAAATGAAGGGGCCTTGATGTGAGAGACCTCGTAGTCTCGGAACAAAGCCCTATGGCAAAAACACTGAATATCCATTCTAAAGTCGATACACTTTGGATCCGTTGGGTTCATAGTGAATACCTTAGGGAAACAATGGAACATCACTACAAAATCTAAGGACTCCCATTGTTAAAGAATATTGTAGCAACTAAAATGCTATTATCCAAAGGGTTAATGGAATAGTCCGAGCGATTAAAAATTAGAGGAATGGTTTAAGGCAGGGTACATCGATGCATACCACTTCCTTAGAGATAAAGGGACATAAAATTCGTACAAGGCTATTTGAAACAACCTACTCCCTAAGTACTCTATCTCCTTTGGTTTGCTCTAAAGGAGATTAAAGACAACCTCTAGAGTTCATGCTCCTATAGACTCTAACATGTGTATCCTTTGTAAAATGTACGAAGAAACGATTCTCATCTCTTTTTCAATGTGAACAAACAAAAAGTTTGGAATAATATAAGGGATGGCTTAACCTTAGCAATAATACCTCTACCATTGCGAGTGCGTTGAAGCATATTCTTAGAGATAAAAGAGGAAATAAAATTGTTAGAAAGGCAAAATATATTGCCTAGCATCCACTATTAACCATCTGTGGTATGCTAGGAATAAAGTCATATTTGAAAATATGCCTTTTAATGATTTGCTTATCGTAAAGGATATTAAAACAAGTGTATTCAGTGTACTGTACTCGTTTTTTTCCGATTCAACTGGTCATGGATACTATGGAGAGGTACACCTCCTCCAGACCATGAGAAAACAACATGCATTGTCTCACTCCAGTCACGATATATTTTTCTTTTGATGGAAACTGATTTGCTCTCCAAGGGCAACTGTGTCTTTTGGTACTTGTGCATCTTGCTACCATTATCAATACAATAATTAATGACCTTGGATCTGCACAAGAAATGGAAAAAATGGTCTTGTGTGGGATATGGAGAATCCCATTGAACTGAACACTGGATGCAAAAAAGAAAGCCGGATGGAGAGGCAGCCAACCCCTGGACCTTTGTTGTAGCTGGATTACGCTTTTTTTGGGATGTTAAATTTCATTGTCTTTTAATTGATGGTTTTTTGCATGTGAGATGGTAGTGGAGTTGTTATGTATGTGCCTCCCATTTGTAATGATTTACTTTTCTTAATGGAATTGGGTGTGTGCGTGTGTGATAGGGATTGGGCTAAGCCTGATGCACCTAAAATTTACTATTGAGTTCACAACACTACAGGGGTGATCATGGTAGTTCCACTTGATCGGGTGGAACATGGCATTTTGGTCAAATTCTAATATTAACATTTTGTCTCTTTTCTCTAACAAGTATGGTTGGGTTTGGGATCATAGTTGATATTTTGAAACCAAGAATAGATTCTACTTATTACCGGAAGTTAGAGATATCAATTCATCCAAAACGTGATGTTGGCCATTTTATTAAACATACTTTTGTTTTGATTAGGTGAATTTTTCCCGCTATATAGGGTTTTTGTCACAAGATTGGAGATCCTTTGTAACATTTGGATGTTTTCTTCATTGTAACAGTGGTAGTTATCCAATAATAATTGGTATTTAGGCGCTATGGCCTAAATCCCAACTACTAGTAGTGTCGAGCTGCGTGTGTGTTGTATCTCTTGGGTATGCCATCGTAACGCTTGTACTTTATTGCTTTCGTATTTTATAATATTGCACACCTTTTCTTAAAAGCACAAATTTCATGATTTCAAGAGATTGTATAAAGACAAAATGAAACCAGAGGACACAGATCTAGAAATACTTGAAATGAAGATGATAATCGCAACTCATGGTTTCCAGAGATTGAAAGATGGTAAGATCAACATCGATCTTAAGAGACGAAACAAAATTAACTCGATATAGTCGGTGAGAGAAAAATATTCGCTAGATAAAATCGGAAGCAAATTCTCGAAGATAAAGCCGCGAGAACTAAAAACGACCGCGACCTAAAGAAAACGAAGAAACCAATATCTCCCGATGGAAAATTTGCTGGATTCCTGAACTTGCCGTTCACTAAAAAAAGAAAAAAAATCCGAAACGGAGTCGTTGAAATCCACAAATGTGTCGACGAGTTCATCTTTTTCGACTTTCTCCCGGTCGTGTCTCAACCAAAAAACCGTTGTTCTCATCGAGATTTCACTATCGCATTTTGCAAGAGATGAGGAAGAAGATGAAGATAGAGGAGGGAGATGATGAGTTGGTTTTTAAAATTAATTTTGACTTTTTAATTATTTTTTATAGTTAAAAATGTTTTTTTTGATTGTGCAATGCCACATAGACGTGAACTCCAAAAAATTATATCACTAGATTGCGGCGTTAATTTTGATTTGGAGAAAAATTCAAATCATGATAAAAATTACATGGGTTAATTGTCGCTAAATATACGAACTTTGACACAATTTTATTCGTCATATAAACTTTAAAATTTGAATAACAATTCACAAACTTTTAAAATTTCTGATTTTTCCCATAAACGTGAATTGCCCCCAAATCGTATATGACATGAAAAAATTGAATATGATGTGTCAATCAAAACGTTAACACGATGTCGTTTTTATTGCCAAATTAAATTTAATTTTTTTTCCAAATCAGCATCTAATCACCCTCCATCTCTCTCTCCTATCATCATCTTCATCTTTCTCTCTCTCCTACCATCATTGCAGCAACCAACACCACTTTTCTCTCACTCTCTCCTACGACCACCACCACTACCACCAAGAGTCAGGCACCATATGAGTTAAAAGGGGTGTTCCCCATTTGCACCGGGTCGTCGTTGGCGCAGTTCCTTAATTTGCACCGTACACACACAACATACCCCTCTTCTCACTTTAATCTCTCTCAATCTCACGGAGAAGGGGGAATCCCCAATCTGATTTTTCTTCTCTTGACGGACGGCCTCCGATGAGGAATAATCGCCGCCGCCTCCTAATTTTTCTAGCCCAACGGCCAGCAACCCCCTCGACCATCATCTACAGCGAGATTTGCTGCCACCGCCAGCAACCAGTGACGGAGCCAGAAAATGAATGTTGGAGGGCCCAATTAATTACAATTTTAAAATAATAATTTAAATAATAGTGTAATATTATTTGAATGGAGGTAATTGTTTATACTAAATATATTTCTTCTTCATCATGTTTTAATATCTTACAAAAATAAAATAATAAGATTTATTTATAAATAACTAATCAATCAATCAATCAATAATAGCTATAAAAATTAAAATAATAAGAAAATTATAAATGTTAATATTTTAAATGGTATTATCTTACAAAACTCAAATCTTGATTTTCTTGTACCATTACAAATCAACAATTGAATCTAAAATTAATTCACATATAAAACATATTAGAATAAATTTAAATAAATATTACTTATGACTATTATAATAAGTTTATCATAATTTTTTTAAAATGATTGATCATTAATTTACATATAAAACTTTATTATTTGTATATATCTTTTATTTTATCAATGTAAAACAAACTATAGAAAAAAGAAAAAAAGACTAAAATGTAGAGAAATAAAAAAGAAAAGAAAATAAAGAGCACAAAATAGAGAAATAAAAGAAAAAGGAAAAAAGAAAAAAGAAATGAAGATACAAAGTAGAGAAACGAAAAGAAAAGAGAAGGAAGAAAAATGAATACCTGGATAGAAAATTAGAAATAAAAGAAAACAGAAAAAGAAAAAGAAATGAAGGTCAAAGACAAAGTAGAGAAATGAGAAGGGAAAAAATAAAGAAAACAGAAAAAAGAAAAAGAAATGAAGAAAGTAGAAATAAAAGAAAACAGAAAAAAGAAAAAGAAATGAAGAAACGAAAAGAGGAAAAAGGATAAAAGGAATAGCTAGATGGGTTTCGAACCCAGGAAAAAAAAAGAAAAGGAAGGAAAAGGAAGAACGAATGGAAGGAAGGAAAAGGAAGAACGAAAGGAAGAAAAAAGAAAAGAAAGGAAAATGAAGAAAAAAGAATGCCTGGAAAGAGTCGAACCCACGAGCCTTGGAGAAAGAGAGATGATTCTTAACCAATTACGCTACAACCCATAATGAAACTATAAACGGATATATAATACTAGTAGTTTTCTAAAAAAGTTGGGGGGCCCATGGCCCCCCTGGCCCCAATGTAGCTCCGCCTCAGCCAGCAACTGTAGGTATTTCACGTCATTATATCTTCCATCATTCGTGCGTGACTGCGGCCGTCACGCCTCGGCATGAGCTCCGCTTCTTCCCCGATGCTCATCGCCATCGCCGCCGTTGCCACGACCGCCCGCAAAGCCGCTGCAGACTTCTCCATTGTCTGAAGCCCTAAACGAGCCTCTTCTCCTCTATCACTCTATTCATCTCACAATACCAACCTAGCACTAGTCCATAGTTGAGTCCTAACACCATCTGGTCTGATCGTCGGGTGGTTGTAGTAATTTTAGAAGAGAGAGATAAGCGGTGGTGGTAGGACAGAGAGAGGGATTAATGAAGATGAGTGAGTTGGAATATGTTTTATTTTTATTTTTATTTTAATTTAATTTGGTAATAAAAACGATGTCGTTTTAACATTTTGACTGTTACATCATATTCAATTTTTCCATGTCAGATACGATTTGGGGGCAATTCGTTTTCATGGGAAAAATCAGAAATTTTAAAAGTTCATGTATTGTCATTTAAATTTTAAATTTCATGTAATCTAACCAAAATTGTGTCAAAGTTCGTGTATTTAGCGGTATTTAACCCAAATTACAACAATGTTAAAGTATGTGTATTTATTCACACATTTTAAAATTCTAGTGCAAAACCATACTAGGGTCAAAGTTTATGTATTTTAATGCTAATAACCCATAAAAATATTAGAATTTTTTTTATCACATTTTAATGGTCCCTATTCTTTCTAGTCCAGATGATGGAAAAGATGAGAATTTTTCTTATCATTTTTGTACTCCATTAACGATACCAACACAATAAAATTATTATTTTCTTATATTGTTAAATACTTATTATTTAGAATTAGATCCATGAATAATACTTGGGATGATTTTGATATATTGTCAAATTAAATGATTGAAAATATGTGAGATACAAAATACATGAGATAAATGAGGAAAAAAGAATTTTAGTTTGTTCATCAAACTATAACAATACTAGACTCTATTTATAGTGTAGGAAAAAAGACAAATTTTGATAACATTTTAAAATTTTCTAATGAATAAATATATAATATAGATCATTTTTATTTTGCAAATATAATTTCATCACACCAATAAAATGTTGACATTCTAATGTTTAGTTATATACTCCCTCCTTTCATGATATGTGTATCACAATTATCTTATTCGATATCTATGAAAAGTGTATCACTTTCCTTTTAGGACACTATTCCTTATTATTCAATCTCACAACCCCTCATTATTTATCAAATGGCGTGACGTGATCTCTTCTTCATTCAAACAATATTCATCAATAATTTTATTAAAACTCATATCGTCCACAAGTTAACACTTTTTATGGAGGAAGGAAGTAATCTAGGACATTTTTATTTTATGTAAATATAATTTCATTGCATCAAAAACATAGTGCCATGTGGCAACAATTGGTGGCATGATTTTTTATAATCTTAGTTTGAAAGACCTATCTAGATCATGAACTTTTGTGGATGATTTATTATTTTTTCTTTTTATTTTTAACTTTTTTTTGTCTTTTAGGGAAATGGATCATCAAAAAATCATGAGTGAGAGTACTCTATCGTCAATACACATGATGATTTCATTATGAATTGAAGTGAAAAAAGGGCTGCTAAAAAAAAAATTCCATTCTGCTCAAGAAAAATTATTCATCCTACATAACACGTGTGAAAAATGAAAAATGGATGAAAATATATGTTTTCCACCATTTTCCATCAAGAGAACACACCCTAGCTAGTACTGTTGTTGCTCTGAGTTTGAAAATGAAATGTCCCTTCACCTTAATCTAACGTTGTTTCTGCAGTGCTGTCAGCAGTTTCGTTAAGAAGCCCCCCCGTTTCTTCACCTGAGAAGTGCGACAGATTAAATGAGTACAGAACGACCAAATAAGTAAGAACTTTATGGTGAAAAAGTGAGCTCTAGCTCCTAATTTTACCTCAAGACTACTCTTTACGAGAGCTTTCATCTTAGTGGTTGTGGATACATTTTTCTTATGATTATTCCCTTTCTGCTTGGTTTTCGGGGCCGTCGTGCATCTGAGAAACCTGGTTACTACAAAGCTCCATTTGTCGAAACATGTTGGAGGACTTGAATGGCTTTTTTTCTTAACACCATCAGCAGCCAAAACCTGCACAAATATGGAATATAGGAAAAATATCATTTATCATCCTACCGTATTGATACTATCATGTTTGTGTCATAGTGTACGGATAGGGTTCCTTTTAGTTTAGGAATTACGGTTCCTTTTTTAAAAAACATATTAGGCAGAAGGAATTCGTTTTGCTCTGGTGGCACTTTGGCGGCTGATTTAGTGTGAGCAACGTGGTTTTATTTCGCTTAGTTGGACTTTTATTTGTAAATCAATTTAAATAATCCGTGTAGGATCCGGCGTGCTGGCTAGGCATATTTGGCTCAATTCCAGTCATCGGGACATTAACATAAAAAAAAGTGCATATGTTAGGTGAATTTGCAATTGTTCATACATTAGAACAAACATAAAAGTGTATTTGTTAAGGTAATAAATGATATTTTCCTACAAGTTATATATAGCTAGAATTTTTTGTGTATCGATGATTTATTAAGAAAGAGGATTGACCTGAGATTGTTTAATGGGAGATGATGGATGTGATTGAGGTGCTGGTGCCCGAAGGTGCCTCGCGTAGTCAAGAAGCTCAGCTCTTGTGTTGTATCCTCTTACTCTGCCATCAACATTCCGATGATAACGGCGGCGCCCCCCTTGTTTCTCCCGCGGCTTCTCCGCATAAACCACCACTACAACAGCCTTGTCCCTGCAACAGTTACCTGTCTACACAAAAAAATTAACATTTTCCTTCAATTATCCACAAAATTCTTAATTAACTTACATGCAAATCAAATAACCAAAATGAGGAGAGAGTAACCATGTTGCAGAGGAGAAGGGTTGTTATGATACTACGAAGACTAGAGTTAGCTAGTGCATATATATTAATGGTTTTCTTTAATATAATAAAGAAAAAGAGACAAGGGTACTCCATTGGATGGATCGAAATGTTGTCAGTCTCATTCGATTAGGATAAATGTCCAAACAAGAAAATTAAAATTTGTACTATTTTAAGATTAAAAAACATGCGAATTTCCAAATGAAGAAGATTACGAAAAGGTATGCAGGCCAACCATTCAATTTACTCATCATTCATCAGCATTGACTGATTACCATATTTTGGCTCCATATGTCAAAATTCTACATGTTAATATTTTATTTTCTGCCATTTTCAGGAGATGAGGAAGATCTTGTACCTCATCAAAGCGATTTTTTAGTTATATTACTATCGCTGGAACTAGGAAACTGAGCTGGAGTTCAGCACAACATATGGAATAAATGAGTAACTATAAAATAAATTACAAACTTATATTCATTTTATAATTATTTATAAGTTTAAACTTCAGAAATAAATACTATTTTTTTTTTTAATTTTTACAATTGAGACTTTCCTGATATTTCGAATGATCGAAAAGATGACATTGGCGTCAATGTGGACTAAAATAGATCAGAAAGATGACATGGACAACAACTTGGAATAAAACAACGTCAGATATTTGCAAAGCATTAAAAGTGAGGCCGATTTGTTGGCAAATACCAAGCGTAATTATAGTCTAGATTGGCGTCCATGTGATCTGTCTGATCGAGTTTAGTCTACGTTGGTGTCCATGTAACCTTTTTGATCTTCGAAAAAGTTGGGAAAGCCCAAATCACGTAAGTAAAAATGATTTAATATTTATTTACAATGTTTGAATGTGATGTTGAAATTACAAATAGGTATAAGTTCGTGGTTTATTATACAATTGCCCTTGAAATTAAACACCAATTATTTATTTATTGTTTTTTTGGTATAGTTGCACCGTTTATTTTATGTTTTTCTTATCTAGCATTCAGTTGTCATGTTATGTGTTGAAGCTTTACATGTTTAATGCGTTTTAATCTAATTATATTAACTTAGTGGGTTCCTCTATTTTGTAAAGTGAATGAATAAGGGTATGTTGGGTTTGTATACTGAAAGAAAGACGATTTATGTCCGTGTATAATGTTCTTAGTTTCACTATTATTTTTTCGTCTGAATTGTTCACTTATTACATATGTATGTCCTATTAATTATTTTATCTTAAAGTAAATCATATGATGTATTGTAGATCATAGAAGATCATATGATTGGATTGACCTTATCAGATATAAACTTGTATCATAGCTGAAACAACTAGAATGAGTTGTTGGTTTAGACTGCAGTATAAACGATAAGTAGTTTATCTTGATTAGAGGTGGGTTGGTACGATGTACTGCATTCAAATCGCCATACCATATACCACACTGAAACTTTCGGTATGAGATTTTTCATATTGATATCGTACTTAATCTTTCGGTATACTGTGGATCGATATACCAAAATTTCGGTTTGGATTATTTTACATACCGATACCGTACTGTTTTGTTTGCTGCTTGTTTTATGTTGCATATCGTAAACTCAGTCGACTTAGACTCAATCTAATAGACTCATCACACTGACTTACGCTTGCATCTGACATATATTTTGTCTTTCAGTGTCTCTAAGTAAATAAACGAGAAAACTTTTGTTCCATCGTATTTTGCTGATACATTGAATCTGAGCTGCATCTCGATGACTGATAATTCTTATCAACAAAGAGATCAATTCCTGACTAATCATACTCTTAATGAAGTTAATTGTAAACTTGCAAGATCCCGAAAAAAAATTTAGTTAAATTTATTTCCCCCATATACCTGACATTCTCTTTCAAATCCAACATCAATATCTTTAAATTCTACCAATGTTACGATACGATATCCTTCTTATGTAGACAACAAGTATTTAGGAGAACACAACGAATTAACTATCCCTACATGGACCACAAAGTGGTCTAGACTCTAGAAACATTATTTTCTCTTCAAACAATCTTTTTCCTTGGATAGAATAGAATTTGTATATGATTTAGTATTTGTTTTTTTAACCACATATATAAAAAAATAAATTTTGGGAAGAGCTTCCTTCTAAGTAAGAATATATATGTACGAACATGATTAGTGGATGCTGATCGCTCACTTTTTCACACGTAAAAGGTGTAAGTATAGGGTAAGCGAAGTATCGTATCCACAGGGATTGTAATGCGAAAACACAGAAGCTAACTCAACAAGGATTCATCATTATCCAAGCACAGAAAAAGGGTGAAAGGTTTAAGGCTTCAGAATTTAATCCAAAGCAAAGGTAACCAAGCAGAAATATAAAATAAAGCAATAAACTCACGGATGATAAAACAGATAATAAAAACTAACCCTAGGGATGCATTAATCCTATCCACAACGATGTTTATCCTGTTCCTATTAGCCAATTTTAATCCGCATAAGATGGAAGATCACAAATATAACCAACAACTTCAATTACGACAATTGCGGCATTGATTACTTAGTTTTCCCTACCATTCTAGGTGAAAACAAGTAACCCAAAAGGATCACTAAGAATATGCTTCCCACGAATATCCTATCTCACCTACGACTCAAGGCTCATTCAGATCATGCATTCGAGAACGATCGACAATTAATACAATTACGTAATTAACCGACAACTAGATATGCATCAAGATTGATCGATTTCAACACATATAAATAAGCACAATCGAATCATGAATCAATGCCCGACGGTAAATAGCGATAACAGGAATCACAACATATAGGATCGAATCATGCAAACCCTAGGATTAGAACGGAAAACTAGCCAGACATAATAAACGGAATAAAATACGATTTAACCATAAAAACGGAAATTAAATATATAAAACCCGTGATGAAGCGTTGGATGAACAATGGTTGGTCTTGAATCCAATCCCAAGCGAAAGAACGGAAAACAACGGAAAGCGATCGGACAAAACGTTCCGATCGATAACGAATTGAAGAACTAAACAAGAACAATGCAAGAATTGAATCTAGAACTAAACTAAAGCTAAAACAAAGATAAAATTGAGGAAAAACTGAAGTAAAAGAGCTCTGGGGCGTAGGTATCCAGTTGGGGGCGCGAGGGGGTGTTGCCATATATATAGGCACACCCCAAACCCTAATTTTGCCTTCTGCCGCTCGGTCTCGCGAGCACTCCTCGCGGTCGCTAGGTGCGGTCGCGAGGTAAGTCTCGCTTGCTCGTCGCTCGCCGCCTCCTTGCGCAGCATGGTACTCATGACCCGGCTAGCGGTCGCTAGCATTATGAATCGGTCGCGAAATCATCCAAGAGCTTTCTCGCCGCGGGCTTCGCCGCAGCACGAGGTCGGGTCGCGCTCTTCCGGGCGTCACTGGTTTGCTCATGACCAGCCTAGCGACCGCTAGGCTGGTCGCTAGAAACTGGGCAGATTGCTATTTTGGTTCGTGCTTCGTTCCTTGCTTCGATTTTCAACACATAAACCTACAAAACACCAAAATAACACCCAAGAGCAGTATCTTCTAAAATAGATAAAACATTGAGAAACGATACGTAAACGCACATTAAATGATCTAAACTCATCTTTAAATAACAACTATAAACGTGTAAAATGCGCGTTTATCAAACCCCCCAAACTTAAAGCATTGTTTGTCCTCAAACAAAACCAAAACAAAAAGACACATGAAAAGATCAACGAGCGTAGCAAAGATGATAACCATTCTAGACTCAGAAACATATCAACGCTCAAAAACATTAGCGCACATGACGACGTTAGTCCACTCAACACAAACAACAATTTACGGCAAAAACTCATTTAATTCAACCCTCACAATGGCATGTGTGTAAAATGTAGGATACACTCAACTCATAAAGAAATGTAGGACGTGTATACACTCAACGATCAATGCAATGCAACATCTTACCATAGGCTTGCCGCTTTCTAATATCTCCACCGCGTCCTGTGTTCAAATTAGGATCAAAGAGGTCTTTTCATAGGTTGTAATGTAGGCACATTGGTTAAGGTAGGATAAAATATGGCTAAGTGACTCAAGAATATTCCAAGCACCACCATTTATACATTTCGACACATATGGACTTTGTCCATTTTCCTCTTCTCTCCCAACGTGCTAAATCAACGCTTAATGCCACGTAAGGTACCTATACTTTGATTAAAGACCCTTTATGCTCAACACCATAGTGAACTTAACATTTTTCTTTTCTTTTCTTTTCTAGAGCTTATAGGGTTTAACTTTCACAACAAAGGTACTATTCTTCACCACGTATGTATTTTTCTAAAAGAAACTTTTCTCGTCATAACTACATCAAAATTTCAACCCTTTGATTCCCATATCCATCCTCACCTCCTATCATCCGGTTAATCGAAAGAAAAATCTAATAAAGGCTCAAAGAAGGCGACAAATGGTATATATCATCGGGCTAGTGTTTGGGAAAATATGTGGTTAACAAAGATGGCCTTTATCCTTTCCAAATTGAAACACATATCATAGCCTCGATACGTAAGAACGGCAAGTTCTAGAAGATAATCACATGCACGATATCACACAATTAATGTAAATCAGATCAAGATGTTTATACAAAGAAGATAAAGTCTCACAGATAAGCAAATGGTGAAAACAACAAGCTAAGCCATCTCACGTCATTCATGCGTCATTTTCTAACATATCATACGCACTATCATTAAATTTCACCAAAAATTTCTATCGTCATTGGCACACATGGATTAAAACACTTCGCTTAAACTCGTTGATCGACCGACACAACAACGAAAAGAAAAACGAAACACGACAAAAAGCAACATAAACAAAAGACACGACAAAACACGAAAACAAAATAAAGAAAACGCTGGGTTACCTCCCAACAAGTGCTTAATTTAACGCCTTTAGCTAGACCATTACTAACCTTTTTCAATCCGCGTTTTGTGGCAATAGACATCTTTCCCAACTTGTGGACCCTCCTAAACTTAGCATTCACGGATGACCACCACTGACTATGGAAGTGGCCCCTCAAACTTGAACGATACACTCGGAGTTCCATGCCGAGTCCATTTCTTCTTTCTCGCAGCTTCCTCGATCGGTCGGGCTCCCTCTAAACGCGAGACGTGTGCAGCAGCAGCAGTCATGATCGAGCAGCAATCTTCCGGCTTTCCACCGTCGTGTTGCTTGATGGCGTCGTATATGGAAATCTTGAGCTCCTCATCGTTAACACGAAACGTGAGATTGCCTTCCTGCACATCAATCAACGCATGACCAGTTGCTAGAAAAGGTCTACCAAGGATTAGTGGTTGTTGTTCAATTCGGGAATATCTAGAATAACAAAGTCGGCAGAAAAATAAAACCCGATTTTACCAACACGTCTTCGACGATACCTTTTGATATGTGACCGACCGGTCAGCCATCATCGATGAAATCTTCGCCGGCTTCATCTTTCCTAGGTGTAGCCGGTTGAATACGCTCAATGGCATCGATTGATGCTCGTCCCCAAGTCGCACAAAACATTTGGAAAAGTCTCGCTCGGCGATCTCGCACTCTAACGTGAAACCGCCGATCCTTCGCTCAGAGGGAGCTTCCTTTGCAAGACGGCATCGCATTCTTCTGATAGGTAATTTTCTCAAATTTCCCAGCTTCTTCTTGCTTGCAAGCGCCTTTTAAGAATTTCATGTATCCCGATGTTTCGTGCGCTCAAAGAGAGGCAAATTTATCTCAACTTTTAAAAATCTCTTTGAACGAGCAAACTCCTCGTCATATTTCGACTTGACAAGTCGACTCGGAAACGGACCGGGAGTGTACGTGCGAGGATTTGCTTCGGGTTGCCTCGCGGTCGAACTCGCGATCACTGGAAGATCGCGAGGTATCTGCTTGCTACTGGACTCCTTCTTCGCGGCGAGCTATGCGCGAGTCACACACACTGATTTCTGGCAGCTTGCTCGCTCGATTGCTCATGGGTGGCATGCGAGCTGGTCGCCATGAAACACTCTGCCAGCACACTCGATGGCTCGCGGTCGGTCAGTTGTGCGGGCGCGTGCTCGGCCGTGGGCTCGTGGCAAAATTTCGGACTCCTCGCGATCGGGCTCATGGTCGCGAGCTCGATCGCGAAGTTCGCCTCCAAAGGTGCTTTCATGCTCTTCTTCCTCGGTAGGGCTCGGTAGGGCTTGTCCACTCCTCGTCTGGATGGCGAAGCACTGATTCTTCGGGTTCACCTCCGTATTACTCGGAAATTGGCCCATCTTTTGTAGTGCATTCACTTGTACGGCTATTTGACCAATTTGATTTTCCAACATCTTCATATGCTTCCCCATAGCCGTGACAGTAGACTCCAAATGATTTATCTTCTGCCCGGTGTTGCTTATAAACGAATTCTGGTTCGTTGCCAATTGTTGGTTGCTTACAACCAACTGCTGCATCATGTCTTCGAGACTTGGCTTCTTCGGCTCTTGAATTAAACTATTCTGAACGGTGAAGCCTGCCAGAGGTTGTTGGAAATTCGGATGATTCCTCTAATTGATGTGGCTGACGTTCTCTGTCTCAATCCGACTCTTCAAGAGAGTGAACTTTTTCATGAGATCGTCATATTTTGAATCACTCTCGACAGCAGCTGCTTTGAACAATGGCGTTCTCTCCGTTGGCCATTGATAGCTGTTGGCAGCCATCTCCTCTACAATACGGCTTGCCTCGTCTACTTGTCGGTTCAATAAACAGCCCCCACCGATGCATCCACCATGCTCCTCGTCTGCCATGTCACCCACCCTTTGTAGAACTGTGATTTGTTACCCTTGAGAACCCATGTTGTGGACATCGCCTCAATAGACCTCAATCTCTCCCATGCCTCGAATAATGATTCGCCGTGGTTTTGGTAAAATGAGAGATTTCGCGATGATCTTCTGCGCCACGGCGAGTATTTCGAAAGAAACTTCGCAAAGTTTCCCCAAGTATCGATGCCGCTCGTCCAAACTTCAACCAATCTTTTGCACAAGCAATGAAACCGAACATGCGCATCCGGATCGTGTCTTGTGGCACCCCATTCTGCTTGATGGTGTCACAAATATCGAGAAAAGTTTCGAGATGCGCATTCGGTCTTCCGTGACTCCTCCCCAAACCGCTCTCCTCGACCATACCGATCGTACGGTTTTAGCTCAAAATTGTTTGCATCTACGCAGGGCCCCAACCGCCTCCTTGAACTGCTCGTGGGATGTCGGTACATGTGATTCGAGGTCTTTCCTCCGAACAGGACAATGATTCCCATATTCGCCATCCGACGCCGCATCTCTCGCAAAGTCGGCTAGCATGCGGCAACTTGCTCGGGAGGAATGCCCTGTTTCGTGGATCGGCCGCCATTGCAGCCGCCTCTTTCTCGCCCTTTTCTCCTTTGAGAGCTTTCGATCTCGGGATCTAATAATACTTGTGAGATCCCCGAGATCTTGTACACATAAACTACCCGAGAAAAGAGAGAATTTAGCAATCGATAAAAAAATAATATATATATATATATATATATATATATATATATATAAAACTTGAATTAATAAATCCAAATCACAAATTATTCCTATGCAATCTTAATAACCCGCAACGGCGCCAAAATTTGATCGCTCACTTTTCACACGTAAAAGGTGTAAGTATAGGTGTTTAAGCATCGTATCCACAGTGATTGTAATGCTAAAACACGTAAGCTAACTCAACAAGGATTCATCATTATCCAAGCACGTAAAAGGGTGAAAGGTTTAAGGCTTCGTAATTTAATCCAAAGCAAAGGTAACAAGCGTAAATATAAAATAAAGCAATAAACTCACGGATGATAAAACAGATAATAAAACTAACCCTAGGATGCATTAATCCTATCCACAACGTATGTTTATCCTGCTCCTATTAGCCAATTTTAATCCGCATAAGATGGAAGATCACAAATATAACCAACAACTTCAATTACGACAATTGCGGCAGCTTGATTACGAAGTTTTCCTACCATTCTAGGTGAAAACAAGTAACTCCAAAGGATCACTAAGAATATGCTTCCTACGAATATCCTATCTCGCCACGACTCAAGGCTCATTCAGATCATGCATTCGAGAACGATCGACAATTAATACAATTACGTAATTAACCGACAACTAGATATGCATCAAGATTGATCGTAAATCAACACATATAAATAAGCACAATCGAATCATGAATCAATGCCTGGACGGTAAATAGCGATAACAGGAATCACAACATATAAGATCGAATCATGCAAACCCTAGGATTAGAACGGAAAACTAGCCAGACATAATAAACGGAATAAAATACGATTTAACCATAAAACGGAAATTAAATATATAAAACCCGTGATGAAGCGTTGATGAACAATGGTTGGTCTTGAATCCAATCCCAAGCGAAAGAACGGAAAACAACGAAAGCGATCGGACAAAACGCCCGATCGATAACGAATTGAAGAACTAAACAAGAACAATGCAAGAATTGAATCTAGAACTAAACTAAAGCTAAAACAAAGATAAAATTGAGGAAAACTGAAGTAAAAGAGCTCGGGCGAGGTATCAAGTTGGGGCACGGGGGTGTTGCCGTATATATAGCACACCCCAAACCCCAATTTGCCTTCCGCCGGTCTCGCGAGCACCCTTGCGATCGCTAGGTGCGGTCGCGAGGTAAGTCTCACACAAGACTGCTCGCCGCCTCCTCCTTGCGCTCGCATGGTACCATGACCCGGCTAGCGGTCGCTAGCAATTATGAACTGGTCGCGAGAAATCATCCAAGAGCTTTCTCTACGCGGGCTTCGCCGCGGGCACGAGGTCGCGGTCGCGCTCTTCCGGGCGTCATTGGTTTGCCTCACGACCAGCCTAGCAACCGCCAGCTCGCCGCTAGAAATCGGGCGATTGCTATTTTGGTTCGTGCTTCGCCTCGCTTCGATTTTCAACACATAAACCTACAAAACACCAAAACAACACCCAAGAGCAGATCTTCTAAAATAGATAAAACATTGAGAAACGATACGAAACGCACATTAAATGATCTAAACTCATCTTTAAATAACAACTATAAACGTGTAAAATGCGCGTTTATTAGATGCACTAATATACGTCATTACAAAAAGGTATTTGTGTTATGCCAGTGTTCTCCAATCAAGGGGCCACACTTTGGTTCAATTCCACTACTTGGATAATGATGGGATATGGCCCAACCGCTCGTGCCCACCGACAGCCCAAACGAGTGGGCTCGGGTTAATAACGCCCACGCGGTTAAGCCAAAGGCCCATCCTCTAAACCCCAACCAGCCTCCAAACCCTAATCGCGCCACCCCACACGGAAGGCTAAGAGTCCCTACAGCGGAAGGCCAAGAGTCCCTATGGGCGAGGGAACAGTCCACATGCGAGAGAAGAGTCCCTACATGGGAGGATCGATCCCGCCTATGGGTCCTCGATATGTATAAATAGGAGTTAAATCAAGGTAGAAGGGTTAGCAACTTGTTGAATACTAAGAGCTTTTAGCTACACTCACCGTAATCAAATCATAGTGAAAGTATTGAGGAATCACCTCCGTGGACGAGATCTTATTCGATCGAACCACGTAAAGCCTCGGTGTTCTTTATCGCTTACGTAAATTTCGTATATTAACATACACTAGATTTATCATTGGCGCCGTCTGTGGGAACATCGAACAAAAAGCTTCGCTTTTCTAATTTAATGGCAAGAACACGCAACGCTAGCACCGCCGCCGATGTTTGGCAACAACCGCTTGAAGACGACCGGTGGTCACCGGCATGGAAGGAGATTACAGACGCCGCAGCAGCCACACGCCTAAGGGCTACATGGAAAACATTCCCATACACCCTCGGGATCGCCGCCGAGGAAGAAGACGCCGACTCAACGCCAAGGAATGCGGTTCACCGATCTCACGAAGCCTCGCCGAGCCCCGCTCGAGTTCCTTAATGCCAACCTCGCCAATTCCAAAGCTTCTTCACGGAGGACGAATGGAGGGCACTCTCTCGAGTGCCCGAATCGGCGAATACGGCGCTCGAGGTCGCCACCCCATCGAGGCGGTCAACGCCACCGCACAATAGCCGAGAATACGAACATCAACCGCCGCCAGAAGTCCATCACCTCGCCGAGATGGCCGCAACCATTCGCCACCACGTCGCCCGCGAAGCCCCTCTCCACCTCGGCATGCCTCTCAGAGACCCGAGCAGAATAGGAGAGAGGAAAGACGGAGCCGAACTCCCCTTCGGAGAGACGATAGACGCCGTTATCGGTCTCCCATCCCTCCAGAAAGAGATGGCAACGATATCCCGGGGTTCGACCGGTACGGGAGAATCATCTATCATTTTTCCAGAGAGATTCTGGACACACCCTTGCCCCAGCGATACAGGGCACCCAACATCGCTGCCTACGATGGCCTTGGGGACCCCTCCGACTTCTTTATCGCCTATACCACCAATATGGCGATCAAGGAATGGAAGATTTTCATGTGCAAAATCTTCCCGAGGTGCCGATCTCCAACGCCCGACGCTGGTTCACCCGCCGCCGTAAGCAAAGATACACCGCCTGTGACCTCATGGATCGCCTCAGTGGCGCTTCTATCGAAGATGCCACCTCAGCAGCCTTCGTCCGACCTGCTCACCATCCGCCAAGGGCGAGTCGAGACGATGTCAAATTTCATCTCGCGATTCATCAAGGAATCCTCAAGATTGATGATAGTAACGATCAGACATCATCAATGCGTTCAAAACGGATCCGACCGGCGATCTGAACAAAGAAATCACCGTGGAGAAACCAAAGACGGCGAGTAAACTTTGGAACCTGTAAACAACTATGTCAAAGGGGACGAGTCGATCGGAAGAAAGAGAGATCCGGGACGAGCAAAGGTTGAACGAAGAAGCCGATGACCAAGTCGAGGCGCCGATCGCCAAGCGCTCGATAGAATCAAGAGAGGCCATTGGAGTCCGTGCTCGGACCTCGGCCAAACCCCGCGGCAAAGCGCCTCATCCGCTCAAATCGAGGCGGATTCGAGCTCCACTCCGAGCTCTTCCCGAAACCACCTCCTATGAAAGGAGGATCCAAGAAGAGGTCAACAGAGAGGTATTGCGACTATCACCAAGGGTATGGTCACGATACCGAAGATTGCAGAAACCTGGGCTCGCAGATTGACGAGCTCGTCAAAGGAGGCGCCCTCAAGAAATACCTCCGAGCCGGGGGCAGGAACAGAAGTCGCAGAGGAAAGAATAATGGAGGCAACAACTGCGGTCCGACCTCGACGGCGACCCAACCTGAAGATGACGAGGACGAAGGTCCCAACGCTATGGAACAGGTCTATGCCATCACCGGACTCCCTGTAGGAACGACGAGGTCGTCGTTAAGAATGAAGCTCTGAGGTCGCCCCGAGAAGCCGAAAACAAGCGACTTCGGATGGTGAGAACATCGTGTTCTCCAAAGACGACCCGTGCCTGAAAATCACGCCCACCAATACAAGCCGTGGTGGGCAACAAGAACGCCCACCGGTCTACATCGACATCGGTGCCTCACCAAGATTATCTTCCACAACCGTCGATAAACTTGAGGTCGGAGGATTCAAATACGCCCCGCACATCCCGCCATGAGCTTCACTCAGAGGCGGTTCAACCCGGGCGTCATTACCTTCCGTTATCATTACCCTTCCGGCTATCGTAGGACGTGCTCCCGTGTCGGTCACAAAGTCCATTCAATTTTTCCCGCACGAGCTCCTCTCCGCACAACATCATCCTCGGCGTAGACCGCTATACGCCACCAGGCCTTCGCGCCGTGTACCACCTCACAATCAAGATACCCACCCCGGTGGAGGTGCTAAGCATCCAGGGAGACCAAACGGCAGCTAAAGAATGCCTACGAGTCTCAACTCAGATGTAGCCTTGCCTCGTGCATAGCAATTAAAGAATCCCCGTGCCGCCACCTCGGGACGACTGACCGAGATCCTTCACTATAATGACGACCACCCTCCAAAGTTGTCAATGTCGCATCCAGGGCCCACCGATATTCGGTAGCATGTCATGCACTTCCGAGGAATAGAGGGACGGTTCGCATGGTCCCCACTGACATGACCGAGTGTCACCCGAGCTCATAACTCATCGCCTCAACATCGACCCGCTACTAAGCCTGCTCGCGAAGAAAAGAGTATTTGCGACAGAGCGCAGCCAGTCATAAGGGACGCAAGTGACTCAACCCGTAGGCCAAGATCTTGTTCGAGGTCAAGCACCGACCGATGGCTAATCCACCGTGGTCCGAAAGCCGTGAGGGTGGCGCATGTGTGTCGACTACACCGACCTTAACAAACACTGCCGAAAAATTGTTACCCCATCCCCGACATTGACAAGAAGGTGGAGGCACTGGTAGGCCACGAGGTCTTCAGCTTCCTAGATCTGTACAAAGGGTACCACTAAATCCTGATGAGCCCGGAGGATGCCCCAAAGACGCGCTCATCACCGACTTCGTGTCTCACAGATCGGAAGATGCCTTTCGCCAAGAACGCCGAGCTACCTACCGAGGATGGTGGACGCAATATTCAAAGACCACATCGGGAGATTGTCGAGGTCACGCCGACGACATCATAGTCAAAATTAAAACGGAGAGTCGCCCGACGACCTCGGGACTATCCTCCAACTCCTAAGATCGCCAACCTCAAGCTCAACCCCCGTAAGTGCACATTCATGGCGAGGACGGTAAATTCACGGGATGCTGGGTTTCACAAGAAGGCTCAAGGCAAATCCCACAAAGGTGAAAACGGTGCTCGACATGCAGTGCCAAAGACCATCCGTGAGATCCACAAACTCACCGGTGCCTAGCCGCCTCGCAGATTCTTATCTCGGCCGCCGAGCGCCTTCCTTCTTCAAGATCTTGAGGAGAGCTCCGACTTCGCCGGCAGAAGAACATCAGTCGCCAGCACAACCGAAAGAGTATCTCGCCGACCGCCGATCCCGTCCGCCTCAAACAAGGTGAAATCCTCTCTTTATATCCGGTCGCCTCGACGAGGCAATCAAGGCAGATTGGTACGAGATGAGGTGGGACGGCAACTCCCATCTACTTCATTAGCCGGCTCTCAAAGGACCGAGACGAGGTACACCACCTCAAAAGGTAGCATCGCCCTAGTGAACGCCAAGCGACGCCACGACCCTACTTCCAAGCCCATTCCGTCCGTGTACTAACTGGCTTACCTGAGACAAGTCTTGTCAAAGCCAAAGTCATCCGGACGATAGCTGTGGCACTGAGCTCGGCGAGCACGACATTTCAGACTCCCCGTGCCGGCCATAAAAGGGCAAGCTCACGACTTCCCGGTGGAGGCCAAATTCACCGAGGTCGGCTCTACCAACGAGGTCACCCAACTCCCGCCCCCACAATGGAGGAATCGTCCTGCACCGCCCGATGGTTGGGCAGATGTACGTGGACCTGAGCTTCATGCAAACGGCAATGAGCGGGCATCCTCCTCCTCGGCCCGCATAAGCAAGAAGTGACCCACGCCCCCGGCCACCTTCCCGACCACAAACAACGATGTGGAGTACGGTTACCGATCTCGTGACTTCGCCTCACAAAGGAATTGAAAGTGACAAGGTCCAGATCTTTGAGATTCCTGTGTCGGTAAACCGTGTCCCAGCGCGACACGAGGCCAAGGAGGATCGAATGAAGCAATACCGAGAAGGCAAAGGAGATGTCGGCCTCATTCGTGTACTTCGGTATTCATCGAATCCCACGAGGGAAAAAATGAGCCGACGCCTCGGCAAGTTAGCTATGTCATCAACAAATCCACCAAAGGAGAAGGTTCATTCCGTAAGCATCGCTGAGTCCCACATCGGCATCATCACCGAGATAGAGCCAAACCGATGTCTCCCATAAAGGCCTATCTCGAAGATGGCGATCGCCTCAAGATCGCCTCGAAGCCAAAAATGATGGTGAAATCCCAAAAGTACCTCACACATGAGGGCGTTCTATACAGAAGTCTTATCTCCAACCCTCCCGAGGCGCCTCGGACCGTAAGGTTCGACTACATACTCAATGAGATTCACATGGGTCTTGTGGAAGCCACATCGATCACGAGATCTCTCAAAAAGACGCCGAGGTCGGGATATTATCGCCCACCTCATCCAAGATTCGGCCGAGTTTGTCAAAAGTGTCCGGCGCCGCCTTCACTCCACGGTCAAGAAGCTACCCTGCACCGATCTAAGCGACTCACGAGTCCGTGGCCTTCATGCGGTGGAGAATCGACATCGCTGGTCCGCTTGACCGCGACCGTCGCCTTCGATACTTAGTCGTAGTCTGAGACTACTTCACAAAATGGGTCGGCCGAGCCACTTTCGAGCCTCACATGCGTGAGGATTCGGACCTTCAGATGGAAAAGCATAGTTTGCCGCTTGCATACCGTATATTTTGGTCTCGGATAACGGCACCCGCTTTGTCGACAAAACTTTCAAGGAATGGTGTGAAGAACTCCGATCGAAGAAGAGTTTCACCTCGGTTGCACACCCGCAAGCAAATGGTCGACCGAGGTGACGAACCGCACGATCGCATAAGGATTGAAAAGAGGTTAGACCGAGCTAAGGGCGATCGGGTTGAAAATCTCCTCAAGTCCTCTCGGTCCCATAGACAACACCCGGACTTCGCACGAGAAACTCCTTCACTTGGTCTACGGACCGAGGTCATCATACCGGCCGAGATCGGCGTACGAGCCCACGCACTCTTCACTTCGACCGTAACGGAACGAGGAAGACCCGCGTGTCAACCTTGATGCTCTCGAGGAGAAGCGCGAGCTCGCTTCATAAACGAAGCCAAATATAAGGGCCAGTCGCACGGTACTACAACAAAGAGTAAAGCCGCCGACGCCAAGTAGGCGACTCGTCCTACGAAATAATGAAGCCAGCAGAGCCGAGCGCCTTAACAAGCTAGATCCGACATGGGAAGGTCCATACCGCTCACGAGACCTCGGCAAAGGGCCTATAAGCTTGCTCACTTATCCGGTGCGCTTATCCCCTAACCCGGCATATCACTCATTTGAGGAGGTACTTTACATAGCTTTGATTTCGATCAAGATCATGTTAGTGTTGGATTTGTATACCGAAAGCGCTTTGGTTGAGCTTGTATACAATGTTTCGTTACCACTATTACAATCTCCTATCCGATTTGAATACTTGATTGCATATATCCGTGTCCCTTATCTCATATATGTTAGATCATACAAGGTGTAGAAGATCACGTAAGTCCGTATGATTGGTCAAGCTTAATGAGATATAAAAGTTTCACACCGAGACGACTTAAGGACGAGTTGTCGGTTTAGCCGCAGATAGATAAGAAGTGACTTGACTTAGTTGCTTGTCTATGCCGGCACGCCTCGACGTATCAAGGATCACAGTGAGATGAGTTCTTCTTTCTGACCGTCGTGAAGAACCAAGATCTCGGTGACTTACGATGATCTAAACCTCGATAAGGTATTAGGTGAGTATGAGTTACTGACCATCACTTTGACTTGTTATGAGTGAGGGTTATATGTTCTAACCCAAGATTCTCCGCATCTTGGGTGGTGGCAGTGCTTGTATGTCACGCTAGTTATCTGTATCGAGTCACCGTATCCGTTTAGGATGATGACGTCCCCTTAAGGAGCTCAAAAGGTTTATTGTACTAAACCCCGCAGTTGAGTTAGCTCAAGTACAATAATAAGGTCGAGTGGTACTACTTAAGGAAATGAAGTTATTAATCGCTTTAAGCAATGATTGCTAGAAATGATTAATGGACGCTCGATATCTTAAATACGGGATTCAGAATGTCTAAGTGCAAGCCCGACTCAACTTCGGTAATAAAGGGGTAAGTCAACATTCTTTCTCTAGTGGCATGATCGAATGTTTATAAATTAATTTATGTTCTGGGCTGAACATAAGATAATTAATTTATTTGAGGCCCATCTTTATTCCTTGCATTTGATCCTCGGCCGCCCATCCAGTTCGTAGCAATCGAGGAAAATCGGCGCCCCCTATGTTGCTCTCTAAGGCAAGATTTTATTCTCTTTATCCCACAAGGATATTATTATATTTATGGTATATGCATAGATCCTTTCCATATAAGATTATGGTAATAATCCTGAGAGTATGGAAATAATCCTAAGATTATGGTAATATTCCATATAGATTATAGTAATATTCCATATAGATTATGGTAATATTCCATATAGGATTAAGGTAGTGCATTATAAATATAAGGTATGAGATAAAGTCTAGAGCTAATGCTCACAAATTAAGAGGAAGATTTTCGGTCATCTCATTATCGAGAGAGAATTTTCGAGTTTTTGGTCAGAGAGCATTGGGTGATTTTCCAAGCATTCTCTATAGATCGCCCTCACTCGACGCTGGAGATTGGACAACCGGATACAGTCCATAAGGTCAAAGCACGAGTCCGATCCGCTCGATCCGCTCATCTCGCTCCATCGACCTCTTCGCATCCAAAGGTAAACACGTAAACCCCAACGTGTTGCGATTTAATTATATAGACGCATGCTAGGTTTATAATCAATGTATGGTGAATTAAACACCCAAGATGGATCCTCGGGCAGGTTAACATACGCTTTCCTTACACTGGTATCGAGCCCGATCGTAATCTCGCTCGCTGGATTAATTCACGCTTGATTATTACGCGCGCTTTAATAATTGTGGATTTGTCGCTCATCGTGGCTCGCTTTGTTATTTTGTTGGTTTTGTTTTACACCACGAGAAAATCCGTGGTTAGATTAGATTTTATCATGTAAATCTTATCCGTAAAGAAGAACAAAGACGAAAGAACGAAGAACGAAACGACGGAAAACAGGGTTTCGCAGCCCCTCGACGGTATTCGCGAGCGAGCTCGCGGTCGCGAGGGCGATCGCGAGGGCGCGGGCGATGTGGCGCGCGTCACAAGACGAGATCCTCGGCGCCACGCGAGCGATCGCGAGATACGCCGCCAAGCGAAGCGAAGCGAGCTGATGGCGACGGCGCGCGCGCTGCAACGAAGCTACCCGGCGCCATGAGCGCACTCGCGGTCGCGAAGCTCGCCGCCGGGCGACGACGCCTCGGCAGACGCTCGGCGCCGGGAAAGGCCGCGACGCTGCAGCCGACGGTCGCGGTCGCCGCGATCGCGAGGCAGCCCGCGGCGAGCACGCGGCAAAGCGCGCGCCATGTCGGGCGCCGTCGGGCTTTGCCCCAGCGCTGCCCAAGACATTTTGGGCCGACCCGCCCGCACCTGCTTTTTCCAGATTTTCCGCCCGCGCCCATGCACGCGAGGCCCAATTGTTGAATCTGGTCCGCGCCCGTGCACGCGAGGTCTGTCAAGTTTAATTGCACTTTGTAAATCTATGTAATAGATTAGATTTAAATGTGCGGTGTTTCACGATCGGGCGCGATGAACGCTTTTATTTTATTTTTATCGCTCATATGCATGTCGTGGATGTTTAAATTATGCAAGAGCATACTATGTATGTTTATATTACGCCGACAAACCTTAAGTGTTTTACGAATTGACGCGCATAGTAAGCATGCTAGGTTTATCGCGCTTATCAAGCATATTTTAGAATTTCATGAGCATGTTTTACATGTCGAGTTCTATAGAAAAGCATGCTAGATTACGTGATCTGCATGGACAAACCTTTGAATAAAAAGACTAAGCAAGCAACCCGACAAATTAATTTTTCAAATTAAAATGTCAAGACCTCCACTTTTTGATCTCTAAACAAAGCGAGACGACCGTGAGTAAACGCCCACACGCGCGGCTTGCTTGCATCGCTTATCATAAGTTTGTTAGATGAGATTTCTAAATAAAACATTTTAAATCTATTGAGAAGTGGGAGTTTCATGTAAACGCCCACACGCGTGGCTTGTATGTGCGATTTTCATAAGTTCTCTGAGATAGATATAAAATGAGATAACAAAAGAATTTGAATTGGAAGCAGATGGTCCGAGTGAGTATACCAATTCTAAGAATTCATTTCTCACGTTAAAATTGTGGTCAATGCTTAGACATCACCTCAAGTACAACTTCACGCCAAGTCCCTTCGCGATAGTGATGTGGTCTAGTAAGGTCCAATCATTAATTTCATTTGTCATAAGGATAAGTCGATACGGATTGAAATTAAACGACTAAAAGGTATATTTTAGTCCGGTCGAGGGTTCATGTGTAAACGCCCACACGCGGCTCGTATGTGGGATTCCTTGGGCGATTGGAGGTTTCAATTAATATTGTTTTATCAAAAGGTTACAATATTATTGTTACGAATTATATGCGATCGTATGCTTATGTGTTTTACATTATCGCTTCGTATATGTCTCTTACGCCGATTATCAATATGCTCGCACAAAACCGCTATCCGTCCAAATTTTATCGAGTGGAAACGAAACATGGAATATGTTCTTATCGTCAAGAACACATGTTTGTTCTCACTACTCCTAAACCCGATGCCCTTATCGACGATCGACTAACGAAAGCAATGAGAGTCAAGCGCACTTTGAATAAGTCAAACAATATGGCTAAATGCTATATGATGACTACGATGTCCAAAGGCTTGCAACCGCAAAGATCGCCGATGGTAGACGCGATCGATATTTGGTCAAGTCTCGAGTAAGTTTGGGCAATGGATCGGACAATCCGCTTCCACACAATGAGAGAAATCTTGGCGTGTAAGATGGAAGAAGGAAGTTCGTCCATGAACATGTCTCCACATGACTCATCTCATGGATAGTCTTGATCGGGTTGGGAGGAGGTATTGACGGCGGCCAAGGTCGATATCATCCTCAATACACCGCCCAAGTCTTTGAGAACTTTTGCGTGAATGCGATCATGAGCAAGACCGAGTTTACACTTAGTCGCTTGCTTAATGATCTCGTTCTGTCATGAAGGAGTTATGGGAAAAGGAGCACATGCTCTTGCTAGCACATCTAAGGGCCCAAAATTTTCATCGCAAAATGGAAATAGAAAAGGGTGCCAAAGGTGGTAGAGGCAAGGCAAATAGTGGGAGTAATGGGAACAAGAACATGGTTGCCACCGAGGCTTGAAGAAGCCAAAGGAGAAGGGCAAGTGCTTCAAGTGCGGTAAGATCGGGCATTGAAGGCCAAGTGCCCTATGCTCAAGGCTCAAGGTACGCTGCTTGCTTTAGTAACGGAAACATGTTTAGCGACTTGTTCTACCCATTCTTGGGTAGTAGATACGGCGAATCGATCATGTTTGTTACACCTTGCAGGGTTCCCGCGACAAGGGAGCTATTTGATGGCGAGATAACGATCTCCATGGGCAACGCGCGAAAGTCGGTCATGCAGCTTGGAGATGTTTTTTATGTTTTGGGACAACAGCTTTAGTTTTGAAAGACGCTTTATATGTGCCGGATTTTCTGAACCTTGTTTCTGCTTTCAAATTATTTACTCATGGATATTCTCGTTATTTTTGATAGTGGTGTTTCTATCATAAGAAATGACGGTTATCTCGTGTTGGCACTTTATATAATTCGCTTTATACTATTTCGCAAAACATAATACCTATAACTATGTCAGATCTTCATCAAACCCTAAAAGAGAAAGTTTTCTTCAAGAAGATGACTCTACTTTTCTCTCGGCATCTTAGATTAGGTCACATCAATCTAAATAGGATCCAAAGACCGCTAAGAATGGAGCTGGGTGATCTCACACTGTTGCTCCGCTCCCACCGCGAATCTGTATAGAAGGTAAGATGTCGACTGCCCTTCAAAGCGGCGGTTATAGAGCCAAAGAAATGTTGAGTTAGTCCATTTCGACCGTGTGGACCTATGTCCACACAAGCTCGTGGAGGGTACGAGTATTTTGTCACTTTCATCGACGACACTCAAGGTACGGATACATATACCGCTTCACCGCAAGTCCGAATGCTTTGAGAAATTCAAAGAGTTTAAGGCGGAAGTGAGACGGCTAGGTAAGAGTATCAAGTCATCATGGTCCGATCGCGGTGGCGAATACCTCAAGAACGAGTTTATGGACTATCTAGTGAAGTGTGGATTACATCCCAACAAGATTTCACCGCACACCACAAAGAAATGGTGTGTCGAATCGAAGAAATAGACTCTTTTGGAAATGGTTAGATCTATGATGAGTTATGCTACATTGCCTATTTCGCTCGGGATATGCCTTAGAGACGGCGGCATACTTGCTAAATCTAGTACCGCCCAAGTCACCGAAAAGACCCCTTCGAGTTGTGGTTTGGGCGCGAAGCCCGCTTTAAGCCACATAAGGATATGGGCCCAAAGACATGTGCCGAACAAGAAGGTCGACAAGTTGGAGGCTAGATCCGACGCAGGTCGCTTATCGCTATCCTAGAGGAACGAAAGGTGGTTTATTCTATAGTCCTAAGGATCAGAAGGTCATTATTAGCACTAATGCTCGATTCTTAGAAGAGGACTACATGAAAAATCATAAGTCCAAAGTTGAAATCATTCTTCAAGAATTAGAAGATGATCGTGTTCCACCACCGATTAGGCCAAAGGTACGAGATGTCGAGTCTAGTGGGAGGGATCGACACCAGATACTTCAAGAAATTGAAGTGGGTCGAGTTCCACTGGAGATACCGACCGTACAAGTGGTACCTACACAAGTTGTGCAAGTTAGAGAACCACAAGTATCTCGCACCCACCGCCGCCATTGTGCCCGAGAACCTCGTCAGTAGTGGGAGGGTTGTTCGTCAACCCGAGCGATTTATGTTCGTGGGTGAATCTTCGGATTTAGTCCCAGCAGATTTAACATGCAATAATCGACCCATGGACATACAAGGAGGCGATACAAGATATTGATGCAAGATCATGGCACACCGCATGGACTTAGAAACGGAGTCCATAACGGCTATGGATGTATATGAAAAGACACTCTACCGATGGCAAGGAAGCCATAGGTAGTAAGTGGATATACAAGAGGAAGAGAGATTCCGATGGAGAGGTTTCGCTTTTAAAGCCGTGCTTGTGGCGAAGGGTACACTCAGATTGAGGGCATCGATTTCACGAGACCTTTTCACCGTAGCAATGCTCAAGTCCATCGTAATTCTTCTAGCCATAGCAGCCCACTCAACCTAGAGGTTTGGCAATGGATGTTAAAACCGCTTTTCTAAACGGTTACCTTGAGGAAGGTAGAGACATCTATATGCAAAGAACACAAGGTTATGTGGTAAAGGGTGAAGAGCATCTAGTATGGAAGCTTAAGAAGTCCATTTATGGACTTAAGCAGTGCCTCCCGATCATGGAACTTACGCTTTGACGAGGTGGTAAAGTCCCATGGATTTACCCAGCTTGCCTAGCGAGAGTTGTGTGTATCGGTTAGATGTCAACGGTGATGTGGTATTTCGCACTTTATGTAGACGACATCCTTCTAGTCGGCAACAACGTGAAGTCATATCGACGTAAAGAGTTGGCTATCCGATCGCTTCAAATGAAAGACTTAGGAGATGCAGCGCATATTCTTGGGATCAAGGTTTACCGAGATCGCAAGAAGAAAATGTTGAGCTTATCTCAGCGCCTTACATTGATATCGTGATTACTGCTTTAGTATGCAGATCGCCAAGAAAGGATTGCTACCTTCGCACATGGCGCCCTTTATTCAAAACGCAATACCTATGACCGCAGCGAGATAGAGGAATGAGACAAGTTCCTTACGCTCCGCCGTAGGAAGTCTTATGTACGCAATGCTATGCACGAGGCCCGATATCTCTGCATGCGGTAGGCATAGTAGCTAGATATCGCCTAACCTCGACAAGCTCATTGACCGCAAGAAGCATATACCAAGCACCGAAAAGGACTCGAGATTATAAAGCTAGTTTACCATGCAGATAGTCTAATGCCTTTGGGTTATATGCACTGGATTTCCAAGTCGACCGTGATGAGAAAAAGTCAACCTCGGCTATGTGTTTACCTTGGGAGGTGGAGCCGATCCTCATGGAGTGCAAAGCAACGATGCATTATGGACTCTACCATGGAAGCCGAATATGTAGCCGCCTTGAGGCTTCTAAGGAGGTCAGATGGTTCAAGAACTACCTCATGGATCTAGATGTGGTACCGGTTTGCCCAAGAGTATCATAGTTTCATCGTGATAACTCGTGCGATGGCAAACTCGAAGGAACCACGGACCCACAAGGCGACCAAACACATAGAGAGAAAGTACCATGTCATACGAGAAATCGTTAGACGAGGTGACGTCTCGATTGAAAAGATTGATACGACGGAAAATCTAGCGGATCCATTCACGAAGAGCCCGCCGCAAAAGTCTACGATGAACACGTTAGAGGACTCGGATTATGCTGATGGCACCCACTTAGAAAGGAAACTTTTGTATAAGTGGGAGAAGCAAAGTGATGGTTGTTTGTAATAGCTAGTAGAAAGACACATTGTATACTAAAAGTTTGCTTTAGTATAAGTGGGAGATTGTTGATTTGTATACCGAAAGCGCTTTGTTGAGCTTGTATACAATGTTTCTCGTTACCACTATTACAATCTCCTATCCGATTTGAATACTTGATTGCATATATCCGTGTCCCCTTATCTCATATATAAGTTAGATCATACAGCTGTGTAGAAGATCACGTGTCTCGTATGATTGGTCAAGCTTAATGAGATATAAAAGTTTCACACCGAGACGACTTAAGGACGAGTTGTCGGTTTAGGCCGCAGATAGATAAGAAGTGACTTGACTTAGTTGCTTGTCTATGCCGGCACGCCTCGACGTATCAAGGATCACGAGAGATGAGTTCTTCTTTCGACCGTCGTGAAGAACCAAGATCTCGGTGACTTACGATGATCTAAACCTCGATAAGGTATTAGGTGAGTATGAGTTACCGACCATCACTTTGACTTGTTATGAGTGAGGGTTATATGTTCTAACCCAAGATTCTCCGCATCTTGGGTGGTGGCGTTTCAGATGTCACGCTAGTTATCTCAGACGAGTCACCGTATCCGCTAGGATGATGACGCCCCTTAAGGAGCTCAAAGGTTTATTGTACTAAACCCCGCAGTTGAGTTAGCTCAAGCACAATAATAAGGTCGAGTGGTACTACTTAAGGAATGAAGTTATTAATCGCTTCAAGCAATCGATTGCTAGAAATGATTAATGGACGCTCGATATCTTAAATACGGGATTCAGAATGTCTAAGTGCAAGCCCGACTCAACTTCGTAATAAAGGGTAAGTCAACATTCTTTCTCTAGTGGCATGATCGAATGTTTATAAATTAATTTATGTTCGGGCTGAACATAAGATAATTAATTTATTTGAGGCCCATCTTTATTCCTCAGATTTGATCCTGGGCCGCCCATCCAGTTCCCAGTAATCGAGGAAAATCGCCCCTATGTTGCTCTCTAAGGCAAGATTTTATTCTCTTTATCCCACAAGGATATTATTATATTTATGGTATATGCATAGATCCTTTCCATATAAGATTATGGTAATAATCCCGAGAGTATGGAAATAATCCTAAGATTATGGTAATATTCCATATAGATTATAGTAATATTCCATATAGGATTATGGTAATATTCCATATAGATTAAGGTAGTGCATTATAAATATAAGGTATGAGATAAAGTCTAGGCTAATGCTCACAAATTAAGAGGAAGATTTTCGGTCATCTCATTATCGAGAGAGAATTTTCAGTTTTTGGTCAGTGAGAGCATCAAGTGATTTTCCAAGCATTCTCTATAGATCGCCCTCACTCGACGCTGGAGATTGGGCAACCGGATACAGTCCATAAGGTCAAAGCACGAGTCCGATCCGCTCGATCCGCTCATCTCGCTCCATCGACCTCTTCGCATCCAAAGGTAAACACGTAAACCCCAACGTGTTGCGATTTAATTATATAGACGCATGCTAGGTTTATAATCAATGTATGGTGAATTAAACACCCAAGACGGATCCTCGGGCGAGGTTAACATACGCTTTCCCTACGCTTAGTCCTCTTATTGTTTTGTCAAGTGCGATGTTATTTACTTCTCAATAAAACGCTTGTTTTTCTCGAATAAGTATTTCACTGCCTCACCTTATGCTTATGTGCACATCTACTCAAGTCGGATAACACATAATTAACCTTCACGGGACGCCCTTACGAAGATGATAAACCCACTAAGTAGGATACTCAACTAAGCGCATACAAGACTCGCAGATTACTCATTGAATTGAACGCCTCAAAGCAAGGTATACGACTACTCATTAAATTGAACGCCTACATGCACGCATACAGATTACTCATTAAGTTGAAACATCTACATGCAAACGACGTCCACATCGGATCTCGCCAAATTATGCCCTTTATTTGGGAAGATATACATCAGATACAGCCTAAATACATTTACGACTAAAACCAAGTCCTAAGCTATATTTGTACCTCTCGAGGGAAAATATACACTTGCACACGCCTAAATACATTTACGACTAAATACAAAGTCCTAAGCTATATACGCCTCATTCGGCTTCCGAGCTCCGCCACGGACTCACCAAGTCCGCACCAGCTTCGAACAAAATCTCCGTGTCGGCGATGAATACTGAACGAACTCGGTGCCCTCCACCCAATCAATCAAGTCGGCACCACCCCGGCCGCCCGGGTGCACTCGAGCCGAGACAGATGGGTTCCGACCGAATGGGGCATTCCACACCGAGGTCACACTCGCCCCTCGAGCTTGACGCCGCCAGATCACGACCGCCCGACCGCCGCCTTTCACGCCGACCAAGTCCCGGGCGCTTCCCACCCACCGACGACCGCCCCTCAGCGCCTCCTCTCACCGACCCATCAACCGGAGCACTTCGCATGATCGGCGAGCCACCCTCCTCCTCGGTTCTTCTATTATCGACCAAAGGAGCCCGCATGGACTCACGGCGTGTAACACCGCCAATCTAAAGTACGGATTAGACGGGACTATTACCAACTAAGCAGGGATTAAGAACATAATGACCAACAACCTTCAAGACTTCAAACTTTAATAGATAAACACACAACAATTTCATACAAACTAGACCAATGCACCATTAACAAAAGGATTCAACCGATCCGAGGTAACGTAAGTAATATCCAAAATAGTATAATAAAGTATTTTTGAACAGCGGAAAGCATGTGAATGCATATACGACGATATACATCCAAGGTGAACTATCAGCAACAAAAACTCCGACTGCTCAACACTTGTCCATCCCATCAGCAGCTCAACCTGCACATTTAAAACAACATGCAGTGCTAAGTACAAGATTGCACTTAGTGGACTCATGCCAAAATCATTTCATAAAATTACATCGCCTATAAGTATAACACGAGGATTTTAGTTGAAATAACTCGTGAATACCAAAATGCTTTATCATTTCTCAAAAGATTCACTCACAGCATTTTCCGCTACGTATGATCCGTATCATTCACATAATTATTCATAACCGATCTCATAACCGATCTCACGCCCGTAAGTAGCCTCCTTCACCGACGCCGTGATCGGTCAAGATGTTGCTAACGGCCCCAATCACATAGCCGTGATTCTCAGATCCGACCAGATCCACGATCGCCGATGATGTTGCTAACGGCTCACAAATACAAAACCGGTGTACACGTTAATCTTAGCCGTGAATTCGTGATCCGACTAAGATCCGATATCGATTTTAAAATTGGGAGCGACCCAATAACCGATTCACATACATCGCCGCTCGCCCAACAACATGATAGATCCATACGTTAAAACATAAATATTTTGGGCATGTAATCAATAATGCTCATAATCATTTCTCAACCGAAAGCTTGTAATAAATACTTTTCAAGAAAGCGTTGTAAATAAAAGAGCGAGTAAAGCCCACGCACACGCAGTCTTTATACTAGTGGTCTCTTTTCCTACGCCAATGTCCCGTCCACGTATCACCTTTACGTAAGAATTATTTTAGTACGCCTCCACGCTTGACAGAGACGAATCATAGTCTATAACGCTTCACGATCAAATAAGGCTAACGTTGACTTAATTGACGCTTCTTAATCGATCGATGTCGATTATGAAATTTCTTAACTTATAAGAGATATTCTATCTTTTAAGATATAATGTACGCTTTAATGCACTTCACGTAACGTAAGTAGATTGTTACTAAACGCATTACGTCACATTGATCACGCATTATCGATCATGCGTCTGCTGACCTTGGTCAACGATTTTGGTCAACTATTTTGACCAAGTCAACCAAAAGTCAACAATTTTGACTTTGGTCAACACAAAGTCAACATTTCGACTTTTTCACTATTTATGAAATTTTATCATTTTATGTGCAATTTTGTTCCAAAATTCTATAAAATCATGCTATGTCTAAAACATTATTTTAGATCATAATATGTAATTATTCTTGATAAAATAAATTTATAATATTAATGCACATAATATAAAGTTTTCGGTAATTACAAATTAAATAGCTTAGACTTGTGCAAAAATTCCTATAAATTCACATGTCACACTATTTTATCATGTGATTAATAATATGTAATTACCTTAGTCAAATAAAATTTATACACCATGATCTTATAACATATAGTTTTCGGTTTTCTCAAATCACTAAGCAAATGATTTTTAAAAATTCCAATAAATTCATATATCAATTAATCATCCTCAATTATGCTTACTACAACATAATTGTTATTTATTGTGACTTATTGAATAAAATTTACCTAAGTCACTTTCTAAATTTTCGACTTAGGTCAAAATAATATTTATAAATTTCAATAAATTCTCACAACCATATATTATGAATCTACACATTTAATATGCTATTATAAGGCTTAAACATGAATTATATCTCAACACTTTATCATATATATATATTTTCGGTATTAATCAAAACATAAGCTATAGTTTTCCAAAAATTCTACATAAATTCATATAAGCATAATTAATACCGTAGATCATGATTTCATACTTAAATAAACAATTAAAAATCAAAATCATCAACATATATAACCCCTAAGTTTTCGGTCAAATGAATAAATTTAATAACATGCTTAATTTCATGATATAATTAATATACATGCTTAATAACATCATATAAACATAATATCTAAACATATTAATATATGTTCTAAGATTTTCAAAATGATACATATAAACTAAGATCATAACATAAATTCTAACGGATTTAAAATCAAAAATTCTAGTATGTATAATGAAGCTCAGAAATTTCTAACCTTTAATCGGTTTCGATTTTGATCGGCAACGCTTATTTGCTAAGGATTTGGGATTAAAATTGGAGAACTCTCTCAAGAATTTCTCACTATATTTTCGGTAGTTTGAGGTGCAAAATGGGAGAGTGTTGTGCTCTCCTAATATTTATAGATGTATACAACTTGTATTGTAATTATTATATGAAAAATATCTAAAATCCACTTGCTTTAAATTCAACAAAATCGCCACCTCCATATGCTAGAGACAAAATTTAATCCTTATCTTATATGTATCATGATTATCCTTAATTAAATACATTGGATCTTAGTTGTCATTTAATTAAATAATTTGTAACATCAAAATATATATATATATATATATATATGTTTCGCTATATCACATAGCCTAGGATTAATTTTCTATTTTATACTATATTATATAACTTATTTTATTATATTATAATTTAATTAACAAATTATAACATAATTATCAAGAATTAAATGAATTAATCACACTAAACCTTCATTATGTAGTTCACGCCAACTTCTATATCTTAGACTAGGTTTTTATTTAATTTTTATATTACATACTATATTATTATCATATTATTAATATAGTATAAAGTTGCTTTAGAAAAGTCAAAAATTTCAACTATACAAATGGCACTATTATATAGTATGAAATTAAATATTTTCCAACCATTTTTTCAACATTTTCGGCTCTCACAATAAATGAGCATTGGATGATTTGTTTTATTAGCTAATTAATGCTACTTTACAACTAATACAAGATAGGATACAACTCATTACTCTCATTAATTGTTGTAGGATATTTATGCATAAAATCATACTAAAATCCTAAGAATTTTCGCCACTTTCATGCAAGTGTGCTCTCACACTTGTGCAAATTGTATTACACCTCATTTAGTCCTTAATGACATCATAATAATATAATAATTATCATATATCATTAATTAGATAAGAATTAAATATTAAATCATACTTTAAAACCCACAATTTTCGAAAATCATTAAGACATGCCCAACATTTTATTTCTTTGTATAAAATAGCTACTACACATTTATGTGACATATTATATGTCTTAGATAATAAATTTAATCATAGAAAAGTATTTAAAACAATTTAGGTCTTAAAAACCCTAATTTAAATATTTAGGGTTTTCGAAAGCCATAAAATAAGGTACATTGCATTATTAAGTTTTCTAGAATTATTTAATGATAAATAATGCTCTTATATAATAATATAATCATAGGAATTTGAATTTTATAATTCCGAGATCATATGCTAAAGTTATCGCATTATCTCTAAACGTAGACGTTTGAAACGCCTCTAAATTCTCATAGCTTAATTATCTCCAAAATGTTCAAAATAAAGTTTGTTACAACTTTATTTATTCCTATAATAATAGGAATTTCAAATTAAGCTTAACCGCTAATAATATCAGAAGACGAATCGTCGAACTTATTCGACGTTAGAAAATTACGCTCAAGGAATATTGAAAATTATATTCCTTAATTCACTAAGCCTCGATGAATCTCATACGAAATTATCCAATTATGCTCGGTCAAAGTCAAGAGTTCACTAATTAAGATTTTAATTATCGAATTAGTAACGCTAATTACGGAATTTATTATCGTAATTCAAGATTAAAATTACGGATATTACACGGGGGTGGGCATGCGTCTTACGGATGATCTCGCACATCCGCATGTACTTCACGATGGAGTCGACGCAGCTTTAAACTTTTGCCGCTGGGCCCTCCTCATCCCTCAAAGACCATGACCTCGCCAACAAGCTCGAACTCGATCATCGCTCGATATGGTAGTTCCACCAGATCGGTGGATTACTATCTCATACTGCGTGCTCCTCCGAGATCCTAGCTAGCTTCTCCGCGTCACCGAGCCGCCCTCACATCAGATCACGGTCCTCGGATCACATCGGCGATAGTCCGCCCGGACTTCGAGTCAGATGATCCTTAGCTTTAGAGCCTCGCTCACCAGAGGCGGCCACCTCGGTCGGCTTCTTGCGCTTCTTCTTCGTCGGCGGACGACGCCGAGCCGACGTCCATATCGACAAAACCCGGTCAGCGGCGCACCGCCCTCCAAAATAACGCCTCTTCGTCCTTCAATCAAGGCACCTGGACCTCTTTCGCCTTGGTCAGCAATTCGTGATCGAGTCCGAGGTATTGAGACGAGGAGTGCTATAATTAAAGAGACAACACACGCTTTGAAGGTTGTAAATTTTATTATTCAAAAGGGAAATCTTTACAAAGCTCGTGATCCTATCGACCCCAGCTCAACCTATTACATCGATCCACCGACCAGGCTCTATGCCGCTCGCGGCCTCCTCCTCCGCCGCCGCTGCGCGTTGATCACCCTCGGAAGGAAGCTCGAGATCGACTCTTCCTCCTCCTCGGCTCGGCTCGCGACTCGGCAAGAAGCTCCGGAGTTCGTGATCTTCGCCCTCCTTGATCGAGCAACGGCCTCCGCCGCCGAAGGAGGAGCTGGACGCCAAAGCCTCCAAAGACGGGAAGGACCGAGTGGCGACCTCGACCCAACCATGCTCGACCTTGTCAAAGTCAGCATGGCGGCCGCCAACCTCCGGATGGTCCGACACCACCTGGTCTTGAGTACGGCGGCCAGTCGGCAATGAAGGCCGAGAAGCTCTCCGACTCGACGAGCTTGCTGGCAAAGGCCCTCAACAATGGCCCCTGATCTACCAGCCTAGCACTCCTCTCATCGGCGAGCTCCTTCTTCGCCCCGGCCGCCTCCTCGCGGGCCTCCTCGAGCGACCTCCGCCAATGCCTCTTCCTCGTGGCGGCCTCAAGAAGAACCTCATGGCCTCGGCTTCCCGCCTCACGGCGCCGCGGCGGCATCAAGATCCGCCTGCAACCGCAAGCTCCAAAGACAAGACTCACACCGAGCCGAGCTTCGGTGATATACCCGTGGCACGTTGCAGGTCCCCAAAGAAGACGCTGCAGTCCCCAATCACCGAGCTCGATCCTAAAACAATACAGTTAGCATACATCACCGAGCGTATTAAGCCAAACGTGGAAGATATTTATACCTTGGTGAGGGCTACGTCCGACTGGAGCCCGCACTCATACTCGATGCGTGCTCGAGTCTCGTCCTCCGATGCTTTGGGCTCGACCTCTACCGAGGTCCCGCCATCACTGGGCGATATTGTCAACCTTCTTCGGGTCTTGGTAGGTCCAACCCGCCGCCTTCTTCTTCGGAGGCGCCTTGCTCGGCGAAGACGAGCCTTTCTCTTGCTGCGTGGCCATCGCATGACAAAAGAAAATCGCGTTAGCACAAAGAAAATCGGTTATGAGGAGTAAGAAGAAGGTGCCCTCACCCGCTCGGACCTCGACCACAGGGCCTTTGACCGTGAACGCCGCACCGGCCTCATTCGGTCGCCCCGGTGAATCCTACGGAGACTTCACCGAGCGTGTTGAGCTGGTCTTCTACGAATCCAAGGGGTTTCACTTTCGGATCCCTCATCCTACCCAACCCCATTCGCACTTGGGCACCCGCCACCAAAAAGAAGTATTTACTCTGCCACTGCGACACTTTAGAAGGGGCAGCTACCCTAAACGGCTGCCGAGGTGAAAAATAATATACACCCCCCGTGGTCTTGACACTGAAAAAGCGCATCAAAACCTCAAAAGAAAATTCCTCGGCTATGCCGTAGCAGGAAAGCCCCATCCCCACTACTGACCTAATAGAGTTTGGGGTGAATTGGCAAATAGGAATTTGGAAGTATTCCTAGATATGTAGAAAAATGGGGGCTAGGGGGAATCTTAGACCCGCCCTAAGGGCATCTACATACACCGTCAAAAAACCCTCCGGGGGAGCCAAAGCCCGATCACGGGGTCCCGGTAGGCACCACCAGGCATCCACCGGCAGATGGCACTCCCTCCCTACTTTGAGTACTTCGGCAACGGTCAGAGACGATCTGACGTCCCTGACCTTATGCACATCCCACGCAGAAGAAAATGGTGGAACCCTAGCGCTAATGCCTAAGGATTTACCCGCAAAATCATAGCACATATAGTCCCTAATATCTACTTCACTATCGGGAGAAGAAGAAGAACGGGCAGAAGAGGAAGTCATACTTACTTTTTAAATGGTGGGTTATCGCGTCTTCGGTGAGCCGGGATGGATTTTGGAGAACTCTGAAAGTCTGAGTTTTCTTTTGCTCGAACGATGGGAGAAGAAGTGAACAGCTTCCTTATTAGGGCCTATTTATAGTACGAATGGTCACCAAATTACCGCTTTCAACTTCCCACGTGGTCGATTACAATTTGATAATGAGGAGACGCCACGCACGCGTTCGAGCCCCCACCAACCGTCTGGCGCAAGTGACGGATCAACGCTACCGACAACCGGTCCAATCGCAATCATCACTCGACCCGGATCTCGGCATCGCACTCACATACGACGATCGCCACTCTCGAGTCGATTTCATCACCGACCTCGGTCCTCCGTATCTTCCGAATGGATATCGCTAACCACCGGTCCTCGGTATCTTCCGAATGGATATCGCTAACCACCGGTCCTCGAATCATCCGAATGATTTCCATCCGATCGATCTCGGTATTACTTGCCCGACGCCGCTTCCGTGTTGGACCTCAACATCCCACCGCAGGATATCTACGTCCCGGACGACGACTCGCCGGTCCTCGACAAGCGGCGCATGCCCGTAACGCCGCATCGTCAAACCCGCCGACCCCATCTCGGCCTCCAGATGCATGACCGCCTTCGTCACCTCGGCATTCTCCTGACGGACATCGCCATCCAACTTCGAGCGACTCAGTTCGGAACGTGGCAAACAGTCCGATTCGGTCCAGAACGGAAAACCGCCTACCTCAGTTCGGATCCAGGCGAACCGATCAAACCCTCGACATCAAAGAGATCAAAACCTTCGACATCACCTCAAAAAGCAACATCCCACCGGCAAAGCGCATTCTTCACCTCACCGGCATGGTCATTACTCGACTATTCGGGGGCTATGATGGGATATGGCCCAACCGCCGGGCCCACCGACAAAGCAAACGAGCCGGGCTCAGGTTAATAACGGCCCACGCTGATTAAGCCAAAGTCCCATCCTCTAAATCCCAACCACCTCCAAACCCTAATCAGCGCCACCCCACACCTGAAGGCTAAGAGTCCCTACAAAGTGAAGGCCAAGAGTCCCTATGGGCGAGGGAAACAATCCCTACATGTGAGAGGAAGAGTCCCTACATGGGAGGATCGATCCCGCCTAAGGGTCCTCGATATGTATAAATAGGAGTTAAATCAAGGTAGAAGGGTTAGCAACTTGTTGAATACTAAGAGCTTTTAGCTACACTCACCGTAATCAAATCATAGTGAAAGTATTGAGGAATCACCCTCCGTGGACGAGATCTTATTTGGATCGAACCACGAAAAGCCTTGGTGTTCTTTATCGCTTACGAAATCTCGATATTAACATACACTAGATTTATCGATAAACAATTGAGAAAATTGAATTTCCAAGTGACTTCTCCTCCTAGCTTGAGTTCAGCTATAAATATTGGTATTCTAGCCCAGGATTTTACCCACTCGTATTAATTAATTTATCAAAACAGCCTTATTAGCTTGAAATTTTCATATGTAATATATTTTGCAATGGGTTCATCACACTACTACTACTTTATGTTTTCAGAATTTTGGTAGTGCTGCAGAAGAGCAACCTACTGCTATGGAAATCCCAGTATGTATCTATCTCTCTTTTGCTTCATCTCCTCAAATTTTATTATCTAATTCTATTTGCGTTGTATGTGAAATTTTATTATATGACATGTACGAATGTGAAAAATATTAAAATATTAATGGTGATAGATAATGGAATATCTATACTTTGTGTTTTATGTTTTAGTGGATTGAAAACGACGGCCATTATAAATTCGTTATGTTTTAAAATAGGAAAAATATATAATTTTAGCCTAATAAATTTATATAGTAATAATTTTAATTTAATAAATTAATAATACCTCGATCAAATTTAGTGATTTAAATTTATGATAATTTTAGTCCATAAGTGATTTTCGACACTAGAAAGCACAGTTTGGCTCTGGAAATGATGTGGGCTTCGACACGTCAGAAACGACGTTGGAAAACACCAACGACTTATATATGTCATTTTCGGGATCAATTGTGTTTTTCGACGCTAAAAATAACTTACAGGTTAAAATTGTCCTAAAATTGAATTTATTAAACTTGATTGAGATATTATTGATTGATAAGGTTAACCTCCAAATAAAAATTCATTGACTTGTGTATGTGGAGCATGCACCACTTTGAATTGCGAAAGAAAAGAAAATCCAGTTCCCATAAGCTTAGTTCAGTTGGTTAAGAGCTAACAGATTTAAAGTATGAAGCAAGAAAAGAAAATCCAAGTCTCATGGTAGATATATATGTTTTAAGCATGAATGCTCTGTTAGTCTGTTCTACAAGGAAGTATTTTATTTGATAACACCTTTACTATTCAAGATTAGTCATGATTGATAAAAATGATGTAGGCCAATTATTGTATTGTTTATCAAAATGAAGCAAAACTTTAAAATATTTTAAAACCCTTTATAATTTCTACAATTTGAACTAACTATTTGATTCATATTCAAGTGAAAATGAGTGGGATTACAAAAATCCTAGTAATCAAGATAAAAATTATCAAACATGTATATTGTAAATCCTAAATAATAAATGCCTAGTATCTTCTTTCTTTTCAATAGTGAAAATGCAACATATTAGTATTAGGATATATAAAAGAACAAAAATATTGTCATAAAAATGTAAGCGAGAGAAACAAAAAAACAATTTTGTATTTTAATGAATTATGTATGTCATAATTAACATTTTGATAAACTTTTGTGACGTTAACATAAGTAAGAATAAGTAGTAGTTAATATAAACATGAAACATTCACAGGTTAGATGCAAAATTGCAACACATTGCAATGACGTAGGAATGATCGTAGTGGCGACGGATTAAGGCGAGGTCATTATACGGACTTCATATTAAGCACCCGCTATGCTAATTTGGCTGTCGAACATGGCCGTTGAGCTATTCGCTTAAGGTTTCGCCGACGGATCCCCACCGACGGATCCCCTGCCGTTACGCCTCCAAACTTGTCATCAAAGTTCACAACCGTGATTCGGTAAGCTACGTGTCCGGTGCACGGAGAACTGCCTTCGGTCCCCAAACTGACTTAGAGGGTGTTTGGTTAAGCTTATAAGCTCTTCAAAACAGCTTATAAGTTGTTTATATGAGCTTATAAGCTCATGCAAGATGTTCGACAAAATAAGCTCCTAAACAACTTATAAACTGTTAAAATAAGCTCCAACAGCTTATAAGCTCCCTTAAAAATAAGTAGCTCAACCCCAACTTATTTTTTCATAATCTTGCAAGTAACAGTGAATTTACCAAAATAACCTTACTATGATTCGTTATAATCTACATATATACTATCGACTTCACCGCTCTTCAATTTTCTCGTTCTATCTATGATTTTCTCTCTCTAACTCACGATTCTTTCTCTAGCTAAATTATCCAAACACTTTGACAACTTATAAGCTCTTGAAATATCTTATAAGCTCCTAGAACTTATAAGCTATTTAAAATAAACTTAGCCAAACACACTCTTATTCGTGGCGCAGCAGCTTCCCTCATTACTTGGCCATCCTACCTATCAATCACTGTTGTCCAAATATGACAGGTATAAACCGTATAATCCTCTATCTTAATTTTGGTGTCCTACTCCGTGTTTTACTGTTGATTTTTTGTATTTTTTCTTCAATTTCAGTATATTAAGATTTGTTTAATTTTACAATTATTAACTAACTTTTACCAATCCAATTAGGATTTATAATAATTTTTTTTATATTAAATTTGCATCTTTTTAGTTAAGAAATAATTATTGGTTGATTATTTCAAACCAGGGTATACAATTATTTTTAAAATTCAATTTTTTGTAATGAATGTTATTTAAGATTCACCGTATAATGATAATTTTGAAATAGTAAATTTAATAGTGAGACATAAATGATGGGATATAGAGTTGGATAGATTATCTCATTTGAAACTATTGATATTTTTACAATTATGATCGTAACAATCAATATTCAATGTTCAAACAGTCAAACTTTTAACAATTACGTGTCAATGTCGAATTTTAGACGATGAAAATCCTATATAGCACGCCGAAAGTTGAGCTAGATTTAAAAAAAATGATTTTGTATAAAATTAAACAACGTCATTTTGAAGCAAAATCTGAGTAGATGGTGAATTTAATTTTGTTTTTTTAATCCAACGTGACATTTTTAATTTGTTTTTTTGAAATCCAATTCAGTTTTCAACATGCCAAGTAGGGCGACGAAAATCGATCCATAACGTAATTGTTAGCAAGTATGATAATTCGAGTATTAATTTAATTATTATTTCTGTTAGATCAAGACGTAATTGTGAAAGAAGTCTCTAGTTTGAGTAGTAAAATATAATTTTCCTAAATAATAATAATAATAATAATAGTGAATATGTATTAGACTGCATTTATCGGCGCCCGTGGTGGGTGTCATGCAGTCCATCAAACAATTAAAAAAAAGATGAAATAAGATTTGATGTAAATGGTGGGTGGGATTGAAGGCGTCCACAGACCTTCACCCATCCACCCATTTACTATTTTTGTTTAATTTATATTTATCATAATATTATCATAAAATCAATTTAACTTTTGTATAATATATTTAAAAAATAAATAAATTATATCAAAATTCTTATTATTTTTTTCTCTATAAATAGTGACCAATTTTGACATAATTATTCACAATTTAGAAATCATTTCTTATTCTCCTTTCATTAACATCTTATATCTATTTTTTGTATTCATCTTTTCAATGGATCTCAATAATCCCTACTCAAATTACCAAGATTTCATCTCCTCTCAATGTTATTATCCTAACCTTGACAATATCCAAAACTCTGAAGAATTCCAAAATTTCAATATTGGTTTGAATTCACAATTTCCACAAAATTCCAGCCAAAGCTGGGTTTCTATCATTGCATATCTGAGTTAGGGGTGTCAACGGTAGATTTTACCCGACTGTAACCGCAATTTAGTATTGGTTCGGTTCGAACCGCCCAATAAATACTAAACCGGACCGGATCCGGACCATTAAATTATGGATCCGGATCGGTATTACCCATTTCTAATCGGTACCCATTGGATCTTAATTACCCCAAATCCTTACTCATTTTCCTTACTTCCCGTCGAAACAAAGAAACGTTACCTCAATCCCAATTTTTCTCACAAACCTTAGCGAAGACGTAAATTTTCGCAGCTTTTATACACTAAAAATAGAAAAATAGTCTATAAATAATATGGCATTGAAACTGTGAATGGACTGGGCGTGAATAGTACATAGTAATATTTTTGGCACTTACTGCAGAATATAATAATCTAAACCAAATATCTTTGTTGCGATATTCAACGCACGATAATTTTTTATGTTGTCATTTCTTTGGGTTTTTGACTTATCAAATTATGAGCTTTAAAAATTTTTGGATTCAGATTTTCATGATCATAACAGCAGTTATATATATGTCATCTCTGCGAAAAAACAGTCCCTATTTTTTCAAATTATCACAATCGACCACTTGGTTTCAATCCAAGTTTCAATTAAGTAAAATATAGGTTTTGTGAAAATTTATCGCTTTAATTTACACGGTAAATGATCGCTTTAGTAAATTAATTAATATTTCGTAATTACACTCAAATGTAAAATGCTCTTACAGAAAAAGTGGATATGTAATATTCAAATTAAAAATTGAAAAAAATAAAATCGACCGGCCGGACCGAACCGGACAAAACGGGCCGGTTTTGACCGGTCCGGTCCTAGCGGTTCGAACCAAACCGAACCGAACCGTTGTTTTAAAATTTAATGGGCTTTGAACGGTTCCGGATCGGTCCAGTAAAGACCGCCCATTGACATCCCTAATCTGAGTCATCGAAAATGACAGAAAAACTCATTCAATTGAAAAAGCCACAATTGGAGCCACCCTAAAAGTGTGAAGGTTGGGTTGAGAATGAGGTCATTGATAAACCTATAAAAATGAAGGTGGGTGAGTGGGAGGAATAATAAATTTATAAAAGAGAGAGAAATGAATATAATAATATAAAGGTGGAAATGTTGGATTGAGGATGTGGTTATTGATAAACTTAGCCTTATAATGAAATGTTATATGTATGTATAGGAGGATTGCAAAGAATGGAGGAAATGCGAAGGTGTATACGGTGCGGTGTGGGACACGAAAAACCCGTTAGAGGCGGTGAGCTTGAGAGTCCAAGTGGTGGGCGGCGCAAATGCGGAGGCGAAGTGGGTGCGGCTTGCGTGTGTCATCGCAGAGATTGGGAGGTCGGACTTGCATATGACGCCGCCATTCAACTCGATGTCCGTGGAATCAAAATCACTTTATTCCAGTAAAACATATTAAGTGTAGTATATCCGTAATACCCAAAACTTTTCTTAAAGTAAAATAATACTTTTTCCATCCACTAAATTCGTACATTTAATTTCGTTTTGGTCCATTTACGAAAAATGTTCATTTTCTTTTTTTGGAAAGATTAACTTTATTTTTTATCCTAAACCTATCTACTTATTTACAAAAAAAACCATCTATGGCCCACATTTTTACACTCAACATCCATTAATATATCCATTTATTATCCTCATGACACACCATTTTATATTCACTTACTTTACACTCATTACAATTTATTAAAACTCGTGCCACCAAAATCAATGAACGATTTTGGTGGACGGAGGGAGTATATGTTTTGAAAAATAAATTATTTTCAAATGATTTATGAACCAATTAAGATTGAGTTTCGAATTTTTTTAAAGGTTGTTCGGTTTAGAGCGAGGATGCGCCCTAGCGAAAAATATAAAGTTTAATAAATGAGTTTTAAAATTCTAGTAAATTATAATTATGATTTTAGAATGAAAGTTTACATTTTTTTTTATGTATTGAATATTAATTAATGATATTAGTGATTTGGATATAAGAATTGATTAGAAAATTTATTTGTTATACATTAGAGTAATAATTTGTATAGAAAATAATAAATGGTAAAATATATAATTATGCATAAGTGTGTAGAGATTTGTAGAATTCTCTAGAAATTGGACACTTAAGCATGTATGTATATATGTAAATATATGTTGGAATAAAAATAAAATAAAAATCAATATATATAAATATAACACCTCCTTACTATTCATCATCATCAACATTTTTTTCTCTCTCCTCATTTTCGAACACACGCACACACACACACACCTAAAACACACACTTCACAAATTTCATCCTAAATCCAAAATTAAGGTAAGAAATCATTCCTAATCAATTCTATATCTTGTTTTAGAGGTATAATATCACTTATTTCATGTTTATGTGCATAAATATTTCAAGTTATTATCAAGAAATTTTAGTATGTGAAGTTCAAAGTTAATGTTTTGTTTTGATGATTATTCATGTGTTTATAGGTTAATCTATGTTTAGAAGTGAATATTATGCATGAATGAGGGTTTAATTATGAAATATATGTGATTTGAGAAATAGGATTAAACTATAGATTTGAATTTTAAATAATGTTGAATTATGCTTGTATTATGTTTATAATTGTGTATTTGAATGTATTTAAGCATGTATTAAGTAAGAAAAATAGATTAAAAATTTAATGTATATTTTCATAATTTTTCGAAAATTATGAAGTTGGAGGTTCTTATGATTTTGATTTTATTTGTTCAAAATAACATGATATATAAGCTTTAGGATGTAAATTAAGTATAATATAATTTATTTGGAATTTTCTAAGTTTATATGTGAAAGTTTGAAAAAGTTTAGATTATGCTTTAATGAAAGTATTTATGTTTAGCTTTAGATTAATAAAATGATGATTATGGATGATAATTGAGCTTTAATGAGCAAGTTATATATATTAGTTTGAATAAAGTAAAGAATTATTAATTAATTTTTCATAAATTTGGTTGAAGGACAGCTTTAGTGATTGATATAAGTGTGTTTATGTTGTATAATTGTATATTTAAGCATATAAAATTTAAATGAAAGCTAAGAATTAAAGTTGGATGTAAGTTCTTTCTTTTATATAAAGATTAATTATTAAGAGTTATGTAAAAGGATTATGATTGATTTAATGCTTAAGAATAAAGCTTTAGTCATTAAAAAGACTAAGTTATAAGTATTTTAAAGTGTTAGACGAAGTAACATTCAAAGCTCAAAGACGTACAACCGATGCTAAAGAGTATTCTTTGAAACGTCTACACGAGGTGGAGTTTACTCTATCTGTAAGTTTATGATTATAATAATTGTTTGTGTGACGTATTATAGCCTGTGTGGCGTATAATTGTCTGTGTGACGAATCATTGCCTCCTGTGTGGCGTAGTCTGTGTGGCGAATCATAGCCTATGTGACGTAGCTTGTGTGGCGGATAAAGGTTAATGGTTGACAGTTGATGCAGATGGAAATGAGTCTCACACTCTCCCATTCTCTCAGGGTCACGATAATGGACACGTTGCTAAGTACAAGTTAAGTGGTATTGGTTTAAAGCGTAGGCTGACTTGATATTTAATGTTTTGATGAATATATATATATAGATGTAGGTTATGGATAAACAAGTTGAAATTTTACTTGATGAATGATAGTTTGATGAGTATGAATTGGTTAAGGGCTGTAACCCTAACTTGCTATAATTTATGTTGTTGTTGTTGTTTCAGGTCGGCATATACATATTTATAGGGTATATGCCGTCTGTTTGTTTAATTTCTTTTAAACCTCTGTTGCTAGTTTAATATTATTATTATTATTCTATAATTACTAAAGATATAAAGATTTTAGTAATGTCTCTGTTACAAGAATGGAGGTGTTACAATGTCCATCTTTCATTTATATAATTATATATTATTAATATTTTATTAATATAATATATCATATGAGAGTGAATATAATACATCTGAATATTCTATAATTTCAATAATTTTACTCCGTACCTACCTTTTATATATACATGTGTAACTTTGCCAACCACGAGCACTTCGTGTTTTCCTTCACTTCGTGTATTGTGCTTTGTTATATCTAGATGCGTAGGGATGACAATGAATCGGATTTGATTAGATTCAAATCTAGATCTGAATTTTTTTGTTTATGTTTGAATCCGGTCCAGATCTATTGGATCAAAAAAATTAGATCCAGATCCATGAGATCCGTAGGATTCATGGTCTAGACCCGATCCATATATTTTCTTTTATAAAATAAATTTTAAATCAACTATAATTCAAAGTAACACCATAATCTATACTAATAGAAAAAATATCTTTGTGACCAAATATAGATTGCATATTATATCCCTGTTTCATATTTAATTTTAAGGGTAATTGTGTATGTAAATTACGTGTTTTGCATATCACTATATTTTCTTCCTTATTCTATCTTGTCTTATTTTGCATATCGCTATATTTTCTTCCTCATCATAATTCTTTTCCTAATAGAACTATATTGTTACCTATATAAATTACAACATGCGTTGGACGAATCATCTTTATTTTCTTCTTGGTATAAGTAAATTATGTATTTTGCATAGCACTATATTTTCTTCCTTATTAGAATTCTTTTCCTAATAGAACTATATCATTACCTATATAAATTACAACATGCGTAAGATAAATCAACTTTATTTTCTTCTTGGCCATCAATACAATCAAAGGATTACATCGACTCCAACAATCTACGTAAATTCATTACAACAAATTATTTACAAAGTTAGTCTATTTGATGTCGATGGTTTTGCTTAAAATTACAATTTACTTTGCTTCCCCATATCATATACCAAAATCAAAACCGAACCGTTTATTAAGTTCGGTTAATCGAAAATTGCATCGGTTAGTACGGTTCAGTTTTCGATTAATCGAAAAACCAAAAAAGCACCTATAATTTTATTTTATTTTTCTTACTCAAATACATTAAACAGTCTAAATATAGATGATTATAATTAAACTAAATTTATGATAAATTAATTATTGCTCTATTTTAAATTTTATACGGTTGGCTTCAAATAATGTGTTTTGTTACTTCCATATATTAATTAATTATTCAATCTATCATACACATAATTTAATGTTTTGATACTCTATGACTATGACACAAATCTATTATTTTATTTTATGATAATTCTATTGAATTTTACCTACAAATGAAGACTTAACTTTTATTTATTATTCTTTTATGATAGGAACATAACTGTAAAACGAAAAAGATAAATTAAATTGTTCGATTTTTTTATTATTAACCGTTCAATTATCGGTTAGCCCAAAACTGAAAAAAAATTAAAATATTTTACCATAAATCGAATCGCAAACCGAATATGTAGTGTTCGATTAACCGGACATGATACAGTTTCAATTCGAATATAAACCGAAAACCGCCTCCGCAGACCTAGACTGAACTTATAAATTTATCAACTTCTATTCAAGCATTTTCTTCAAAAAATAAATAAACGTTATTTTATCTTAAAATAAAATGACAACACTTATCCTTTATAAAATAGAGGGAGCTGACCTTTTCTACATATTTTGTACAATTTCGTTCTACTTTTACTCGTAATATAAACTCGATCATATTGACATTCCAACTCATTATTAAAATAAATTCTAACATCTTACAAGCCTTAAAAATATATTATAAGATGTTTTAGCATGCAAACTCCTTCAATAAAAAAAAGAACCGCACACAATTAAACAAGATATGAACTTCAGAACAACCGGTTAAGAACCAGCTTTTGCTAGATTTGAATAAAGAAAATAAACACGAGTAGTGAAAAAGATGATAGGCATTGGGCTTCACATGCAAACATTCTCCATCATTAAATGTAAAGTCTCCATAGACTAATTCAATGTAGTCAACAAAGTACTAAGTCATAACCTACAATTACCAAAAAAAAGCATAACATCATGTTCTATATAGACAGTATTATTTCCCAAGGCGAACTCATTTCAGCTTCCCTCTAATTTCAAGCTGGGATGACTCAGTTCCTCCTCTTCTTCTTCTTTTCTTCCTTCTCAGATGCATTCTTTAACTGCAACAAATTATCGAAGTTCACAATAAGCAAGATGAAAAATAAGAAGATAAAGATAGATAGAATCATAGACTAATATCATAAATAAAACGTACCATGATGATTAGAACTCGTACAAACACAGCGACAAAATCAGTAAACAAGGTAAGAGCATTTTTCACATAGTCCAGGTCTCCCAAGTGTGCTCTCTCAATTATGTCCTGGGTATCAACTACTATGTAGCCCACAAACACCAAGAGTCCAAAGTACAACTGCAACACAAAAAAAAGGGTGAAGGGGATTGAAACTCTCAATAGATAGTGGCGTTCACTTTAGTATTTGCCTCCAAGTGAAACAACACAATTCTATCAATACCTCAAATTTGAACAGAGCCATGGAACCACCGAAAATTGAGGATGCGACGTGCAACCAAAGTAGGATGGAGAGACCAGAAGAGAGCAGACCACCGAGGTACAAGTACTCTCTACGCCTAGCAAGCATTGCAGCTCCCGAAAAACAACCAAAGGCCAGAGAACAACCAATGAAAGCACTAACCACAATGCTGCAAAGAAAAATTCAATTACATTAGTATAATGGAAACTATACTACTGGAAACCCATATACCAACTCAAAGGACAAGTATTAGCTAGCTTGTCAACATTTCAACATTACAACTGGGAATAATGTATAGTCTACAATTATTTGTAAACTTCTATTTGTAAACTTTGATTACCTATAGTCTCAATTATTTTTGAATTACTTCCACTTTTCCCTAAATTTGGCCCCAAACTTCATAGAAGTTTAATTTTGTTTATCTGAAAATTATGTCATTTCTTTTATAGTACCATAAGGACTTAAATACATACTTCAAAAGCACTGAAAACACAGGGACCAAATTATGCATTTCTCCCATTTAACTAAAACTATACATAGTGACTTCACAAAAGACCATTTGAGAAGAAAGGTTAGTGTAAAATGTCAAACATAACAGGTGCCTATCCGAAGGAGACTGGGGTGAAGAAGAAGACAAGTTGATCAGGTCACATATGATAAAGTAAATTGTCAAACATAACAGGTGCCTATCCGGAGGAGACTGGGGTGAAGAACAAGACAAGTTGATCAGGTCACATATGATAAAGTTGCAGTCTCAATTTGATTCACATTTTCACAGCCAAACAATCTGGATGACTCCTTCAAAAAATCACAATTCCTGAGACCTCAGTTTCAAAGCATAAGCACCATTTCTTCGAATTTCTTTGCAACAACCCATACTACAGACACTCATAGAAAGTATGGTTCTGGAGTTCTCATGCAGTAATCAAGCATATGGTAAAACGTAAACAATGACAAATGTAGAAAAAAGCATGCATGGAAAATATTGCAGTAACAGAAAATAGCAAAAAGATGTGATATATCAGATGAAATGAAAGTAAAAGCTTAATTATTTGTGATAGACCAATGAAATCAACAATGGTATCCAATAAGATAACAGGCTTTAACTATATCTCCAAACTCATATGCCCTCTTAGGAAGTACATATACCTCGGGTCAAATTCAATGGCCAGTTCAACCAAAGGACCAATTGAGGCTCCTTCAAGAAGCGCTGCTGCCATGAGAAGGGAGACTTTCTTTTGCTGTCAATCATCAAAGAAAGTAAGGATCAAAACCAAAAGTTTTTTAGTAATAAACACATAAAAAAAGGACTCAATGGGTATCATTCAAAAATTTTGCAAGAAAAGGAAGACCTCTTGGTGAAAAGGAGTAGCTAGCAGCCAAAAGATGCAGCCCATGCATCCAAGAGAAGTGAGAGTACCACCGACGTTCCAAAGAATGTGGACATAAACCCCAACTGCCGATGCCAACAAAGCGCAACATAGAGAGAGATACACCTGAAATCAAGCAGCCGCATAAGAATAAACCCCTCTTTGAAATATCCAAATTTATATAGATGTTCAACAAACTTTAAAACTTAGCTAAGGGAATATTCATCAAGAGATACTTGTTTCCCGATGAGTAATAATTTCCACCACACTTGTTTGGCAATGTAAACTAGGATGAAATGACATTCCAGCAACTACTTCGTCCACAGATGAAATAGCACATACGAAAATCGACAATAACAAAATTCGATGTCATCTTCAAAACCGCAAATATGAAAATGTGTCGGGAAAGATATTGACAACTCATTGTTCACTAAAATTCTGCCGGAACTAACTGCAACTATTGTAGCCAATAACCCTCATAAATCGAGAGCCAAAATTCCGGAAAAGGGGAAAAGAAATCAAAATAAATTTCAATTAGGTCTCCGCCTAATTGCAACATGTACACACACCAAAACACTGGAACCACCGGCGGCAAAACTCCCAACATAAGGAGTTTAAAACATTTATTGAAAAGCAAAGAATCTGCGAGGAAAGAAAAACCTGTTTAAGATGTGTTTGAACAACGGGAGAAATCTGCCGGAAATTCTTGAGCGAATCATAACTCCATCGGTTTCGTGAGGAAAATTGCGAATCGACGAAAGAAGAAAATGAGTCCATTGATGTAGCTTATCTTTTTTCCTGAGAGTCGTGGCTTCTGATCTGATGGAAAAAATTGACAGTTATGTTGTAGATATGTATATCTAAAGAGGATGGTAACCTCCTGGAAGATGCTCTTGCTTTGGTCACAAGTCATTCTTTTTCCTTAAAAATTCATTTTTTTAACGACCAAAATAAAGTTCTTTTTTTTTAAATTAAAAAACAAAGAAAGAAAAAGTCTCTTCCTTTTATTCTTTTCTCATTTCTTTATTTAAATTACAATTACAACTATCTAGATTAATAAGGAAATTCAGCAGGTAAAAGCAAAGAAAATCACTCCAACATTTTATCTAATCAGAATGAACTTTTACATTTCTAAAATGCCTAATAAAGAAGAACAAAAGTTTTATAAGCTAACAAATAAAATATCTATTCTCATGTAGTAAAAACTAAAATTTATTATTCATATAAAGATAAAAAAATAATCATCATTATTATTTTATCATTATTCTTGAGTTAGCCTAGAATGTAAGACATAAGTTGAATTAACTCTTGAATTACTTTTTTATGTTTTTAGTTCAAGAACAAATTTGATTTCACTCTTGAATTTATTGGGGCAGTTCATGAATTGTCTTCCGACTCATGAATTTAGGTATAAAGGGGGCAATTCATAAGTTATATCTCCTTGACTCTTGAGTTTAGATATAAAAATGATAATTCATAAGCAACAATTCTTGAAATTGTCATGAATTATATAAATGTGCAAGGATAAGAAAGCACTTTAACTCAAAAAATGATTACTTTTTTATCTTTTTAGGGATAAGTGCAGTTTGTATCCCTGACTTTTATGATATTTTAAAAAATATCTTTACCTTAAGTTGATATATTTAAATGTCCTCGGCTTTGACGTAATTTTCAAAACTATCACCAACTTAAGTTTATGTGTGTGTATATATATATATATATATGAATGGATCAAATGAATCATATCTTTTTTCATGAACTCATGAATGATGATAAGACGTTGAAGATGATGCAAAGCGGT